>SSNR01000005.1:614356-628904 GCA_006937965.1 Callopanchax toddi
GCTTTGCCTGGGTGTCTATGTCCTATGTAAGTTTGTAGTTACTATGTGCGTGATTGAGGGAGGTATAGTTACCCTGCTGGGGTGGGGGTGGGGGACTCCGTGGGCTCCGTGGCGCTGTGTGGGGCTCCTGCCGTGGACCTGGATGGGTGGGCCGGCGATCTCCCTGCCCTGGGTGGTCTTGGGGAACGGGGGTGCTTACTGGGGCCAGCGGGGGAGCTGGCCCCCTGGGAGGGCTTGTCCCCCCAGTCTTGCCTCCCCATCCCCGGATTTTTCCCTCCCTCTGCTCCGTCACGTCACCACACACACAGGGCTTTGGGTCACGGGTACGTCATGGTGTGGAACACCATCTCTGCAGTCCTGTGGCCCAATTTTATTGCACAATTTAAACACTTCCACCACAGACATTCTTACATTATGCATCTAGGGTCTTTGGAGGAATTACACCCAGTAATACCCGGGGGGAGGGAGGTCTAGCCGGCTAACCTCTCCTCCGGTGTCATTACCCACCTCCACGCATTTAGACACTTAGGATCCAGGGCGGGGCATGGCGGGCCGCCCCCCACTCTTTTTAAAAGCATCTTACTACAACACGCATCAACACCACATTGGAGCAGGCGGGGGGAGACTTGGGGTCTTCACACACCCCTGTTCTCTGCTCGCTGCCTGGGGCCTGGAGTGGAGCGGGCCGTCTGGTCGGGGTCTGCGGTGGGGGGCTGCTCGGCTGCGGCGGGGTGCGCGGTGGTCTGCTTATCCCCACTTCAGTAAGGGAGGGACCATCTTCTGGATCTCAGGGCCGGCTTCACCCTTAGGGCGCTGGTCCCTGGTCCTGAACATAGAGTGTGCATGGGGAGCGAGAGTGGGTTTATAGCGTCTATTGTGTGTCTTGGTATGTTTGCAGGATTGTGTGTGTGCACGCATGAGGGAGGGAGCGTGATTGTGTCTGTGTGTGACTGTTTTTCTGTCAGGTTTCGTCCCCCCCCCCTCTCTGTGACATGCTAGGCCCTCCTCAGCAGAGACTATCCTCCCTGGCTGCGCCTCGGCATTGGTGGTGCCTTTCTCCAGTGGCGTGCTGGGGTGTCTCGGGGTCTGGGTCTGGGTGCTGGGGGCGTCTGCCTGCTCTTCTTCCTGTGGCTGCCTGGTGGGATCTGGGCCCCCGGGGGTGGTCGGGCCTCTGCTGGGGCTGGTTCGCTCCTGGGTCTCGGGTCTCTAGTTCCGACTAGATCTACCCTGGATGGCCGGCTGCAGGCGGTGCCTGTGAGCTCCTAGCCGCGACCCCCCAGGGGCTCTAGCGCGGCGACTGCCGGGGGCCCACGTGGGGTGAGCCTCTGCGCCCTCTGGGGGAGAGTTTAGCGACTGCCCTGACGGCGGTCTCCCTGGGGTGTCCGTGCCCTGGGTGTCCTCTGGACGTCTGGGGCCTGGACCTCCTCCGCGTCCTCCGTGGGCCTTGGGGGCGGGTCTGTGGCTCCTCGAACTTATTATTGAATGTTTCAATAGAGAAACCTTACATAAACAAGCGCGCATATACACACACAGGTGATCACAAGGTGCTCGCATAAAGACGGACTCAGGTGTTTTCAGACACATTGACTGGGGCTGTGGTTGACACTGAACTCTCTTGAACTGGTGTATACGTATACATTTGAAGAATATCACAACTGTTGTGTATTCATATGCTGTTTGTTGCTGTTGTATCTTTTCTCCTGTTTTGTTTGTTTGTGCTTTATTTACAGGTCTAGAAGTGGACTCTTCACGTCTCTTGTTCTCTTCTTTTTCTGTTTACTTTCTCCCCCATCCCTCTTTCTGTACCCTTCCCTTCACTTTCAGGCTCTGTGTCCAATCAACCATAAAAACATTCTAATAAAGATTTTGGGGGTTATATTTAAACAAAAATCAGGAGGAGTTTTATAGCAGTGGCTGTAACCTCTCACCTTGTTTTTGGCACTCAGACATTATTCTGTTTGCTCCACAGCCGGACAGGACACGGGGTTAAAAAAAAAAAAAAAGAACTCTATATTACCTGTTAGCTAACCTCTACAGTTAGAACTCTATATTACCTGTTAGTTAACCTCTACAGTTAGAACTCTATATTACCTGTTAGTTAACCTCTACAGTTAGAACTCTATATTACCTGTTAGCTAACCTCTACAGTTAGAACTCTATATTACCTGTTAGTTAACCTCTACAGTTAGAACACTATATTACCTGTTAGCTAACCTCTACAGTTAGAACATTATATTACCTGTTAGTTAACCTCTACAGTTAGAACTCCTATATTACCTGTTAGCTAACCTCTACAGTTAGAACACTATATTACCTGTTAGTTAACCTCTACAGTTAGAACTCTTATATTACCTGTAAGCTAACCTCTACAGTTAGAACTCTTATATTACCTGTTATCTAACCTCTACAGTTAGAACACTATATTACCTGTTAGCTAACCTCTACAGTTAGAACACTATATTACCTGTTAGTTAACCTCTACAGTTAGAACTCCTATATTACCTGTAAGCTAACCTCTACAGTTAGAACACTATATTACCTGTAAGCTAACCTCTACAGTTAGAACACTATATTACCTGTTAGTTAACCTCTACAGTTAGAACACTATATTACCTGTTAGCTAACCTCTACAGTTAGAACTCTATATTACCTGTTAGCTAACCTCTACAGTTAGAACACTATATTACCTGTTAGTTAACCTCTACAGTTAGAAATCTTATATTACCTGTTAGTTAACCTCTACAGTTAGAACACTATATTACCTGTTAGTTAACCTCTACAGTTAGAAATCTTATATTACCTGTTAGTTAACCTCTACAGTTAGAACACTATATTACCTGTTAGTTAACCTTTACAGTTAGAACTCCTATATTACCTGTAAGCTAACCTCTACAGTTAGAACTCCTATATTACCTGTAAGCTAACCTCTACAGTTGGAGTACAAACAGACAGAACTCAACTTCAGAATGACTCAATTTTCTCTTAAAGTCACATTTTGGATCTGACAGAAACTTTCATATCAGTGTTTTGTTGAAGTTGCATCAATAAATTGTTGGTGTTTTATCTAAAATATCCCAGATGTTCCTACAGCTGCTGATGTTTCTCAGTCATATTACTACAGAAGCCCAGCAGAGACAAACGGCAGCTTTAAAACAGAAACTAACCAGAAACATCTTCAGAATCAAAAAGATGGAAACTGGTTTAGTTCAACATGAAATAGATGTTTATTTTATGGAGGAAATGTAACATTTCTCTTTACATTTTCTCTAAACTAATTTGTCTCACAGTGCTTTTCATGCAACTTGTTTTAAAGTGTTGACCTGTGTGCCTGCAGCCCGTGTTGCCTCACACAGCCGTGTGCTTTGCGTGTGGAGAGGCGGGTAAGGAGGACACCGTGGACTCTGAGGAGGAGAAGTTCAGCCTGTCTCTGATGGAGTGCACCATCTGTAACGAGATCATCCACCCCAGCTGCCTCAAGGTCAGTCAGCTGATCTCAGATCTGTTTTTATCACTTCAAGGTAAAAAGTCAAGTTCTAATATCAGATGTTTTGACTTTACTGTTAAATGGTCACACTTCAGAAGGATGCTGTGATTCAGAATCAAACTCTGTTCTCTGATTCCTTTACTGTTGGGCTGCATGGTGGAGCAGTGGTTAGCACTTGCATTCATGGGTTTCCTCCTGGAATGAATCGTATTTTTGGTTTGATAAGTCCTCCTTCAGAACCTCTGGTCCAGTCCTGAAACCCAGAACATCTGGTCCAGGGTTTCTGGACTGGACCAGAGGTTAAGTAGAGCTGCTGTAGATCTGGTCAGACTGGACTTTGTGGTTCTGGTTTGGTGATCTGCTGCTGTGTTTTCTCCTCAGATGGGCAAAGCTGAAGGAATCATCAATGACGAGATTCCAAACTGCTGGGAGTGTCCAAAGTGCCACAAGGAGGGCAAAACCAGTAAGGTGAGTCAGACCAGTACCAAAGACCTGGTTCTGCTCTGAGTCTGAGCTGCTGTAAATCGGGGCCAGTCCAGTCTAAATCAGGGGCCAACTAAAATCCAGTAAGGGCCACATTCATTTTTACAGGTGTTTTCACGGGGTGGGGGTGGGGGGTGGTCCCATAGAGCTGATGATGTTTCAATAGATAGTCAGTGTTCTTCTCAGTGTGTCAACCTGGACACCAGTAGAACCTCATCAGGCTCCTTAGTCTAGTGCTTAGTAGGGACCGGGCACGCCGACGTGCACAAACCCTCAGAGCGTCTGGCCGTCAGGAGGATGAATGTGAACCGTTTGTTTCCAGGACCAGACGGATGGCTCGGGGAAACGCAAGCTGGATAACGGCGAAGTCGGCCGCTGGAAACTCACAGACGACCCCCCTCCTAAAAAGAAAGCCCCTCCCTCCCTGGAGGAGGGGGTGAGGGGGGAGGGGGGACACAAGAGGAAGAAGGAGAAGGAGCAGCCTCCAGACAGCGGGGCCAAGAAGAAGGTGAGCTCCTCGTAGTTCTCTGGACTCTGATTGGTTCCCTCCAGGCCGGGTTAGTTAGTCCCTCTCTGCTGGTTTTTATTAAATGGTAACTTGTTAGTGTGTGGGTTGATTTTATTTTATTTATAGATTATTAGTTTTACAAATAATGTAAATACAGGCAGCCCCCCCCCAATAGAGACACTAACAGACGTCAACAGCCATCAGCTCCATTCAGAGCATCAAGTCAAGGACAAGTACACACACAAGTACAACATAAAGGCTGCCACTTCTTATCACAGGTCAGAGGTCAAACATGCTGAGTCAGACCTTTTTGTTTCTAACCCCAATGACCTTGAATTATTGGTGTTTCTGTTGAACGCTCTGAGTGTTTAACGTGTGTGTGTGTGTGTGTGTCCTCAGATTAAAGGTGTGCACGAGAAACGACTCAAAAAGGTACGACCACATCAGCTAATCGGTTCATTTCACTAGAATCCAAAGTTAGTTAGCATTGTTATTGTCCCGCTAATAACTCAAGACTACTAGTTAGCTAGTGGTGACTACTAGTTGGTTAGTGGTGACTACTAGTTGGTTAGTGGTGACCACTAGTTGGTTAGTGGTGACCACTAGTTGGTTAGTGGTGACCACTAGCTGGTTAGTGGTGACTACACTAGTTGGTTAGTGGTGACTACACTAGTTGGTTAGTGGTAACTACACTAGTTGGTTAGTGGTGACTAGTTAGTTAGTGGTGACCACTAGTTGGTTAGTGGTAACTACACTAGTTGGTTAATGATGACTAGTTAGTTAGTGGTGACTAGTTGGTTAGTGGTGACTAGTTGGTTAGTGGTGACTAGTTGGTTAGTGGTGACTAGTTAGTTAGTGGTGACTAGTTGGTTAGTGGTGACCACTAGTTGGTTAGTGGTAACTACACTAGTTGGTTAGTGGTGACTAGTTAGTTAGTGGTGACTAGTTGGTTAGTGGTAACTACACTAGTTGGTTAGTGGTGACTACACTAGTTGGTTAGTGGTGACTACACTAGTTGGTTAGTGGTGACTAGTTGGTGAGTGGTGACGACTAGTTGGTTAGTGGTGACTACTAGCTGGTTAGTGGTGACTACACTAGTTGGTTAGTGGTGACTACACTAGCTGGTTAGTGGTGACTACACTAGTTGGTTAGTGGTGACTACTAGCTGGTTAGTGGTGACTACTAGCTGGTTAGTGGTGACTACACTAGTTGGTTAGTGGTGACTACACTAGTTGGTTAGTGGTGACTACACTAGTTGGTTAGTGGTGACTACTAGCTGGTTAGTGGTGACTACTAGCTGGTTAGTGGTGACTACACTAGTTGGTTAGTGGTGACTACACTAGTTGGTTAGTGGTGACTACACTAGTTGGTTAGTGGTGACTACTAGCTGGTTAGTGGTGACTACTAGCTGGTTAGTGGTGACTACACTAGTTGGTTAGTGGTGACTACACTAGTTGGTTAGTGGTGACTACACTAGTTGGTTAGTGGTGACTACTAGCTGGTTAGTGGTGACTACTAGCTGGTTAGTGGTGACTACACTAGTTGGTTAGTGGTGACTACACTAGTTGGTTAGTGGTGACTACACTAGTTGGTTAGTGGTGACTACACTCGTTGGTTCGTGGTGACTACACTCGTTGGTTAGTGGTGACCACTAGTTGGTTAGTGGTGACCACAAGTTGGTTAGTGGTGACCACTAGTTGGTTAGTGGTGACTACACTAGTTGGTTAGTGGTGACTACACTAGTTGGTTAGTGGTGACTAGTTGGTTAGTGGTGACTAGTTGGTTAGTGGTGACTAGTTAGTTAGTGGTGACCACTAGTTGGTTAGTGGTAACTACACTAGTTGGTTAGTGGTAACTACACTAGTTGGTTAGTGGTGACTAGTTAGTTAGTGGTGACTAGTTGGTTAGTGGTGACTAGTTGGTTAGTGGTGACTAGTTGGTTAGTGGTAACTACACTAGTTGGTTAGTGGTGACCACAAGTTGGTTAGTGGTGACCACAAGTTGGTTAGTGGTGACTACACTAGTTGGTTAGTGGTGACTACACTAGTTGGTTAGTGGTGACTACACTAGTTGGTTAGTGGTGACTAGTTGGTTAGTGGTAACTACACTAGTTGGTTAGTGGTGACTAGTTAGTTAGTGGTGACCACTAGTTGGTTAGTGGTGACTACACTAGTTGGTTAGTGGTGACTAGTTAGTTAGTGGTGACCACTAGTTGGTTAGTGGTGACTACTAGCTGGTTAGTGGTGACTACACTAGTTGGTTAGTGGTGACTACACTAGCTGGTTAGTGGTGACTACACTAGCTGGTTAGTGGTGACTACACTAGTTGGTTAGTGGTGACTACTAGCTGGTTAGTGGTGACCACTAGTTGGTTAGTGGTGACTACACTAGTTGGTTAGTGGTGACTACTAGCTGGTTAGTGGTGACTACACTAGTTGGTTAGTGGTGACTACACTAGTTGGTTAGTGGTGACTACTAGTTGGTTAGTGGTGACTACACTAGTTGGTTAGTGGTGACTACACTAGTTGGTTAGTGGTGACTACTAGCTGGTTAGTGGTGACTACACTAGTTGGTTAGTGGTGACTACACTAGTTGGTTAGTGGTGACTACACTCGTTGGTTAGTGGTGACTACACTCGTTGGTTAGTGGTGACTACACTCGTTGGTTAGTGGTGACTACTAGCTGGTTAGTGGTGACTACTAGCTGGTTAGTGGTGACTACTAGCTGGTTAGTGGTGACTGTTTAGTTAGTGGTGACTAGTTGGCTAGTGGTGACTACTAGCTGGTTAGTGGTGACTACTAGCTGGTTAGTGGTGACTACACTAGTTGGTTAGTGGTGACTACTAGCTGGTTAGTGGTGACTACTAGCTGGTTAGTGGTGACTACACTAGTTGGTTAGTGGTGACTACTAACTGGTTACTGAAGTTTTTGTGTCTGTGGTTTTTAGCTGAAGGTTTTTCTCTTTGCTCTCACCAGAAACCCAAACAGGAGTCGGGGGAGTCGAATGGCCCCACGTCGTCTTCAGGAGGAGCAGCTGGAGGACAGCAGGGCTCCTCCTCCTCTCAGTCTGGAGGAGGAGGAGGAGCAACATCTAGTGCAGATCAGCGTTCTCACCATAGAGAGAAACTGGAGCGCTTTAAGAGGATGTGTCTGTTGGAGCGACGGCCCGAGTCCTCTTCCTCCTCCTCCTCCAGCTCAGAGTCTGACTCAGAGTCGGACTCAGATGACTCCCTCAGGGGGGAGCAGGGGGGAGGGTCCTCACCATCGTCTTCCTCCCCTGCCCCACCTCCTCCTGTTATCTACGGTAACAGCAGCGGGAGCCGGGCGGACCGCGAGAGGAGTCGCAGCGAGCGGGAGAGGGCGAGGCGTCTGGCTGAGCTTGGCTTCAGTGCCAGCGAGGAGTCTGAGGGGGAGGGGGGGAGGGAGGACGAAAAGGAGGAGGAACATGCCGGGGGGGGCGGGGACAAAACCCGACGGCGAGGTGGAGGAGAGGCTCCTTCACGAGCACGAAAAGGAGGTCTGATGGACACAGAGGAGGAGGACACGCCCACCTCAGAGCAGACCAGGAAGAACTCCTCCTCCCTCCCCCCACCCTCACCGCTCTCCTCCAATCAGATGCCTCCATCCTCTCAGCATGACGGCTTTGCAGTGAAGCAGCGCAGCAACGGGCAGGAGGCACGCAACGGACGGACACGAGGAGGGGCAGGAGGGGGGGAGAAGGAGAACGCCAGCGGGGTTCTGACCAATCACAGACACAGTGGGAGTGGAGGGGGCGGGGCTAAAAGCAGTGGAAGCCGCAGCAACAAGATCCGTAGCAGCAGCAAGAATCAGACGTTAAGGAACAGCCTGTCCTCGTCTTCCTCCTCCCTCCCCACCTCCAACGGGGGGGGCGGAGCCGGCAGCGGCCTCATGATGTCAGCTATGGCGGCGTCACCCTGCTCGCAGCCGTCCCGCCTCGCCCCTCGCTCTCAGCTAATGAAACGCAGCCCGCCAGCCGTGCCCTCGCCCCCCCGGCCCATCCAGATGGAGAGGCACCTGGTCCGGCCCCCCCCCACCTGCCCCGAGCCCAGCTGCCTGCCACTAGACTGTGGCTCCGCCCACATCATGACCCGGGACGTGTGGCTGCGGGTCTTCACCTACCTGAGCCAACGGGAGCTGTGCGTCTGCATGAGGGTGTGTCGCACCTGGAGCCGCTGGTCAGTCACGTGCACATGTTCAGAAATGAGGGGGCGGAGCTAAAGATGATCTGGATGGAGAGCAGAGGGTTGAAGGAAGGAGACGGGTTCTAATGGATCCAGGAGATCCGTAAAGATTCTAGAATTTTAAAGTTGTATTTTTGGTAGGAATGCTCGATATTGGCTTTTTCACCGATATCCGATATAAACCGATATCCGATATAAACCGATATCGATATAATCCGATATAAACCGATATCGATATAAACCGATATCGATGTAAACCGATATCCGATATAAACCGATATCCGATATAAACCGATATCGATGTAAACCGATATCCGATATAAACCGATATCGATATAAACCGATATCGATGTAAACCGATATCCGATATAAACCGATATCCGATATAAACCGATATCGATGTAAACCGATATCCGATATAAACCGATATACCCGATATAAACCGATATCGATATAAACCGATATCCGATATAAACCGATATCCGATATAACCCGATATCGATGTAAACCGATATCTATATAAACCGATATCGATATAAACCGATATCCGATATAAACCGATATCCGATATAACCCGATATCAATGTAAACCGATATCCGATATAAACCGATATCCGATATAAACCGATATCGATGTAAACCGATATCGATATAACCTGATATCGATGTAAACCGATATCGATATAACCTGATATCGATGTAAACCGATATCGATATAACCTGATATCGATATAACCTGATATCGATGTAAACCGATATCGATGTAAACCGATATCGATGTAAACCGATATCGATGTAAACCGATATCGATGTAAACCGATATCCGATATAAACCGATATCGATGTAAACCGATATCGATGTAAACCGATATCGATATAAGCGGGTTAGCCCTCATAAAGAAAAAGGCCATATTTAATGCAAGGTGTGCCAAAAAAATAAAAATATCTCTAAAACTAAACATCAGATTTGTTATATTTTGACATTTTGGGAGAGAAAAGTAGCCAAACAGTTTGATGTATGTAAAGGTCAGGTGTGTCATCATTACAAAAACCGATACCGATATTTACCGATACTACTATTAATGCCGATATCGGCCGATATTATTGGTAAACCGATGCCGATTTCCATCCCTAATTTTTGGGTTTGAAAAGTTTTAATAAAGTTCGCCATCTGGAGACCCACCAACAAAATCAGCTGATTGGTGATCAGCTGGTCTGTGAGATCTCCCTGTTTAGAGGTGAGATGAACACCCAGCTGTTTCCATCAGCTGGAGACGTAAATCCTCACCAGTCAAACCTTCTCTTCACCTTGAAGGTGCTCGAGTTCAGATTTGGGTCCAGGGCGTCGGAACCCTGAGGATTTAAAGGATTCAGGGAGCCGATCAGCTGAGATGAAACTATTGATTGACAGGTTATTGGTCTCGTCCTCCTCCAGGTGCTGTGACAAGAGGCTGTGGACTCAGATCGACCTGAGCCGCCAGCGCTCCATCACCCCCCCCATGCTGAGTGGAATCATCCGCCGTCAGCCCGTCTGCCTCAACCTGGGCTACACCAACATCTCCAAGAAGCAGCTGATGTGGCTCATCAACCGCCTGCCAGGTGAGCCTGGAGGTCCTGCTGAGTCAGCTAACCTAGTTTGGGTCTCTCTTGGTTTTTCTGGTGGGGGGGGGGTCGAACCTCTTTCTGCTATTTCAACCACTACTGCAGCAGGTAAAATCCGTACTGGACTCCTTACCAGTTCTCTGAAGGTTCTATTGAGATGGAGTTCTCTCCAGAACCGTCCAGGTCCACATTAGGTTCTGTGTAGTGAAAAGAACCAACGTGGGGGGGGGGCTCGTGGAATCATCACGACCAGAATCAGCTGCTTCAGACTTCCTGAACTGGACTTGATTCTGGGTCCAAGTCTTTGTTGCTGCTGGTTCAAACCTAGTCTCAGGTGTGAGTTCTGTCCACAGATGTTCTCGTGGATTCAGGTTGATGTGAAGTGTCTCTGTCCAGGTCTCCTGGAGCTGAACGTGTCCGGCTGTGCGTGGCCGGCGGTCTCGGCTCTGTGTCAGGCCGTCTGTCCCTGTCTGAAGGTGTTGGACCTCAGCAGAGTGGAGGACCTCAAAGACTCTCACCTGAGAGAGCTGCTGGCCCCTCCCCCCGACACCCGGACAGGTAAGGCTCCCGCCCGCAGACCCAACATCTCATGTGGATCCAGTTCTGAAGGTTCTGTGTTCTGATTGGTCCGTCAGCTCACGGCGAGAGCAGAACGGGGCGGTTCCAGAACATCAGGGAGCTGCGATTGGCTGGTTTGGATCTGACGGACACGTCGTCCCGCCTCCTGGTCCGCTACGTCCCCCACCTGACCCGCCTGGACCTGAGCCACAACTTGAACATCACCGACCAGACGGTCCAAACGCTCACCTCCCACACCTCCCCCCTGAAGGAGAGCCTGACTCAGATCAACCTGGCAGGTAAGTGGAGCTCTGGGTCTCCTCGGGTCCTCCTCCTCCTCCTCCTCCTCCTGACCGGTGTCTCTGTGCTCCAGGTTGTGTGAAGGTGACGGATCAGAGCCTCCCGTTGCTCCAGCGCTGCTCCTCCCTCCAGACCGTGGACCTCCGCTCCTGCTCCCTCCTCTCTGCTGAGACTGGACAGCTGCTCTCCTTCCCCCTCTCCTCCTCCTCGTCCTCCACCTCCTCGTCCTCCTTGACCACCTCCTCAGCCACCTCCTCCGTTGCTTCTCTGACCTCCTCCTGTCCTGCTGAAGACAGAATGCTGCTGAAGAACAGCTAAAGTCCTCTGGGGTACGTGACACCTGAGTCTAGACAAGCCCCGCCTCCGTCCTGGTTACACTACAGACAGGTGAGGAGGAGGAGCTGAGCGGTGCTGCTCCTGCTGCTGTTGGCTGCAGAGGAGGAGGAGGAGCCAGTGGGTGATGGTTAAACCCTGAGCATGTACATATTTGTTCTCTGTACCATTCTGGGTGTGTATATATCTGTAGTTTACTGTAAATGACCTATGACCTTTAACCTCCCTGCCTACACACTCCTCCCTTTTCCTTCTTCCCTTCGACCAATCACGACGCCACACACCCGCCTGCTCATCAGAGAGAGATGTCCAGACAGAGCACACACACACACACACACGCAGACGTTTCCATGGAGATGAGTCGTTTGATTCCTGATCGTGATTTAATAAAGTTTTTAAACCAAACTGCAGCAGTGAACAGAACAAAGACGGAGTCTGATTGGCTGCTTCTCCCCGACCAATCAGCTCTTCTTTTACTAACGGTTTAGTTTAAAGCCCCTCCCACCACCGTGACTCAAACATATCAGAACCAGACTGTCCCATCGTCTTCCTGACGTTTGATTGGTTGTTGATCAGTCAGTTGGTAACTTCCTGTTTACGAACTTTTGGGGAAACTGCTTCCTGATTGGTCAGCTGGAGGTTTTAACAGACATCATCACTCACTCAGCATTGGTCAGGTGTGTGTGTGTGTGTGTGTGTGTGGCTGAGCTTCTATCACCCGTCTTCAGTTCGGCGTCCTGATCATCGTGATTGATTTGTGTTTTTCTCAGGAGTATTTTTGTTTAATTTATTTATTTGGCGTTGCATCCTCACCATCCTGAACGCCACTTCCTGTCTGTGCTGAGGCGTTCAGGTCTGAGGAAAACCAGCTCATCAGTCTTTGTTTAATTGATCACAGCCTCAGTTTACCTTCAAAACCTGAACCAGAATAAAAACACTGCTAGAACTCCTGATCCAGTCCGGTTTAAACTCCTGATCCGGTCCGGTTTTAACTCCTGATCCGGTCCGGTTTTAACTCCTGATCCGGTCCGGTTTTAACTCCTGATCCGGTCCGGTTTTAACTCCTGATCCGGTCCGGTTTTAACTCCTGATCCGGTCCGGTATAAACTCCTGATCCGGTCCGGTATGAATTCCTGATCCGGTCCGGTTTGAATTCCTGATCCGGTCCGGTTTGAATTCCTGATCCAGTCCGGTTTAAACTCCTGATCCGGTCCGGTTTAAACTCCTGATCCGGTCCGGTTTAAACTCCTGATCCGGTCCGGTTTAAACTCCTGATCCAGTCCAGTTAATACAATACTCTTGATCGATCTAGTTTAAGCTCCAGATCCGGTCCGGTTTAATGTCCTGATCCGGTCCAGTTAAAGGTCTGTAGAATTGGACCAGAACCACTTTAAAGGATTCCATGAAAGTCTGGATAATGTGGACCAGATCAGTAGTTCTGGACTGGATCAGGGGTTGTTTTGGGGTTAGACAGACCAGATCCTTCTCCAGTTCTTAACTGAGCTCCTGGTTTTCCGGTAGGACTCCTGATCCACGTTTTCCTCTGGTTCAGTAACTGAAGCAGTGATTTATGAAACGACGGGTCAAAAGCAGGTAGATGAATTTGACCTCACTGAGTGGAGGTCAAAGGTCAGTTTTCCTCAGCTGAACTCGTGATCTTCAGTTTGATTCTGAATGATGTGACTCAGTCTTTATTTTCGCCTTCTGGGGGGGGGGGGGGGGGGGGGGGGCTCTCGTTTGGAGCCGGTTTCATACGAGACCCTGCTGTGGTGTGTTCAGGGTCCGCTCAGGCCGTGGGAGGTTTGTGGTTGGCTGTCTGTGGCAGCAGCACTGAGGGGTGGGGTGGGGTGGGGGTGTTATTGTTTAGATTTAAATCAAGCGCCACGTTGAGTTTATTCCAGAAAATAAAACTAGATTCAGTAAAACGTCTCGTGGTTCTGATTTCGCTGCTTCTTTGGGGTTTTAGGTGGAAATGTTGATGATTGTGATGTTGGAGCTCATCTGCAGCTTTTAAAGTTTTTATTAAAATGTTAAATTTTTGGGTTAAACTGCAGCAACGCCTCGTTGTGCCATAAACGCAGCAGATCAGCAGCTCGCTCACTTTTTATGTTTGTGTTTTGATGCTTTTGTTTTTTAAGCGTTCAGGGGGTCAGAGCTGATGGGGTGATGGAGTTCTGATCGACAGCCAGACATATCTCTCCTGGATCTTAGTAAAACCCTGGTGATGTTTTAAAGATGCACTGGATCAGCCTCGTCATTCCCTTCAACCTTACTTTTTGCCAAATGTTGTTTATGTTGTGTAAGGGGCATTTCTCCTGTTTTACTTTGCTTGTTTTTATACTTTGTCCATGATTCTTCCATTGTGTTGATAGAAAAATGAGGAAGAAGTGGAACAAACGGTGTAAAGAGACAAAAAGACCAACTCAAGGCAGCTACATATGAGTGACTACTGTACAATGATAAATAAAGCAATGGGTTTGTTTTTACACTCTGGAGTGTGTGTGTGTGTGTGTCTTTTTAAGAAGATGAAACAATGTTTGTGATGTTAAATCCATCCTCAGAATTTAAAGGTTTTTCATATTAATGGATGTTTGGGATCTAAATCAGCTTCTGTCAGGTATCTACAGTAAGGACCACACCCTCTAGTGACGTCACTCAAATGGGACAATCTAGAAAAAGGAGGTGGTCCTCAGGAGAGACACTGATACAGATTAGTGACAAATTGGCTGCTAATTTTCTGGTTTTTAAATTTTAATCTAAAAAGTCCCACTGATGCTTTAGAACTCTATATTACCTGTTAGCTAACCTCTACAGTTAGAACTCTATATTACCTGTTAGCTAACCTCTACAGTTAGAACACTATATTACCTGTTAGCTAACCTCTACAGTTAGAACACTATATTACCTGTTAGCTAACCTCTACAGTTAGAACACTATATTACCTGTTAGCTAACCTCTACAGTTAGAACACTATATTACCTGTTAGCTAACCTCTACAGTTAGAACACTATATTACCTGTTAGCTAACCTCTACAGTTAGAACTCTATATTACCTGTTAGCTAACCTCTACAGTTAGAAC
>SSNR01000005.1:631550-656334 GCA_006937965.1 Callopanchax toddi
CTATATTACCTGTTAGCTAACCTCTACAGTTAGAACTCTATATTACCTGTTAGCTAACCTCTACAGTTAGAACACTATATTACCTGTTAGCTAACCTCTACAGTTAGAACTCTATATTACCTGTTAGTTAACCTCTACAGTTAGAACACTATATTACCTGTTAGCTAACCTCTACAGTTAGAACTCTATATTACCTGTTAGTTAACCTCTACAGTTAGAACACTATATTACCTGTTAGCTAACCTCTACAGTTAGAACTCTATATTACCTGTTAGCTAACCTCTACAGTTAGAACTCTATATTACCTGTTAGCTAACCTCTACAGTTAGAACAATATATTACCTGTTAGTTAACCTCTACAGTTAGAACTCTATATTACCTGTTAGTTAACCTCTACAGTTAGAACTCTATATTACCTGTTAGTTAACCTCTACAGTTAGAACTCTATATTACCTGTTAGCTAACCTCTACAGTTAGAACAATATATTACCTGTTAGTTAACCTCTACAGTTAGAACTCTATATTACCTGTTAGCTAACCTCTACAGTTAGAACTCTATATTACCTGTTAGTTAACCTCTACAGTTAGAACACTATATTACCTGTTAGCTAACCTCTACAGTTAGAACTCTATATTACCTGTTAGTTAACCTCTACAGTTAGAACAATATATTACCTGTTAGCTAACCTCTACTTAGAATATAGCTATTCCCATGTGGGACAGATACTTTTTTTTTTAAACAACAGATTTTGTATGTGGTCATGTAATTCAAGCTTCCTGTTTTTTGTCTTCTAGCTGTTTGATTTGAGAAGGACTTTGTTAAATATTATTTTTGCTGTTGTAAATGTGTTATACTAATATGAAAACACTGACTTAATGTTTCCAGTGGCAGCTGCCCCCCAGACTCCTGTTCTCGGAGTTCTAGTTCTATTCCACTCGACCAGTAGGGGGAAGTATAACATCAACCCACGTTTAAAATACTTTTTTGAAACCCACGTTTAAAAACGGAGACGTATGTAGAAATTTTGCGTAGCTGACGCCGGGCGTGCGTCAGAGCGTGATATCCCTCCGCGGAGAGAAGCGCGCGGTCCTTTCCCTCGCGATGCGGTGAAACTCCGAGACGTTTCTGCGCGCTACACCACCATTAACGGTTCCCGTTCCCACCGAGTGAAAGCACCGAGCTAGCAGTGGGGAAGTCTCCGCCTCCTTCAGCGTACACCGAACCCGCACTCGCTGAGTTCTGTGGAGGCAATCCAACCCGCCGAGGGCGACGAACCTGTCCGAGTGAAGCGAGCGGCAACCGGGGCACGGAATGGAGCTCATCACCATTCTGGAAAAGACCGTCTCTCCAGGTGAGCACCGGGAGGTTACACGCCTCTCGACCGGGGCGCGGGGCTGTATTTTCGGGCTCGAGGCGGCGGGAAGCAAAGAGAAGTTGATGTTAGGGCGGAGGGAGATGCTAACGGAGCTAACGCTTGGGCCTGACGCGGAGAGTGACTCCGCACTCCACCGGGAGTTTTATCAAAGTTTTAAGGTGAATTAGTCAGTCCCCCTGCTCCGGCCAGCTCCGGCCGTGTCCTCTAATCCCATTCACGGGGCTTGCGCTCCCCTGCGGGTTGTAGGGTCGCTACAGGAAGCTGAACCGGAGGTTGACCCTGCCCATGGCCGGTGGAGCCGCTCCGTTAGCATGTAGCGACTGTCATTCTCTCTCTCCGCCGCTGTTGTCCGGTTGAAAGCTGCCGCAGAGAGAAAAGCTGCTGTTTGCGTTAGAACGTGTTCGGTTGTTGTCTTTTAGCCGGACTCGTTGAGCTCTGACCCGGTTTGCGCCACTTGATTCTCTAAAAACGTGTTCTGCCGCGCGGCTAGTGTTAGCAGCTAGCGCGCATGTGCCAGCCTGAGCGGGGCGGTTAGCGGCGTGGAGCGTGAGCCTCGTCAGGGGGCTGGCTCCGGACCCTACCGACCCGTTTTCAGCGATCCGCGGGTCCTAAAACTGGATTATAAGAAGTTAAAACCTCTAGATACGTCATCCAGTCACACCCCTCAACAGCAGGTGGCGGTAACGCCCTGTCGTGCTGTCTGACACACCACAGAAGAAGAACTGCAGCGGTGGATGAGCTGATGGGGAAAATGCAGTGACTCGGACTGGATGAGTTTTCTGACTTTCAGGACACGAACCAGGTCTCAGAGCTGATTTATCCACTACAAGTCCTCCTGATGTCAGCGGCCCTCCTCAGACTGAGGGTCATCATGGGGTCATCACTAGAAACTTATTGGAATCCTTCTGATTTTCTCCGTTTCCTTCATTTATCTCGGGCCTGGGAATGTTGGCTTTAGAGGTTCAGGAGGAGGAGGTGAAAGCTCCAGTTTTTTCTCAAACCTCTCAGAAGATTAACTGTTTTGTTTTCTGCTCAGTTTGTGATTAACCTAATAACCAGCAGGTCCACTAGTGGAGAACATTTTAGTCCCCATAATACATGTGTCCTTTCATTGTTTTTGTGAGGAAGTTAAATGGTTAATGACGACTGTAGTTTATCAGTTCTTCAGCGTGTTTTACTCAGGGCTTCTGAGTTGACTTCTACCTGGTTTGATTTTAATGTCATGTTTGTGGCTGATTGTGTTAAAAAGGCTGAATTTAAAGGGGAGCATTGCAGTGTGTGGATCAGCTGTTGGAGCGGGTCAGAGCCCACGATGTGTTCCACTGATCAACTCTCCTCTCTCCTCAGATCGGAATGAACTGGAGGCAGCGCAGAAGTTTCTAGAGCAGGCGGCAATAGAGAACCTGGTTAGTACTGGACCGGAGGAGACGGCCAACACACACACACACACAGTCTGCAAGCCTTAGCTCAGGGTTCTTACAGGTCCTTGAAGTTGTTGAAAATGCTTAACGTATTTTCAAGTTTTTGTTTTTGCACCAACTGATGCCAAAAGTCTGCATTAAAAGGTTTGCCTTTAGTATCATTTTCAAGTAATCAGAATTTAAAAAATGCAGCCTTAGTTTTATTTCTCTGAGGCGAGTCTGACTCGCTTCATCGGTCACAGCCTAGATCAGTGTTTGTGCTTCCAGGAACTAAAAGGATCATTTAGAATGTTTAAATCATCAATGCAAGGTGCTGGAAACCTTGAGAGAACCCTGTGGAAGTAGTCCTCTGACTGGAGAAGTACTCATGGCTGGAGAGACACTGCTGCAGATCAGTGAGTCTAGCAGAGGATTTTTGTCGCTGCATTAGAACACTAGCCTGGATCCACTGAAACGACTCATTCATAGGGGCGGGATCAACGGTTGTCAATCAGAATGTCTGAACATGCTATTGGATAGCGCTAGGACCAATCAGAGCCGTTAAGCAACAACCAGAACCAGCTGGTAGACTAAACGTTTACCGTATCCTGTCGGCAAAGCGGCCAATACTTCCTCTTTCAAAATAAAAGACATTAAAGGGACACTCCACCAGGAAGTTAGTTTTGTCTGTTATATTCCTCAGAGTTAGACCAGTGGGTCATAACCAGACCAGCTGTTCTCCTGATCCACTGATACTCCTTTAGCGTTAGCTTAGCGTAAAACACTGTTGGACATAAACTCATCCTGAATCAGTCTTTACCGTAGACATGTTAAGGACATCACAACTGTTGTGTATTCATATGCTGTTTGTTGCTGTTGTATCTTTTCCCTGTTTTGTTTGTTTGTGTTTTATTTACAGGTCTAGAAGTGGATTCTTCACGTCTCTTCTTCTCTTCTTTTTCTGTTTACTTCCCCCCCACTCTTCTTTCTGTACTCTTCCCTTCCTTTCAGGCTCCGTGTCCATTGGGATTCAAATCAACCATAAAAATATTCTAATAAAGATTTTTAAAGTTATATTTAACTATAAGTCAGGTGGAGCGTTATAGCAGTGGCTGTAACATCTCACCTTGTTCCTGACACTCAGACATTATTCTGTTTGCTCTACAGCCGGACAGGACACGGGGTAAAACAAAAAGAAAAACCGAACACAAGAGGTTTGATAGAAGGAACTGATAAAGTTAGAGGTGAACAATCTGATGGAACCTGCTCTAAGTCTCGGTTCCCTCCTGTAATTCATCAACGTGCTCTACTGCGGTAGAGATTTAACTCTACAGTCAGAGTTAAATCTCTACCGTGATAAAGATTTAACTCTGACTGTAGAGTTAAATCTCTACCGCGGTAGGACTGTAGAGTTAAGTCTAGGGATGTCCCGATCCGATCACGTGGTTTTGGACTTGATCGGTATCGGACGTCACCTCGCGATTTGCACGGGAGGTGACGTTTGTAGAAGCAGAAAGTGTGAGTCTGTCTGTGTCTGGAGGCTTTATAAAGCTGATCACAACAACATATTAGAAAGATCGGATCGGGACTCGGGATCGGCAGATCTTCAAAATCTAATGACTCAGACTCGAGGGCAAAAAGACCTGATCGGGACATCCCTAGTTAAAGCTCTACCGTGGTAGGACGGTAGAGTTAAAGAGGGAAGATTTGAAAAACGAACCTCATGAGCGCCGCGCCTGGCGCTGCCAATAACTGCAGCCTTGAACGGGAGCGCACACAAACGTCTCACTGTCTCATAAGGGTTCAACCAAAGGCAGCCGGAGACATGGTTCATAAATAAAAATACATTTTATTAATACAAAAGGAAATATAGTAAAACAATGCCCTGTGACACACACAGACCGCAGGAGCCGATCTAACAGAGCTAATCTCGCTAGCTGCTATGTTCCAGTCCTTCCCAGCTGCCTGTATCGCTAAAAGCTTTAAACAGTCGGTGTCCTCTGACTCCTGGAGGTGAGTTTGAGAAATCTAGGGTGATAGAATCATGTCCCGCCGCCTCTATCACCCTAGATTTCTCAAGTTCGCATCACGGAGTGGAGCTCCGGAGCACCCGGAGGAGTGTGAGCTGCACACCCGCCTTTGATGCACTGTAAGCGGACCGAGGTCCAGGAAACAGTCGGGGATTTGAGGCCTATCGTCCTGAGACCCATAAACATGGACAGATCGCTGTGTGGTCGCCTATAACAGCACCTTTAAGCCTGATTTATACTTCTCCGTCTGCGTCGTTACGGAGACACGCAACGCCATTATGCGTCGACGCAAGCTCTCTACGACATGCTCGCAGAGGCTGACGGAGACGTGCCCAAAATTCTAACTATGCGTCGAAAGCGACGGACAACGGATGCCTCTGATTGGTCGGCTGAACACCCCGTGATCATTTCCGGCTTCATGCCGCTACCAACAGAGTAGGAATAGTAGAATCTCGCGGAAGCAGAGATGGATCAGCTCGAGAACCGTCTGGCAGATGAAGTACGAACATTTATATCATCCATCAGTGTCCCTAAAGGGTTAAACAAGAGCTACATTTTCGCTCGTCGTCTGCCTCGTCCTCGCTGAACGGACGGACGGACATTCAGCAGACGCCGCTGTCTCCTCACTTCTGTTTAATTCTTTTTAACAACATTGTTTGTTCCTCCAGATCAATCTGTTCAAACTCAATCAGAATTCGCTCTCTGTCGGCCATTACTGAGCTGAAGTAAACAAACTTTGGTCGACCGGAGGCGTTACTGCAGAAAAGTTATGCGCCCTCTGCTGTCCTGGTGGAGAATTTCTTCACAACACTGACGGAGAAGTAAAAATCAAAAACGTCTCCGTCAACACGTGTGAGCGCAAACGTGCTGTCAGAAGTCTAAACCAGGCTTGAGCTCTGTGGAACCCTATAATCCATCAGAGAGGTTTTCAGCTCCATAAACAAGATAACACCAGTTTGATGAGAAAAACCACTGATTCAGACGAAGGAAGTCCGCCATCGACCAGCAACACAACACAACGGTGTAATACTGCCACCTACTGGATATACATTTATTATTACTTTTTTAGCTTCCAGAACGCGCAGCAGCGTCAGGTGACGTCACATCTGTAGGACAGCGCGGGACATTTTCCAGCTCACAGCCTGTTGAAGATTATCAGACCCTCCAGGAAGTTGCGATGTTGCGATCGCAACTATTAACGCAAATTCAACAATTTGCCGCAACTTTGTTGCGGCCTTGCAATTTTCACAAATCACCGCAACTTTTAGAAAAATGTGCCGCGAAATCAGTCATTTTAGATCGCAACCATCACAAAAAATCCCCACAACTTCCTGGAGGGGCTGGATTATGAATGATCCATGGTGGACTCAAATGCTTCATCACTTAAAACTGAGCATGCATGGTTATTTTTATTGAAAGTATTCCCTCTTGTCCCTTTAAGTCTCTAGTGCCGGCCACCCCTATGCTTTACATTCAGTGGATGATCTGTTTAGTCGACTAATGGCATAACTAGTGGGTGACTAGATCAGATTAACGGTTTGGGCAGCTGTAGTCTGATCCCAGGTCAGATCAGGGATCAAAACACTGATTTTTTTGACTGACGTCACAAACAGGAAGTGCTGGCCGGTTGGTTTTTCTGATGATTAAATGTCTCTGTATTCTGACGGTGGTCTCTCACCGTGTCCTCTCCAGCCCACGTTCCTGGTGGAGCTCTCCAAGGTGTTGGCCAACCCGGGGAACACGCAGGTGGCTCGAGTCGCTGCAGGTCTGCAGGTGAAAAACTCTCTGACCTCCAAAGACCCCGACGTCAAGGCGCAGTACCAGCAGAGATGGCTGGCCATCGACACAAACGCTCGCCGCGAGATCAAGAACTTCGTAAGTCCGCCCTCGCTGATCCTCCACGCCGGGTCCACCGGAGGTCCGTGGTCTAACGCTTCCCGTCTGTCCGGCAGGTTCTACAGACTTTAGGCACGGAGACGTACCGGCCCAGCTCGGCCTCGCAGTGCGTCGCCGGCATCGCCTGTGCAGAAATCCCAGTGAACCAGTGGCCTGAGCTGATCCCACAGCTGGTGGCGAACGTCACCGACCCGTCGAGCACCGAGCACATGAAGGAGTCCACGCTGGAGGCCATCGGCTACATCTGCCAGGACATCGTGAGTGAACACAAACACGTCTGCAGTCACACTCAGTCCAGGTGATCAGAACTCATCTGATTGGCCCCCCAGGTCCACCTTCAGTCCTCAGCTGAACTTCTAGAAACGGCTTCCTTCAAAACGCTTCCATTGTCTTTTGGCCTAGATGTGTAAAACCAAGCTGCAGACTTTAAAACCCTCTCCATGCCACCTGGTCGTGTTGTTGAACGCTCAGCTGATGATTCGCTCACAAACATCAACTCGTTCACTTCCTGTTTCCTGTCCTGGTGCATCGCCATCTTCCTGGGTCCAGAGGCGTAGTTAGTGTGAACATGGCGGCTCAGCCTAGCCAGGGGGGGTCAACAGGTTCTGGTAAAGCCTCGTTTCCATCCAGGACGGCGCTGGTGGGACGCGGCGGTAGAGCTGAGCTTTGTGGTCAGCTGTAGGAACCCGTCTGATCCTGATGCCTTTGTTCCTTCAGGACCCCGAGCAGCTGCAGGAGAACGCCAACCAGATCCTGACCGCCATCATCCAGGGCATGAGGAAGGAGGAACCCAGTAACAACGTGAAGCTGGCCGCCACCAACGCCCTGCTCAACTCGCTGGAGTTCACCAAAGCCAACTTCGACAAGGAGGTGAGACCCGAGTGGGGGCGTGGCTTTACGAGGCTCCACCTCTACCCTGGTGTTTTTAAAGATGTGAAGGTTTTTCTGTTTGTCAGTGAACGCACCATTACCAATGACCAACAAAACCCTGGTCAGTGAACACGTCAGCACTCCGTCATGCTAACGCATCGTCAGCGTGGAGGTTTCTAAACATCAAGACGTGTTTTTAGAAGTCAGAACGGTTAATGGTGTTTTCTTTCTGGAGCTCTGAGGTCTTTCCTCATGTTCTAGGTCCTGGTGGTGACTTTTCTGTCCTCAGGACCAGAATCTGGTTCGGTTTTAGAACATCCAGTTTTTAATGAGACGAAGTGAAACTCCTCACTGACATGAAGAGCTGGAGAACGTTCTCAGGTGTGTTTTCTAACCTGGAGCTTGTGTTCCAGACGGAGAGACACTTCATCATGCAGGTGGTCTGTGAAGCGACGCAGTGCCCCGACACCAGAGTGAGTACCACCAGAACCGTCTGCTCTGGACCTGCTGTTCTCCTGTCTGACCCACGTGTGCTGCCTTCAGGTCCGCGTGGCGGCGCTGCAGAACCTGGTGAAGATCATGTCTCTGTACTATCAGTACATGGAGACGTACATGGGGCCCGCTCTGTTCGCGGTGAGAAACTCCTCCCAGAATGCACCTCTCTGTCCTTTAAGAGGTTTCAGTTCTAATCTTGTATTTAAGTTCTCGAACTAGAGATTCAAAATCAGTCTATGGAACCTGCTGACTAGTTGACTAGTGACCTGCTGACTGGTGACCTGTGACTAGTTGACTGGTGACCTGTGACTAGTTGACTGGTGACCTGTGACTAGTTGACTAGTGACCTGTTGACTGGTGACCAGTGACTAGTTGACTGGTGACCAGTGACTAGTTGACTGGTGACCAGTGACTAGTTGACTGGTGACCAGTGACTAGTTGACTAATGACCTGTGACTAGTTGACTGGTGACCTGTGACTAGTTGACTGGTGACCTGTGACTAGTTGACTGGTGACCTGTGACTAGTTGACTAGTGACCTGTTGACTGGTGACCAGTGACTAGTTGACTGATGACCTGTAACTAGTTTACTGGTGACCTGTTGACTGGTGACCTGTTGACTGGTTGACTGGTGACCTGTGACTAGTTGACTGGTGACCTGTTGACTGGTGACCTGTGACTAGTTGACTAGTGACCTGTTGACTGGTGACCAGTGACTAGTTGACTGGTGACCAGTGACTAGTTGACTGATGACCTGTAACTAGTTGACTGGTGACCTGTGACTGGTGACCTGTGACTAGTTGACTGGTGACCTGCTGACTGGTGACTAGTTGACTGGTGACCTGCTGACTGGTGACCTGTTGACTGGTGACCTGCTGACTGGTGACCTGCTGACTGGTGACCTGTGACTAGTTGACTGATGACCGGTGACCTGCTGACTGGTGACCTGTGACTAGTTGACTGGTGACCTGCTGAGTGGTGACCTGTGACTAGTTGACTGGTGACCTGCTGACTGGTGACCTGTGACTAGTTGACTGGTGACCTGTGACTAGTTGACTGGTGACCTGCTGACTGGTGACCTGTGACTAGTTGACTGATGACCAGTGACCTGCTGACTGGAGACCTGTGACTAGTTGACTGGTGACCTGTGACTAGTTGACTGGTGACCTGTGACTAGTTGACTGATGACCTGCTGACTGGTGACCTTTTGACTGGTGACCTGCTGACTAGTTGACTGGTGACCTGTTGACTGATGACCTGCTGACTTGTGACCTGTGACTAGTTGACTGATGACCAGTGACCTGGTGACCTGTGACTAGTTGACTGGTGACCTGCTGACTGGTGACCTGTGACTAGTTGACTGGTGACCTGTTGACTGGTGACCTGTTGACTGGTGACCTGCTGACTGGTGACCTGTGACTAGTTGACTGATGACCAGTGACCTGCTGACTGGTGACCTGTGACTAGTTGACTGGTGACCTGCTGACTGGTGACCTGTGACTAGTTGACTGGTGACCTGTTGACTGATGACCTGCTGACTGGTGACCTGTGACTAGTTGACTGATGACCTGTGACCTGTTGACTGGTGACCTGCTGCCTGGTGACCTGTGACTAGTTGACTGATGACCAGTGACCTGCTGACTGGTGACCTGTGACTAGTTGACTGGTGACCTGCTGACTGGAGACCTGTGACTAGTTGACTGGTGACCTGTTGACTGATAACCTGCTGACTGGTGACCTGTGACTAGTTGACTGGTGACCTGTGACCTGCTGACTGGAGACCTGTGACTAGTTGACTGATGACCTGCTGACTGGTAACCTGTGACCTGCTGACTGGTGACCTGTGACTAGTTGACTGGTGACCTGCTGACTGGTGACCTGCTGACTGGTGACCTGTGACTAGTTGACTGATGACCAGTGACCTGCTGACTGGTGACCTGTGACTAGTTGACTGATGACCTGTTGACTGATGACCTGCTGACTGGTAACCTGTGACCTGCTGACTGGTGACCTGTGACTAGTTGACTGGTGACCTGTTGACTGGTGACCTGCTGACTGGTGACCTGCTGACTGGTGACCTGTGACTAGTTGACTGATGACCCGTGACCTGCTGACTGGTGACCTGTGACTAGTTGACTGGTGACCTGCTGACTGGTGACCTGTGACTAGTTGACTGGTGACCTGTTGACTGATGACCTGCTGACTGGTGACCTGTGACTAGTTGACTGATGACCTGTGACTAGTTGACTGGTGACCTGTTGACTGGTGACCTGTTGACTGGTGACCTGCTGACTGGTGACCTGTGACTAGTTGACTGGTGACCAGTTGACTGGTGACCTGTGACTAGTTGACTGTGACCTGCTGACTGGAGACCTGTGACTAGTTGACTGGTGACCTGCTGACTGGAGACCTGTGACTAGTTGACTGGTGACCTGTGACTAGTTGACTGATGAACTGGTGACCTGTGACTAGTTGACTGGTGACCTGCTGAGTGGTGACCTGTGACTAGTTGACTGATGACCCGTGACCTGCTGACTGGTGACCTGTGACTAGTTGACTGGTGACCTGCTGACTGGTGACCTGTGACTAGTTGACTGGTGACCTGTGACTAGTTGACTGATGAACTGGTGACCTGTGACTAGTTGACTGATGACCTGCTGAATGGTGACCTGTGACCTGCTGACTGGTGACCTGTGACTAGTTGACTGGTGACCTGCTGACTGGAGACCTGTGACTAGTTGACTGGTGACCTGTTGACTGATAACCTGCTGACTGGTGACCTGTGACTAGTTGACTGATGACCAGTGACCTGGTGACCTGTGACTAGTTGACTGGTGACCTGTGACCTGCTGACTGGAGACCTGTGACTAGTTGACTGATGACCTGCTGACTAGTGACCTGTGACTAGTTGACTGATGACCAGTGACCTGCTGACCTGCTGACTGGTGACCTGTGACTAGTTGACTGATGACCAGTGACCTGCTGACTGGTGACCTGTGACTAGTTGACTGGTGACCTGCTGACTGGTGACCTGTGACTAGTTGACTGATGACCTGCTGACTGGTGACCTGTGACTAGTTGACTGGTGACCTGTTGACTGATGACCTGCTGACTGGTGACCTGTGACTAGTTGACTGATGACCCGTGACCTGCTGACTGGTGACCTGTGACTAGTTGACTGGTGACCTGCTGACTGGTGACCTGTGACTAGTTGACTGATGACCTGCTGACTGGTGACCTGTGACTAGTTGACTGTTGACCTGTGAATGGTGACTGTGACCTGCTGACTGGTGACCTGCTGACTGGTGACCTGTGACTAGTTGACTGGTGACCAGTGACTGGTGACCTGCTGACTGGTGACCTGTGACTAGTTGACTGGTGACCTGTTGACTGGTGACCTGTGACTAGTTGACTGATGACCTGCTGAATGGTGACCTGTGACCTGCTGACTGGTGACCTGCTGACTGGTGACCTGTGACTAGTTGACTGATGACCAGTGACCTGCTGACTGGTGACCTGTGACTAGTTGACTGGTGACCTGTTGACTGGTGACCTGCTGACTGGTGACCTGTGACTGCTGACTGGTGACCTGCTGACTGGTGACCTGTGACTAGTTGACTGATGACCAGTGACCTGCTGACTGGTGACCTGTGACTAGTTGACTGGTGACCTGTTGACTGGTGACCTGCTGACTGGAGACCTGTGACTAGTTGACTGATGACCTGCTGACTGGTGACCTGTGACTAGTTGACTGGTGACCTGCTGACTGGGGACCTGTGACTAGTTGACTGTTGACTGTTGACCAGTGACCTGCTGACTGGTGACCTGTGACTAGTTGACTGGTGACCTGTTGACTAGTTGACTGGTGACCTGCTGACTGGTGACCTGTGACTAGTTGACTGATGACCAGTGACCTGCTGACTGGTGACCTGTGACTAGTTGACTGGTGACCTGTTGACTGGTGACCTGCTGACTGGTGACCTGTGACTAGTTGACTGGTGACCTGTGACTAGTTGACTGGTGACCTGCTGACTGGTGACCTGTGACTAGTTGACTGATGACCAGTGACCTGTTGACTGGTGACCTGTTGACTGGTGACCTGCTGACTGGTGACCTGTGACTAGTTGACTGGTGACCTGTTGACTGTGACCTGCTGACTGGTGACCTGTGACTAGTTGACTGGTGACCTGTGACTAGTTGACTGGTGACCTGCTGACTGGTGACCTGTGACTAGTTGACTGATGACCTGTTGACGGGTGACCAGTGACTAGTTGACTGATGACCTGTGACTAGTTGACTGGTGACCTGTGACTAGTTGACTGGTGACCTGTGACTAGTTGACTGTTGACCTGTTGACTGGTGACCTGTGACTAGTTGACTGGTGACCTGCTGACTGGTGACCTGTTGACTGGTGACCTGCTGACTGGTGACCTGCTGACTGGAGACCTGTGATTAGTTGACTGGTGACCTGCTGACTGGAGACCAGTGACTAGTTGACTGGTGACCTGTGACTAGTTGACTGATGAACTGTGACTAGTTGACTGGTGACCTGTGACTAGTTGACTGGTGACCTGTGACCTGCTGACTGGTGACCTGTGACTTGTTGACTGGTGACCTGCTGACTGGTGACCTGTTGACTGATGACCTGCTGACTGGTGACCTGCGACTAGTTGACTGGTGACCTGTTGACTGATGACCTGCTGACTGGTGACCTGTGACTAGTTGACTGATGACCTGTGACTAGTTGACTGGTGACCTGTGACTGGAGACCTGTGACTAGTTGACTGGTGACCTGTTGACTGGTGACCAGTGACTAGTTGACTGATGACCAGTGACTAGTTGACTGGTGACCAGTGACTAGTTGACTGGTGACCAGTGACTAGTTGACTGGTGACCAGTGACTGATGACCTGCTGACTGGTGACCTGTGACTAGTTGACTGGTGACCTGTGACCTGCTGACTGGAGACCTGTTGACTGGTGACCTGTGACTAGTTGACTAGTGACCTGCTGACTGGTGACCAGTGACTAGTTGACTGGTGACCTGTGACTAGTTGACTGGTGACCTGTTGACTGGTGACCTGCTGACTGGAGACCTGTGATTAGTTGACTGGTGACCTGCTGACTGGAGACCTGTGACTAGTTGACTGGTGACCTGTTGACTGGTGACCTGTGACTAGTTGACTGATGACCTGCTGACTGGTGACCTGTGACTAGTTGACTGATGACCTGCTGAATGGTGACCTGCTGACTGGTGACCTGCTGACTGGTGACCTGTGACTAGTTGACTGATGACCAGTGACCTGCTGACTGGTGACCTGTGACTAGTTGACTGATGACCTGCTGACTAGTGACCTGTGACTAGTTGACTGATGACCAGTGACCTGCTGACTGGAGACCTGTGACTAGTTGACTGGTGACCTGTTGACTGATGACCTGCTGACTGGTGACCTGTGACTAGTTGACTGGTGACCTGTTGACTGATGACCTGCTGACTGGTGACCTGTGACTAGTTGACTGATGACCTGCTGACTGGTGACCTGCTGCCTATTGACCTGTGACTAGTTGACTGATGACCTGCTGACTGGTAACCTGTGACCTGCTGACTGGTGACCTGTGACTAGTTGACTGATGACCCGTGACCTGCTGACTGGTGACCTGTGACTAGTTGACTGGTGACCTGTGACCTGTTGACTGGTGACCTGTGACTAGTTGACTGATGACCTGCTGACTGGTGACCTGTGACTAGTTGGGTCGTTCTGTTCCAGATCACCATCGAGGCGATGAAGAGCGACATCGACGAGGTGGCTCTGCAGGGCATCGAGTTCTGGTCCAACGTCTGCGACGAGGAGATGGACCTGGCCATCGAGGCCTCAGAGGTTTGTTTGTGTTCTCCTGGTCTCTGGAGGACGGCGCCGTGTCTGACTCTTCCCGTCTCCTCTCATCCAATGGCAGGCCTCGGAGCAGGGACGGCCCCCTGAGCACACCAGTAAATTCTACGCTAAAGGAGCGCTGCAGTACCTGGTCCCCATCCTGACCCAGACCCTGACCAAACAGGTGCTGACCCCTGACCTCTCCACGTGTCTCTGCTGAGTGTGACCATGTGATCAGGCGTTACGGTTTCTTGTCTGCAGGATGAGAACGACGACGACGACGACTGGAACCCCTGTAAGGCGGCGGGCGTGTGTCTGATGCTGCTGGCCACCTGCTGCGAGGACGACGTGGTTCCTCACGTTCTGCCCTTCATCAAGGAGAACATCAAGCACCCTGACTGGCGCTACCGCGACGCCTCCGTCATGGCCTTCGGCTCCATCCTGGAGGGGCCGGACCTGAATCAGCTCAAACCGCTCGTCATCCAGGTGCCGGTCCCGTCCGGGTCTCTGCCTACGGTCTGTGTGAACGAGGTCTGACGGCGTTTCCTTCTCCCGCCAGGCCATGCCGACGCTCATCGAGCTGATGAAGGACCCCAGCGTGGTGGTGAGGGACACCACCGCCTGGACGGTGGGGCGGATCTGTGAGCTGCTGCCTGAAGCTGCCATCAACGAGGTCTACCTGGCCCCCCTGCTGCAGTGTCTGATCGAGGGTCTGGGGGCCGAACCCAGGGTGGCCTCCAACGTCTGCTGGGTGAGCCGGATCCTCTCCTCCCTACGCAGTGCTCTGTTCACGACGGTGGTTCAATCCGGTTTGAGCTCAGTCTGAACATCGATGGTTAGAAACTGGTTTCACTGCGGCTCAGAGTCAGAACATCAGCTGTCAGGGAGCAATGCATCATGGTCCTGGATCTGGTGAGGGGTTTCTAGGACCCTAAAGAGGGTCTGAACTTAAGCACCAGTAGAAAATGGCCGCCTGGCCTCATGTAGTTCTGAGAGTCCTCCTGAGTCCAGGACCCAGAACTAGTAGCTTTTCTTCTTCGGGTTTCCATGGAAACACATTGTATTTCAGAATTTACCCAGCATTCTCGTGTCCACAGAACCCTTCAGGTTTTGTGCTTCTGGTCTGGGATCTAGACCAGATCCAGGTTCTGGTCTCTGACTCCACTCAGCCGTAGGTCTGACCCTGACCCGTCTCGTCTCCTTCAGGCCTTCTCGTCTCTGGCTGAGGCCGCGTACGAAGCCACGGACGCCGCAGAGGACCAGGAGGAGCCCAGCACCTACTGCCTGTCCTCCTCCTTTGAGATCATCGTCCAGAAGCTCCTGGAGACCACGGACCGGTAAGAACTGGGTCCCACATGAAGTCCTCCTGCTGTGTTAGTCAGTCCTTGAACCTGCTGACTGATTACAGCGCCCAGTGGCGTCCCAGCTTTATCATAGTCCAGGATTCTGGGGGTCTTTAGACTCCAGAGTCCTTCAGCGTGTCGTCCACCGTCTCCTCCCCGTTAACGTCAGTGGGTCATGTTATCAGAACGTCTTGGTGTAGAAGAACGACGGAATAAAAACCCAGATCTGGGACGCACCGAGGAGGAAGTCCTCGTGGTCCTGACTCAGTGTGTGTGTGTGTGTGTCAGGCCCGATGGACACCAGAACAACCTGCGTTCTGCCGCCTACGAGGCTCTGATGGAGATCGTGAAGAACAGCGCTAAAGACTGCTACCCGGCGGTGCAGAAGACCACGCTGGTCATCATGGAGCGGCTGCAGCAGGTCCTGCAGATGGAGGTGAGCGACGCCTTTCAGCTGCTTGTGACGTTTGACTTCGTTTCCTGTGTAACGACGCCACTTCCTGTCTGCAGTCCCACATCCAGAGCACGTCGGACAGAATCCAGTTCAACGACCTGCAGTCGCTGCTGTGTGCCACTCTGCAGGTGAGGTGACGCCTGAGCTCTGACTTCGTGGTGCTCTTATTGTGGCGGGTTCCTGAGCGCTTCCTTTCCTCTGCAGAACGTTCTCCGGAAGGTCCAGCATCAGGATGCCCTGCAGATCTCGGACGTGGTGATGGCGTCCCTGCTGCGCATGTTTCAGAGCACGGCCGGGTCCGGAGGCGTCCAGGAGGACGCTCTGATGGCGGTGTCCACGCTGGTTGAAGGTATGAACGCACTGCGCCGCGCCGCCGTCTCTGGCTCTGACGCCTCAGACCTGACGTTCTCCCTGATGTTTGTCCAGTTCTGGGCAGCGACTTCCAGAAGTACATGGAGGCCTTCAAGCCCTTCCTGGCTATCGGACTGAAGAACTACGCAGAGTACCAGGTAGTTACCATGGATACGACCAGTGGCATCACTCCTAGGGGTGGAGCTGGATGAGGAGAGACACTGCTGCAGATCAGTGAGGTCCACCTGCCTTCGTTTGTCTAAGTGACTTCAGAGTAAACAAACATGGCCGACGAGGAGGCGTTCTGATTGGCTGAACGCTCGTCTGTCCGTCTCTAGAGGCGTTACGCCGTCAGACTGCAGCAGCGTCTCTCCTGATAACTCCAGACTCTGCCTGCTGTGGGTGATGTCACCGGTGGGCGTGGTCTGTCAGTAGATGATGGCTGACCTTTGACCCCTGTAGGTGTGTCTGGCTGCCGTGGGGCTGGTGTGCGACCTGTGCAGAGCACTCCAGTCCAACATCCTGCCTTACTGCGATGAGATCATGCAGCTGCTGCTGGAGAACCTGGGGGTGAGGAGGACTCTGGTTCTTGTCCTGATCAGCTGATGTCCCACCTGACCTCCTGACCCGTCTACCTGTTTCAGAACGAGAACGTCCACCGCTCAGTGAAGCCTCAGATCCTGTCGGCGTTTGGAGACATCGCTCTGGCCATCGGAGGAGAGTTCAAGAAGTACCTGGACATCGTCCTGGACACGCTGCAGCAGGCCTCGCAGGCCCAGGTGGACAAGGTGAGGTCCGGTTCAGACCCTCAGACACCTCCAGGTCCAGGTTGAGCTGTAACTCGTGGTTCTGATGTGCTTCCAGACGGACTACGACATGGTGGACTACCTGAACGAGCTGAGGGAGGGCTGCCTGGAGGCCTACACCGGGATCATCCAGGGCCTGAAGGGGGACCAGGAGAACGTCCACCGTAAGACACTCTGTCTTCTTGTTCTTGGAGATCTGGGTTGATCATATGTTGTCATCGAGTGACGTCGGTTCCTCCTCCTGTCTGAAGTCTGACAGGAGGATTTTACGAGGTCAGAGAGAAACTCGGGTCTTTTTCACCCAGAAAGCTTCAGGCTGCAGCCAAAAACTAAAACGGCTTTCTGGTTTTGCGGGACCCAACAGATGATCAGGGACGACTCTTAGTGGCTCCGTCAGCTGTTCTCGTGTTGACGTCTTCATCTTCTTCCTGCAGCTGATGTGATGTTGGTCCAGCCTCGCGTGGATTTCATCCTGTCCTTCATCCATCACATCGCTGAGGATGAAGATCACTCTGATGGCGTCGTAGCCAACGCCGCCGGACTCATTGGGTAACGAACCCCACGGGGCCTTCAGTATCGGTCTTATTGATGTTTATCTTTATGGATGTTACCTGTGAAACATCAGTCAGTCCTCCTGGGTCAACTGACTGTAGATCAGCTGTTCCTGTTGAGACCCAGAACTCCTTCATCCAATCAGAAACCTGCCTTCAGTCAACAGGTGACCTCATCTCTCACCTCCGTTATGAGAAAAAACATTTAGGAAAAAATCTGAGCTGGAAACTCGGTCCATGAAGAGAAACCATGCACCACGCTGACCGTGTGATGTATAACCCAACCACAACCTCTGAGACCAGAACCAGGTCCTCAGAGACCTGGTGACCAGCTGTAGCCAGAACCAGGTCCTCAGAGACCTGGTGACCAGCTGTAGCCAGAACCAGGTCCTCAGAGACCCAGAACCAGGTCCTCAGAGACCTGGTGACCAGCTGTAGTCAGAACCAGGAAGCGTCTTTGGTAACTTGTGTTGTGTGTCTGCAGCGACTTGTGCACAGCGTTTGGTAAAGATGTGATGAAGCTGGTGGAGGTCCGTCCGTTCATCAACGACCTGCTGACAGAGGGTCGGCGCTCCAAAACCACCAAGACCAAGACGCTGGCCACCTGGGCCACCAAGGAGCTGCGCAAGCTTAAGAGCCAGGCCTGGTGAGAACAGAACCACAGCACTCTGTTACCATGGTGATGTGAGTCTAGTCCCCGTTTCCATGGTGATGTAGAGTCTAGTCCCCGTTTCCATGGTGATGGTGAGTCTAGTCCTCGTTTCCATGGTGATGGTGAGTCTCCGTTACCATGGTGATGGTGAGTCTAGTCCCCGTTTCCATGGTGATATACCTTGCTTTCAGCTGGTCATTCCAACAGGAAGTCAGTCCCCTGTAGCCCCGCCCCAGTGTTAACCTGAATGTTTCAGTCTAAATGTTCTTCCCGATCAGATCCAGGCTGACCCGTTTGTCTGTGGTTCCAGATGGTCCCGGTCCGAGCGCTGAATGAGATCGCTGAACTTTGAGGACTAACGGTCGTCTGGATTGAACTCTTCTGCAGCCTCTGCTGAGGCAGGAGAACTGACGTGATGAAGTGAGATGAGTGTCTGTGTGTGAGCGCGAGAGATGATGACATCACACCACCTTCAGTTCCAGCTGGCGAACCCCTCCCCCCCCCTTGTGGACTGGACTCTGACTCCCCTCTAAGACACACCCACCTCTCCCTAAAGCCCCTCCTCCTCCCACAACCTCTCGCCGTGTAGCTGGGCCCTCCGACGACGACATGATGTCACCGCCCCGCTGCTGCCCCGCTCACACCGGGGGAGGGGGAGGAGGGGTGGAGCTTAAAGACTTTGTGGAATCAGATTAACAAGCGACTTTGTGGACTTCTTCTGTGGAAAACTTTAGATTTTTGTTGCTCTTATTTTTCTTCTTCTGAGCACTAAAACGGCGAAGGAGCCGCTGTGGAGGGCGAGCGCCTCCGCCCGCTCCGTCTCCGGCATTCCGACGCCTCCGCCCGCTCCGTCTCCGGCGTTCTGACGCTCTTCTCCAGCAGCTGAAGCCCTTCACAGTAAAAGCTCGGCCAGCGCTGAGGAGCGAGTGCCAAATGGAAATAGTTTAGCTGAAGCTCTGGGAGCGAGCTGCTTCAGATCGATTTCCCCGCTGCACTTGGTTTGGGAACGGGTCACTCACCAGTTTTGCTTGTTTAAAAGATTTCAGAGAATTGAAGACGTTTGTATAAGGTTATATTTTTCCATTACTAAGATTAAAAATAACGCTGAAAACAATAAAATAATATGAAACATTCCCTGAGCGGTTCTGGTGATTTTGCTCGTCTTGTCTGGACTTCTGGACTCTTACTGGACTCTGATCGGAAGCTGAACTCTGGCCGTCGGTTTGTTTACTCCCCTGATTTTTCTTGTTTTTGTAACTTCCTGCCTCGTGGGCGCTCCTCGCTGCTGGAACGCTGGGTTTAGTTGGCGTGAGCGTGCTCAGTGCGGCGTGCCGGCCTCCACCTCCTGACTGGATCAGCCTGAACATGTCTGAAACTTTGGAGGCTCTTATTTTGTAGAGTGTAGGGAGATGCACTTCCTGTGTTTTGACCCTGGCAACTCGATCATTACTGGATGGTGACTCACTTAAAGCCAACCTGCTTTTTATTTCATATTCAACTTTAGTGAACTAATAAAGTCTATATTGTACTGACCCATGTGCTGATTCTGGTGCTGAAACTGACCTGGGACCAGCTGCTGTCAGGTCACAGGAGCTTTATGGGAATGTTTTCATGATGAAAGGTGGAGGGCTGACTCCTGGATCAGAGGCCTGTCAACCCTCCAGTGTGATGCGTTCACTGACTCACTCAAAGGGACGTCCCTAAAAACACCTGGACCCTCAGTTTCATCCTGTAACCTCAGAAGGTTACTGTTGGGAATCTGTGACATCACTCAAAGTGGGCGGGGTCTCTAGAAACAGGAAGTAGTCCACTGACCGGAGCAGGAGAGACGCTGCTTCAGCATCAACACGTCCTGATGTTTGTGTCTCTATAGGATCAGAAAACTTCAGCTAGAAGGTCAGAGGTTCAACTTCCTGTTTCTGGAGACTCCACGCACTGAGTGATGTCACCGGTGGGTGTGGTCCTGACTAGATGATTGACCCTAACATCCCTTTGATGATAACTGGTTTTAAACTGCAGGTGAGACGCCCTCTGGTGGCCGCTGGTGTAACTGCAGCTAAACTTGTCTGCTCAGAAACTAACCGTAAATAAAACATTAGTAAACAATAACAGCATTAGTAAACAACAGTTAACATTAGTGAACAACAACAGTAAACATTAGTAAACAACAACAGTTAACATTAGTAAACAACAGTTAACATTAGTAAACAACAGTTAACATTAGTGAACAACAACAGTAAACATTAGTAAACAACAACAGTTAACATTAGTAAACAACAACAGTTAACATTAGTGAACAACAACAGTAAACATTAGTAAACAACAGTTAACATTAGTAAACAACAACAGTTAACATTAGTGAACAACAACAGTAAACATTAGTAAACAACAACAGTTAACATTAGTAAACAACAGTTAGCATTAGTAAACAACACTTAAATTAATAAACATTAGTAAACTACAGTTAACATTAGTAAACAACAGTTAACATTAGTAAACAACAGTTAGCATTAGTAAACAACAGTTAACATTAGTAAACAACAGTTAACATTAGTAAACAACAACAGTAAACATTAGTAAACAACAACAGTAAACATTAGTAAACAACAAGTTAACATTAGTAAACAACAGTTAACATTAGTAAACAACAGTTAACATTAGTGAACAACAACAGTTAACATTAGTGAACAACAACAGTTAACATTAGTGAACAACAACAGTTAACATTAGTGAACAACAACAGTTAACATTAGTGAACAACAACAGTTAACATTAGTAAACAACAGTTAACATTAGTAAACAACAACAGTTAACATTAGTAAGCAACAACAGTTAGCATTAGTAAACAACAGTTAACATTAGTAAACAACAGTTAACATTAGTAAACAATGGTAAATATTAGTAAACACTTAAATTAATAAACATTAGTAAACAACAGTTAACATTAGTAAACAACAGTTAACATTTGTAAACAATGGTAAATAGTAAACAACAGTTAACATTAGTAAACAACAGTTAACATTAGTAAACAATGGTAAATATTAGTAAACAACACTTTAATTAATAAACATGAGTAAACAACAGTTAGCATTAGTAAACAACAACAGTTAGCATTAGTAAACAATGGTAAATAGTAAACAGTCAACAATGGTAAATAGTAAACAACAGTTAACATTTGTAAACAATAGTTAGCATTAGTAAACAATGGTAAATAGTAAACAACAGTTAACATTAGTAAACAACAACAGTTAACATTAGTAAACAACAACAGTTAACATTAGTAGACAACAGTTAACATTAGTAAACAACAACAGTTAACATTAGTAAACAACAGTTAACATTAGTAAACAACAACAGTTAACATTAGTAAACAACAGTTAGCATTAGTAAACAACAGTTAACATTAGTAAACAACAACAGTTAACATTAGTAAACAACAGTTAACATTAGTAAACAAAAACAGTAAACATTAGTAAACAACAACAGTTAACATTAGTAAACAACAGTTAACATTAGTAAGCAACAACAGTTAGCATTAGTAAACAACAGTTAACATTAGTAAACAACAGTTAACATTAGTAAACAATGGTAAATATTAGTAAACACTTAAATTAATAAACATTAGTAAACAACAGTTAACATTAGTAAACAACAGTTAACATTTGTAAACAATGGTAAATAGTAAACAACAGTTAACATTAGTAAACAACAGTTAACATTAGTAAACAATGGTAAATATTAGTAAACAACACTTTAATTAATAAACATGAGTAAACAACAGTTAGCATTAGTAAACAACAACAGTTAGCATTAGTAAACAATGGTAAATAGTAAACAGTCAACAATGGTAAATAGTAAACAACAGTTAACATTTGTAAACAATAGTTAGCATTAGTAAACAATGGTAAATAGTAAACAACAGTCAACAATGGTAAATAGTAAACAACAGTTAACATTTGTAAACAATAGTTAGCATTAGTAAACAATGGTAAATAGTAAACAACAGTTAACATTAGTAAACAACAGTTAGCATTAGTAAACAACAACAGTTAACATTAGTAAACAACAACAGTTAACATTAGTAAACAACAGTTAACATTAGTAAACAACAACAGTTAACATTAGTAAACAACAGTTAACATTAGTAAACAACAACAGTTAACATTAGTAAACAACAGTTAGCATTAGTAAACAACAGTTAACATTAGTAAACAACAACAGTTAACATTAGTAAACAACAGTTAACATTAGTAAACAACAACAACAGTTAACATTAGTAAACAACAACAGTTAACATTAGTAAACAACAACAGTTAACATTAGTAAATAACAGTTAACATTAGTAAACAACAGTTAACATTAGTAAACAACACTTAAATTAATAAACATTAGTAAACAATAATAGTAAACAACAGTTAAAATTAGTAAACAACAGTTAACATTAGTAAACAACAGTTTGCATTAGTAAACAACACTTAAATTAATAAACATTAGTAAACAATAATAGTAAACAACAGTTAACATTAGTAAACAACAGTTAACATTAGTAAACAACAGTTTGCATTAGTAAACAACACTTAAATTAATAAACATTAGTAAACAATAATAGTAAACAACAGTTAACATTAGTAAACAACAGTTAGCATTAGTAAACAACACTTAAATTAATAAACATTAGTAAACAATAATAGTAAACAACAGTTAACATTAGTAAACAACAGTTAACATTAGTAAACAACAGTTAACATTAGTAAACAACAGTTAACATTAGTAAACAACAGTTAACATTAGTAAACAACAGTAAACATTAGTAAACAACAGTTAACATTAGTAAAAAACAGTTAACATTAGTAAACAATGGTAAATAGTAAACAACAGTTAACATTAGTAAACAACACTTAAATTAATAAACATTAGTAAACAATAATAGTAAACAACAGTTAGAATTAGTAAACAACAGTTAACATTAGTAAACAATTAACATTAGTAAACAATGGTAAATATTGGTAAACAACAGTTAACATTAGTAAACAACAGTTAGCATTAGTAAACAATTAACATTAGTAAACAATGGTAAATATTAGTAAACAACAGTTAACATTAGTAAACAACAGTTAACATTAGTAAACAACAGTTAGCATTAGTAAACAACAGTTAGCATTAGTAAACAACACTTAAATTAATAAACATTAGTAAACAATAATAGTAAACAACAGTTAGCATTAGTAAACAACAGTTAGCATTAGTAAACAACAGTTAGCATTAGTAAACAACACTTAAATCAATAAACATTAGTAAACAACAGTTAACATTAGTAAACAACAGTTAGCATTAGTAAACAACAGTTAACATTAGTAAACAACAGTTAGCATTAGTAAACAACAGTTAACATTAGTAAACAACAGTTAACATTAGTAAACAACAGTTAACATTAGTAAACAACAGTAAAAATTAGTAAACAACAGTTAACATTAGTAAAAAACAGTTAACATTAGTAAACAACAGTTAACAATAGTAAACAACAGTTAACATTAGTAAACAACAGTTAACATTAGTAAACAACAGTTAACATTAGTAAACAACAACAGTTAACATTAGTAAACAACAGTTAGCATTAGTAAACAACACTTAAATTAATAAACATTAGTAAACAATAATAGTAAACAACAGTTAGCATTAGTAAACAACAGTTAGGATTAGTAAACAACACTTAAATTAATAAACATTAGTAAACAACAGTTAACATTAGTAAACAACAGTTAGCATTAGTAAACAACACTTAAATTAATAAACATTAGTAAACAACAGTTAACATTAGTAAACAACAGTTAGCATTAGTAAACAACAGTTAACATTAGTAAACAACACTTAAATTAATAAACATTAGTAAACAACAATAGTAAACAACAGTTAGCATTAGTAAACAACACTTAAATTAATAAACATTAGTAAACAACAGTTAACATTAGTAAACAACAGTTAGCATTAGTAAACAACAGTTAACATTAGTAAACAACAGTTAACATTAGTAAACAACACTTAAATTAATAAACATTAGTAAACAATAATAGTAAACAACAGTTAGCATTAGTAAACAACAGTTAGGATTAGTAAACAACAGTTAACATTAGTAAACAACAGTTAGCATTAGTAAACAACACTTAAATTAATAAACATTAGTAAACAATAATAGTAAACAACAGTTAACATTAGTAAACAACAGTTAACAATAGTAAACAACAGTTAACATTAGTAAACAACAACAGTAAACATTAGTAAACAACAGTTAACATTAGTAAACAACAGTTAGCATTAGTAAACAACAGTTAACATTAGTAAACAACAGTTAACATTAGTAAACAACACTTAAATTAATAAACATTAGTAAACAATAATAGTAAACAACAGTTAACATTAGTAAACAACAGTTAGCATTAGTAAACAACACTTAAATTAATAAACATTAGTAAACAACAGTTAACATTAGTAAACAACAACAGTTAGCATTAGTAAACAACAGTTAGCATTAGTAAACAACACTTAAATTAATAAACATTAGTAAACAATAATAGTAAACAACAGTTAGCATTAGTAAACAACAGTTAGGATTAGTAAACAACACTTAAATTAATAAACATTAGTAAACAACAGTTAACATTAGTAAACAACAGTTAGCATTAGTAAACAACA
>SSNR01000005.1:656824-678163 GCA_006937965.1 Callopanchax toddi
CATTAGTAAACAACAGTTAACATTAGTAAACAACAGTAAACATTAGTAAACAACAGTTAACATTAGTAAAAAACAGTTAACATTAGTAAACAATGGTAAATAGTAAACAACAGTTAACATTAGTAAACAACACTTAAATTAATAAACATTAGTAAACAATAATAGTAAACAACAGTTAGCATTAGTAAACAACAGTTAGCATTAGTAAACAACAGTTAGCATTAGTAAACAACACTTAAATTAATAAACATTAGTAAACAACAGTTAACAATAGTAAACAACAGTTAACAATAGTAAACAACAGTTAACATTAGTAAACAACAACAGTTAACATTAGTAAACAACAGTTAGCATTAGTAAACAACAACAGTTAACATTAGTAAAAAACAGTTAACATTAGTAAACAATGGTAAATAGTAAACAACAGTTAACATTAGTAAACAACACTTAAATTAATAAACATTAGTAAACAATAATAGTAAACAACAGTTAGCATTAGTAAACAACAGTTAACATTAGTAAACAACAGTAAACATTAGTAAACAACAGTTAACATTAGTAAACAACAGTTAACATTAGTAAACAACAGTAAACATTAGTAAACAACAGTTAACATTAGTAAACAACAGTTAACATTAGTAAACAACAGTTAACAATAGTAAACAACAGTTAACATTAGTAAACAACAACAGTTAACATTAGTAAAAAACAGTTAACATTAGTAAACAATGGTAAATAGTAAACAACAGTTAACATTAGTAAACAACACTTAAATTAATAAACATTAGTAAACAATAATAGTAAACAACAGTTAGCATTAGTAAACAACAGTTAGGATTAGTAAACAACACTTAAATTAATAAACATTAGTAAACAACAGTTAACATTAGTAAACAATGGTAAATAGTAAACAACAGTTAACATTAGTAAACAACACTTAAATTAATAAACATTAGTAAACAATAATAGTAAACAACAGTTAGCATTAGTAAACAACAGTTAGGATTAGTAAACAACACTTAAATTAATAAACATTAGTAAACAACAGTTAACATTAGTAAACAACAGTAAACATTAGTAAACAACAGTTAACATTAGTAAACAACAGTTAACATTAGTAAACAACAGTAAACATTAGTAAACAACAGTTAACATTAGTAAAAAACAGTTAACATTAGTAAACAATGGTAAATAGTAAACAACAGTTAACATTAGTAAACAACACTTAAATTAATAAACATTAGTAAACAATAATAGTAAACAACAGTTAGCATTAGTAAACAACAGTTAGGATTAGTAAACAACACTTAAATTAATAAACATTAGTAAACAACAGTTAACATTAGTAAACAACAGTTAACAATAGTAAACAACAATTAACAATAGTAAACAACAGTTAACAATAGTAAACAACAGTTAACATTAGTAAACAACAGTTAACAATAGTAAACAACAGTTAACAATAGTAAACAACAGTTAACATTAGTAAACAACAACAGTTAACAATAGTAAACAACAGTTAACATTAGTAAACAACAACAGTTAACATTAGTAAAAAACAGTTAACATTAGTAAACAATGGTAAATAGTAAACAACAGTTAACATTAGTAAACAACACTTAAATTAATAAACATTAGTAAACAATAATAGTAAACAACAGTTAGCATTAGTAAACAACAGTTAGGATTAGTAAACAACACTTAAATTAATAAACATTAGTAAACAACAGTTAACATTAGTAAACAACAGTTAGCATTAGTAAACAACAGTTAGCATTAGTAAACAACAGTTAAATTAATAAACATTAGTAAACAACAGTTAACATTAGTAAACAACAGTTAGCATTAGTAAACAACACTTAAATTAATAAACATTAGTAAACAATAATAGTAAACAACAGTTAGCATTAGTAAACAACAGTTAGCATTAGTAAACAACACTTAAATTAATAAACATTAGTAAACAACAGTTAACATTAGTAAACAACAGTTAGCATTAGTAAACAACAGTTAACATTAGTAAACAACACTTAAATTAGTAAACAACAGTTAACATTAGTAAACAACAGTAAACATTAGTAAACAACAGTTAACATTAGTAAACAACAGTTAACATTAGTAAACAACAGTTAACAATAGTAAACAACAGTTAACAATAGTAAACAACAGTTAACATTAGTAAACAACAACAGTTAACATTAGTAAACAATGGTAAATAGTAAACAGTAAACAATGGTAAATAGTAAACAACAGTTAACATTAGTAAACAACAGTTAACATTAGTAAACAACAACAGTTAACATTAGTAAACAACAGTTAGCATTAGTAAACAACAGTTAACATTAGTAAACAACACTTAAATTAATAAACATTAGTAAACAATAATAGTAAACAACAGTTAGCATTAGTAAACAACAATTAACATTAGTAAACAACAGTTAACATTAGTAAACAACAGTTAACATTAGTAAACAACAGTTAACATTAGTAAACAATGGTAAATAGTAAACAACAGTTAACATTAGTAAACAACACTTAAATTAATAAACATTAGTAAACAATAATAGTAAACAACAGTTAGCATTAGTAAACAACAGTTAGGATTAGTAAACAACACTTAAATTAATAAACATTAGTAAACAACAGTTAACATTAGTAAACAACAACAGTTAACATTAGTAAAAAACAGTTAACATTAGTAAACAACAGTAAACATTAGTAAACAACAGTTAACATTAGTAAACAACAGTTAACATTAGTAAACAACAGTTAACAATAGTAAACAACAGTTAACAATAGTAAACAACAGTTAACATTAGTAAACAACAGTTAACAATAGTAAACAACAGTTAACAATAGTAAACAACAGTTAACATTAGTAAACAACAACAGTTAACATTAGTAAACAACAGTTAACATTAGTAAACAACAGTTAGCATTAGTAAACAACACTTAAATTAATAAACATTAGTAAACAATAATAGTAAACAACAGTAAACGTTAGTAAACAGTTAACATTAGTAAACAATGGTAAATATTAGTAAACAATAACAGTAAACAACAACAGTAAACAGGTCTGGAGGAACCCCCAGCTTTCTTCACAGTTGGCGCTGGGATTGGAACCTGCAACCTTTTATCTGCGAAGCGACAGTTTGATCATTGTTGTTGTTTATTCTAACTGTATAATAACAGTGTTTATTATTGTTGTTATAATAACTGTTGTTGTTTATTAGGGTTATTATTTTAGAATATTCGGTCCCACCGGGACCCGGTTCCGGTCCCCGCCTGCGCAGCTCGTGTCCCCGCCCTCCTCCGTCCGTCCCGTTGTGTCACCGGAGGATGAGTCCGCTGGAGGCTAACGGCTAACCGGACTGGTTCTCATGTCTCTTCCCGTTCTGGTCTCGTTTATCGGAGCCGTTCCCGTCCCGAACCGGTCTGCGTCCCGGAGCTCCGGCGGGGCGATGCAGCTGTTATGTAACGGAGCCGTTACCGTCAACCCGCCGCCATGAACGACGCGCAGCAAGAACCGTCTCCGGACTTCGTCCTGATGCGGCTCGTCTCCGCCGCCGAGTACGACCGGCTGGACGAACCGGACGAGCTGCTCCGGTCCGGAGGCTTCGTCCCGGTGAAGTCCGCCCTGGGTCTCCGTCTGGACCCCGGCGGGGCCCCGGCGGGCCTCGGGTCCGCGTCCCCGCACTACAGCTCCCCGCTGCCCGGGAAAGGGGAGCTGGACGGCGGCTTGGGGCTGACGCAGGCCCCGCCGGGCTCCGAGGCGCCGGTGCCCCCCCCACCGGACGGCTCCGGAGGACCCGGGTCCAGGGCGCAGCTCATGGTGCTCCAGAACCTGCTGCGGTCCGAGGCGGACCCGGTTCCGGGTTCGGGTCCCGGGAGCACGTCGGCCGGTTCCGGGCCGGGAGGAGGGTCGGACCAGGAGGAGAGCCTGCAGTGGCATCCGGTCCTCAGACTGTCCCGGGGATCTGACGGGCCCCAGAACCTCCAGCGGTCCCCGGGTCTGGAGTCCGAGTCCGGCCCGGTTCTGTGGCCCCCGGACCTGCTGGACCAGGCGCTGCGCCTCGGCCTGCTGGAGCCCAGGAAGACCTGCTCGAGGGCCGAAGACCCGGTCCTGGTCCTGGCCCAGAGGCTGGGTCAGCTGGGGGAGGTGAGGGAGGGTGTGGGCGGGGTGGCGCTCCCCCTCCCCCGTTGCTCCTGCCACAGCATCCTGACCCCTGGGGGTCTCGGCGAGGACCCCAGCGACACCAGCGATGCCCTGCTGGTCCTGGAGGGTCTGGGTTCCGAGGAGGTGGGCGGACTGGGCCGGGGGGGAGGTGGGGAGGTGGAGGGAGGGGGGACCCTAAGTGGTCTGATGCAGCAGGTCCACAGACTGGCCGAGGAGGCGGGGGTCTGTACGGACCAGACCTGCTGCTCCGCCGCGCCCCCCTCCGTCAGGACCACCTCCACCTGCCTGTACCCGCAGCCCCCCCCACACCTGGGCCCGCAGTCCCGGTCCCAGCCCCAGAGCCGCTCCGCCACCCCCAGACTCGGACTGGCATCGGGGGGGGTCGGCCGATCCGCATCCCCCCTGTCGGTCCTTGAGGGGGAGAAGACGTCCCGGGGAAAGTCCAGGAAAGGGGGGTCCCTGAAGGTCCGCCTCAGCAAGTTGTTCAGGACCAAGAGTTCCAGCGGGGGGTCGGGGGGGCTGCTGGACAAGAGGCCATCGCTGGCGTCCTCCACCTCGTCCGGGGGCAGCCTGCTGGACGTGTGGGGGTCCACCTGCAGCAACATGGACCAGGACAGCAGCAGGTAAGTCCACCGGGGGAAAGGGGGTCATCCAAAAGGGTTTTATTAAAACAACTAAAAGGACTTGAACCCAACCCAAAACCCCGGAACCACGAAGTCCATCCTGAGGGTCTCTGGACCAGCCTGGACCAGTCGGGACTGGTCTGGACCAACCTGGACCAGTCGGGACCGGCCTGGACCAGTCGGGACCAACCTGGACCAGTCGGGACCAACCTGGACCAGTCGGGACTGGTCTGGACTCCTCAGAGCGTCCTGGTTAACGTGAGGAGGGATGACCCAGTCCTGTTGCTGGGAAGGGTCAAAGGTCATCTCTAAACAATCAGGACTCAGTAGGTTCAGCCTGAGGTCAAAGGTCACAGCAGCTCAGGGTGGTCAAGTTTCATCTGAATGAAACAAAATTCTCCCATAATGCACTGCAGCAGAAACAGCTGATCCCAGCTGGTGGAGGGCTGATGGTTTGGGCTGGTCCTGATCCAACAGTCCACCAGGGACTCCTCTGGAGTCCAATGCAAGACCATCTGGACTGGACTAGGTCAGGAACCAGAACCATGAGTCCAAACCTCCAAGAAGAGTAGACCACACTTCCTCCAGAACCTCAGACCTCCAGACCCTCAGACCTCCAGAACCTCAGACCTCCAGACCCTCAGACCTCCAGAACCTCAGACCTCCAGACCCTCAGACCTCCAGAACCTCAGACCTCCAGACCCTCAGACCTCCAGAACCTCGTGAGAGACAAATTAGGTCCAGCTGAGAGTTCCTGCTGCTGAAGGAGGTTCTGCTGGACCAGCAGGAGGACTCGGTTCTCCAGCAGTTCTGGTTCCTGGTCTTAGATCGGTTCGGATCTATCCCAAACTCCATCCATCTTTGCTTCTGTATCTGTTGTCATGGAGACCAGCATCCTCTCTGTTCTGCAGTAAGAGGCGTTGTCATGGCAACAGCATCCTCATCTCACTCCACAGAACAAACTTCTGCTGAGATGTTGCTCGTCTCCATGGCAACAGTTTGGAAGTTTGTTAGATTTTTTTAGTCAGAGATGAGGGGCGGGGTTTGGCTCACGTGCGTGTCAGGTGTGGGAGCTGTGATGTCACACACTGGTAACCATGGAAACACGTAACCTGATACCCTGTTGTTGTTTGTCTCAGCAGGCTGCAGGTGTCGCGACCTCACAGTGCCTTCTCCCTGGTACCGCTCACCCCCGCTTTCACCGGTGAGTCCACGTGCACAGGAGTGTGTGTGTGTGTATCAATAAAATAAAATAAATCAAAGGTTTTAAAGAAAAGATCTGAGTCCAGTCCACTTTGGACCAGGAGGTGGGCGGTTCTGGTCCAGCTGTGATCTGGAACCAGAACCAGGCTGATCCGGGTCTGTGGTGATGATGAAGATGTTTCCTCTCGTTAACTCTTCAGCCTTCCTCTAACCCTCCTCCTCCTCTTCTGTCCCCCGGTGTGTCCAGGTGAGACGGTCTCTCTGGTCGATGTGGACATTTCTCGGAGGGGGGCGGGCTCTGTCCACCCCCCCACGCCCCCTCCCCCGCCCCGACGGAGCCTCAGTCTACTTGGTACTTCCTCTTTTCACTTTCTGTTCTCTGTTCTGACCCATTCTACCTGGTTCTGACCCGTTCTGTCTGGTTCTGACCCGTTCTACCTGGTTCTGACCCGTTGTGTCTAGTTCTGACCCGTTCTATCGGGTTCTGACCCGTTCTGTCTGGTCCTGACCCGTTGTGTCTGGTTCTGACCCGTTCTGTCTGGTTCTGACCCGTTCTATCTGGTTCTGACCCGTTCTGTCTGGTTCTGACCTGTTCTGTCTGGTTCTTCTGACCCGTTCTGTCTGGTCCTGACCCGTTGTGTCTGGTTCTGACCCGTTCTGTCTGGTTCTGACCCGTTCTGTCTGGTTCTAACCCGTTCTATCTGGTTCTGACCCGTTCTACCTGGTTCTGACCCGTTCTGTCTGGTCCTGACCCGTTCTGTCTGGTCCTGACCCGTTGTGTCTGGTTCTGACCCGTTGTGTCTGGTTCTGACCCGTTCTATCTGGTTCTGACCTGTTCTGTCTGGTTCTTCTGACCCGTTCTGTCTGGTCCTGACCCGTTCTGTCTGGTTCTGACCCGTTCTGTCTGGTTCTGACCCACCACGTTCTGTCTGGTTCTGACCCGTTTTATCTGGTCCTGACCCGTTCTGTCTGGTTCTAACCCGTTCTATCTGGTTCTAACCCGTTCTGTCTGGTTCTAACCCGTTCTGTCTGGTTCTAACCCGTTCTATCTGGTTCTAACCCGTTCTGTCTGGTTCTAACCCGTTCTATCTGGTTCTGACCCGTTCTGTCTGGTTCTGACCCGTTGTGTCTGGTTCTGACCCATTCTATCTGGTTCTGACTCGTTCTGTCTGGTTCTGACCCGTTCTGTCTGGTTCTGACCCGTTCTGTCTGGTTCTAATCCGTTCTATCTGGTTCTGACCCGTTCTGTCTGGTTCTGACCCGTTCTGTCTGGTTCTGACCCGTTCTGTCTGGTTCTGACCCGTTCTATCTGGTTCTGACCCGTTCTATCTGGTTCTAACCCGTTCTGTCTGGTTCTGACCCGTTCTATCTGGTTCTAACCCGTTCTATCTGGTTATCATATCACTGTGTTTATCAGATCAGCTGATGACCCAACCAGGTCAGAGTTCAGAGGTTCTGATTGAGTTACTGTGTGACTCCATTGTTTTCAAAATGGCAGGTTGCATATGCACATGTGTGAATATTAGCGTGTGTTTGTGAATGTTAGCGTGTGTGTGTGAATATTAGCATTTGTTTGTGAATGTTAGCGTGTGTTTGTGAATGTTAGCGTGTGTTTGTGAATGTTAGCGTGTGTGTGTGTGTGTGAATGTTAGCGTGTGTTTGTGAATGTTAGCGTGTGTTTGTGAATGTTAGCGTGTGTGTGTGTGTGTGAATGTTAGCGTGTGTTTGTGAATGTTAGCGTGTGTGTGTGAATATTAGCATTTGTTTGTGAATGTTAGCGTGTGTTTGTGAATGTTAGCGTGTGTTTGTGAATGTTAGCGTGTGTGTGTGTGTGAATGTTAGCATGTGTTTGTGAATGTTAGCGTGTGTTTGTTAATATTAGCATATGTTTGTGAATGTTAGCGTGTGAATGTTAGCGTGTGAATGTTTGCGTGTGAATGTTAGCGTGTGTGAATGTTAGCGTGTGAATGTTAGCGTGTGTGAATGTTAGCGTGTGAATGTTAGCGTGTGTGAATGTTAGCGTGTGTGAATGTTAGCGTGTGTGAATGTTAGCGTGTGTGAATGTTAGCGTGTGAATGTTAGCGTGTGAATAATAGCGTGTGTGAATGTTAGCGTGTGTGAATGTTAGCGTGTGAATGTTAGCGTGTGAATGTTTGCGTGTGTGAATGTTAGCGTGTGTGAATGTTAGCGTGTGTGAATGTTAGCGTGTGTGAATGTTAGCGTGTGAATATTAGCGTGTGTGAATGTTAGCGTGTGTGAATGTTAGCGTGTGTGAATGTTGGTGTTGTGAGTTTACAAATGGGGGTATTTGTTGTTCTGTTCTTCTAAAGACAGGTAACAGACCATCGGTTTTAGTAGATCCTGGTTTTCCTGGATCCTGGTCTTCCTGGATCTGGGTTTTAGTGGATCCTGGTCTTCCTGGATCTGGGTTTTAGTGGATCCTGGTCTTCCTGGATCCTTCTTGTCTCAGGTGTTTGTGTCTTTGTGGACCTGCAGATGATTTTGGGGGTCCTCCTCAGATCCAGGAACCTTTCATGGAGCGGACCGGTGCCTCAATGCAGTCTCTACCCCCCCGACCGATGGCTCCGCCCCTTTCCTTCAGCACCATCCAGCACAGCCTGAGCCTCAATGGTACTGATGGATCAACTGAACTCTGTCATTGTCTGATCAGGTCCAAAACTCCTGATCCAGACCAGAACTCCTGAAGGAATTTAGTTTTTGGACTCTGGGAGCTTGTGGACCTGGTTTTATTCCTGATAAATTTACATTCTGGTTCTGATTCTAATGGATCAGTTCTTTAATCTTAAAGTTTCTTTTGCGAGTTTTTAAAGCTGAGAGAGGAGTGGATCAGAGGTTCTGGTCTGGATTGGGGGTTCTGGACTGGATCAGGAGTTCTGGTTTGGTCTGAGCTCCTGGGTTTGGTCCTCTAACACCTGATCTAGGTGAGTCTTGTAGGGTTCCTGACCCGGTTCACCGTATCAAACCTTGGTCTCTCCTCAGACACCTTCCTGAGGGGTCTACCCCGACCGGTCCCGCTGCGTCCTGATGGACAGAACCTGCCCCCCCGACTCGTCCCACGCTGCCCGCTCAGTCGACCCGACACCGGCAGCTTCGCCACCAGCCTCAGGGAGCTGGAGAAGGTGGGTGTTGTTCCTCTGGGTGGTTGATGGTGAGGGGGTGGAGACTAATGGTGTGTGTGTGTGTGTGTGTGTGCACGCAGTGCGGCTGGTACTGGGGACCGATGAACTGGGAGGACGCTGAGATGAAGCTGAAGGGGAAACCAGACGGATCCTTCCTGGTGCGGGACAGTTCAGACCCCCGCTACATCCTGAGCCTGAGCTTCAGGTCTCAGGGTGTCACGCACCACACCCGCATGGAGCACTACCGAGGTACCGAGGCCTACAAAAACCAGTACTAATAAAGTTCTTCAACCAGAGCCGAGCCAGTCAGTCAGTGAAAGCACTGCAGCAATGAAAACTCCTGGTCTTTGAACTCATCACAGCTAATTCATGCTAACAGATCCTCCATGTGGAAGTTTTTACTTCTAGAGTCTGAATTTTCAAGTTAATCAGGAAAACAAAAACACATTCTGGGAATTGTAGTTTTTAAAGAAAAATCAGAAAATCATCAACAGGTCAGAGCAGCACAGAAGTGATCGGTATCGAGCCCCGGGTCCAGGATCAGTGGTCTCTGTTTGAAACTGGAACCAAGAGAACAAAACCATGAAGTTTACAATGGTTTTAGTCTGCCTGTCTCACCCCGTCTCACCCTGTCTCACCCCATCTCACCCTGTCTCACCTCGTCTCACTCTGTCTCACCTCGTCTCACTCTGTCTCACCCCGTCTCACTCTGTCTCACCCCGTCTCACTCTGTCTCACCTCGTCTCACCCCGTCTCACCTTGTCTCACCCCATCTCACTCTGTCTCACCCCATCTCACCCTGTCTCACCTCGTCTCACTCTGTCTCACCTCGTCTCACTCTGTCTCACCCCGTCTCACTCTGTCTCACCCCGTCTCACCCCGTCTCACCCCGTCTCACCCCGTCTCACCCCGTCTCACCCCGTCTCACCCCTCACCTCGTCTCACTGTCTCACCTCGTCTCACCCTGTCTCCCCGTCTCACCCCGTCTCACTCTCTCTCACCCCGTCTCTCTCTGTCTCATCCCGTCTCACCTCGTCTCACCCCGTCTCACCTCGTCTCACTCTGTCTCACCCCGTCTCACTCTGTCTCACCCCGTCTCACTCTGTCTCACTCTCTCACCCCGTCTCACCTCGTCTCACCCCGTCTCACTCTGTCTCACCCCGTCTCACCCCGTCTCACCCCGTCTCACTCTGTCTCACCCCGTCTCACTCTGTCTCATCCCGTCTCACCCCGTCTCACTCTCTCACCTCGTCTCACTGTCTCACCTCGTCTCACCCTGTCTCACCGTCTCACCCCGTCTCACTCTGTCTCACCTCGTCTCACCCTGTCTCACCTTGTCTCATCCCGTCTCACTCTGTCTCACCCCGTCTCACCTTGTCTCATCCCGTCTCACTCTGTCTCACCCCGTCTCACTCTGTCTCACCCCGTCTCACCTCGTCTCACCCCGTCTCACTCTGTCTCACCCCATCTCACCCTGTCTCACCCCGTCTCACTCCGTCGCACCTCGTCTCACTCTGTCTCACCCTGTCTCACCTTGTCTCACGCCGTCTCACCTTGTCTCATCCCGTCTCACTCTGTCTCACCCCGTCTCACTCTGTCTCACCCCGTCTCACCTAGTCTTACCCCGTCTCACTCTGTCTCACCTCGTCTCATCCTGTCTCACTCTGTCTCACCTCGTCTCACTCTGTCTCACCCCGTCTCACCTTGTCTCACCCGTCTCACTCTGTCTCACCCCGTCTCACCTTGTCTCATCCCGTCTCACTCTGTCTCACCCCGTCTCACTCTGTCTCACCTCATCTCACCCCGTCTCACTCTGTCTCACCCCGTCTCACCCTGTCTCATCCCGTCTCACTCTGTCTCACCCCGTCTCATCCCGTCTCACCTCGTCTCATCCCGTCTCACCTCGTCTCATCCCGTCTCACCTCATCTCATCCCGTCTCACTCTGTCTCACCCTGTCTCACCTTGTCTCACGCCGTCTCACCTTGTCTCATCCCGTCTCACTCTGTCTCACCCCGTCTCACTCTGTCTCACCCCGTCTCACCCTGTCTCACCCCGTCTCACCTCGTCTCACTCTGTCTCACCCCGTCTCACCTTGTCTCACTCTGTCTCACCCCAACTCACCTCGTCTCACTCTCTCACCTCGTCTCACTCTGTCTCACCCTGTCTCACCTTGTCTCACGCCGTCTCACCTTGTCTCATCCCGTCTCACTCTGTCTCACCCCGTCTCACTCTGTCTCACCCCATCTCACCTCGTCTCATCCCGTCTCACTCTGTCTCACCCCGTCTCACCTTGTCTCATCCCGTCTCACTCTGTCTCACCCCGTCTCACTCTGTCTCACCTCGTCTCACCCCGTCTCACTCTGTCTCACCCCGTCTCACTCTGTCTCACCTCGTCTCACCCCGTCTCACCTCGTCTCACCCCGTCTCACCTTGTCTCACCCCATCTCACTCTGTCTCACCCCGTCTCACTCTGTCTCACCCCGTCTCACCTCGTCTCACCCCGTCTCACCTTGTCTCACCCCATCTCACTCTGTCTCACCCCGTCTCACCCCATCTCACCTTGTCTCACCCCATCTCACTCTGTCTCACCCCGTCTCACTCTGTCTCACTCTCTCACCCCGTCTCACCTCGTCTCACCCCGTCTCACCTCGTCTCATCCCGTCTCACCTCAGTCTCACCCCGTCTCACTCTGTCTCACCCCATCTCACCTCGTCTCATCCCGTCTCACTCTGTCTCACCCCGTCTCACCTTGTCTCATCCCGTCTCACTCTGTCTCACCCGTCTCATCCTGTCTCACCTCGTCTCATCTTGTCTCATCCCGTCTCACTCTGTCTCACCCCGTCTCACCTTGTCTCACCCCATCTCACTCTGTCTCACCCCGTCTCACTCTGTCTCACCCGTCTCACCCCGTCTCACCTCGTCTCATCCCGTCTCACCTCGTCTCATCCCGTCTCACCTCATCTCATCCCGTCTCACTCTGTCTCACCCCGTCTCACTCTGTCTCACCCCGTCTCACCTCGTCTCACCCCGTCTCACTCTGTCTCACCCCGTCTCACTCTGTCTCACCTCATCTCACCCCGTCTCACTCTGTCTCACCCCGTCTCACTCTGTCTCACCCCGTCTCACTCTGTCTCACCCCGTCTCACTCTGTATCACCCCGTCTCACCTCGTCTCACTCTGTCTCATCCCGTCTCACTCTGTCTCACCCCGTCTCACTCTGTCTCATCCCGTCTCACCTCGTCTCATCCCGTCTAACTCTGTCTCACCCCGTCTCACCTTGTCTCACTCTGTCTCACCCCAACTCACCTCGTCTCACTCTCTCACCTCGTCTCACTCTGTCTCACCCTGTCTCACCTTGTCTCACGCCGTCTCACCTTGTCTCATCCCGTCTCACTCTGTCTCACCCCGTCTCACTCTGTCTCATCCCGTCTCACCTCGTCTCATCCCGTCTCACTCTGTCTCACCCCGTCTCACTCTGTCTCACCCCGTCTCACCCCATCTCACTCTGTCTCACCCCGTCTCACCCCATCTCACCCTGTCTCACCCCATCTCACCCTGTCTCACCTCGTCTCACTCTGTCTCACCTCGTCTCACTCTGTCTCACCCCGTCTCACTCTGTCTCACCTCGTCTCACCCCGTCTCACTCTGTCTCACCCCGTCTCACCTTGTCTCATCCCGTCTCACTCTGTCTCACCCCGTCTCACCCCGTCTCACCTCGTCTCACCTTGTCTCATCCCGTCTCACTCTGTCTCATCCTGTCTCACCTCGTCTCATCCCGTCTCACTCTGTCTCACCCCGTCTCATCCCGTCTCACCTCGTCTCATCCCGTCTCACCTCGTCTCATCCCGTCTCACCTCGTCTCATCCCGTCTCACCTCATCTCATCCCGTCTCACTCTGTCTCACCCCGTCTCACTTGTCTCACCCCGTCTCACTCTGTCTCACCCCGTCTCACTCTGTCTCACCCCGTCTCATCCCGTCTCACCTCGTCTCATCCCGTCTCACCTCGTCTCATCCCGTCTCACCTCATCTCATCCCGTCTCACTCTGTCTCACCCCGTCTCACCTTGTCTCATCCCGTCTCACTCTGTCTCACCTCGTCTCACCCCGTCTCACCCCGTCTCACCCCATCTCACTCTGTCTCACCCCGTCTCACTCTGTCTCACCCCGTCTCATCCCGTCTCACCTCGTCTCATCCCGTCTCACCTCGTCTCATCCCGTCTCACCTCATCTCATCCCGTCTCACTCTGTCTCACCCCGTCTCACTCGTCTCACCCCGTCTCCCTTGTCTCACCCCATCTCACTCTGTCTCACCCCGTCTCACCCCATCTCACCCTGTCTCACCCCATCTCACCCTGTCTCACCTCGTCTCACTCTGTCTCACCCCGTCTCACTCTGTCTCACCCCATCTCACTCTGTCTCACTCTGTCTCACCCCGTCTCACCTCGTCTCACCCCGTCTCACCTTGTCTCACCCCATCTCACCCTGTCTCACCCCGTCTCACTCTGTCGCACCTCGTCTCACTCTGTCTCACCCCATCTCACTCTGTCTCACCCCGTCTCACCCTGCCTCACTCTGTCTCACCCCGTCTCACTCTGTCTCACCCCGTCTCACCTCGTCTCACCCCGTCTCACTCTGTCTCACCCTGTCTCACCTTGTCTCACGCCGTCTCACCTTGTCTCATCACGTCTCACTCTGTCTCACCCCGTCTCACTCTGTCTCATCCCGTCTCACTCTGTCTCACCCCGTCTCACTCTGTCTCACCCCGTCTCACCTCGTCTCATCCCGTCTCACTCGTCTCACCTCGTCTCATCCCGTCTCACCCCGTCTCATCCCGTCTCACCTCGTCTCATCCCGTCTCACTCTGTCTCACCCCGTCTCACCTTGTCTCATCCCGTCTCACCTTGTCTCACTCTGTCTCACCCCAACTCACCTCGTCTCACTCTCTCACCTCGTCTCACTCTGTCTCACCCCGTCTCACTCTGTCTCACCCCGTCTCACCCCGTCTCACCTCGTCTCACCCCGTCTCACTCTGTCTCACTCCGTCTCACTCTGTCTCACCCCATCTCACCTCGTCTCATCCCGTCTCACTCTGTCTCACCCCGTCTCACCTTGTCTCACTCTGTCTCACCCCAACTCACCTCGTCTCACTCTCTCACCTCGTCTCACTCTGTCTCACCCTGTCTCACCTTGTCTCACGCCGTCTCACTTGTCTCATCCCGTCTCACCCTGTCTCACCCCGTCTCACTCTGTCTCACCCCGTCTCACCTTGTCTCATCCCGTCTCACTCTGTCTCACCCCGTCTCACTCTGTCTCACCCCGTCTCACCTCGTCTCACCCCGTCTCACTCTGTCTCACCCCGTCTCACTCTGTCTCATCCCGTCTTACCCCGTCTCACTCTGTCTCACCCCGTCTCTCTCTGTCTCATCCCGTCTCACCTCGTCTCATCCCGTCTCACTCTGTCTCACCCCGTCTCACTTGTCTCACCCGTCTCACTCTGTCTCACCCTGTCTCACCTTGTCTCACGCCGTCTCACCTTGTCTCATCCCGTCTCACTCTGTCTCACCCCGTCTCACTCTGTCTCACCCCGTCTCACCCTGTCTCACCTCGTCTCACTCTGTCGCACCTCGTCTCACTCTGTCTCACCCCGTCTCACTCTGTCTCACCCCGTCTCACTCTGTCTCACCCTGTCTCACCTTGTCTCACGCCGTCTCACCTTGTCTCACCCCGTCTCACTCTGTCTCACCCCGTCTCACTCTGTCTCACCCCGTCTCACTCTGTCTCACCCCGTCTCACCCCGTCTCATCCCGTCTTACTCTGTCTCACCCCGTCTCACTCTGTATCACCCCGTCTCCCGCGTCTCACTCTGTCTCATCCCGTCTCACCTTGTCTCACCCCGTCTCACCCGTCTCACTCTGTCTCATCCCGTCTCACCCCCTCTCACTCTGTCTCACCCCGTCTCACCCCGTCTCACCTCGTCTCACCCCGTCTCACCTTGTCTCACCCCATCTCACTCTGTCTCACCCCGTCTCACTCTGTCTCACTCTCTCACCCCGTCTCACCTCGTCTCACCCCGTCTCACCTTGTCTCACCCCATCTCACTCTGTCTCACCCCGTCTCACCCCATCTCACCCTGTCTCACCCCATCTCACCCTGTCTCACCTCGTCTCACTCTGTCTCACCTCGTCTCACTCTGTCTCACCCCGTCTCACTCTGTCTCACCTCGTCTCACCCCGTCTCACCTTGTCTCACCCCATCTCACTCTGTCTCACCCCGTCTCACTCTGTATCACCCCGTCTCACCTCGTCTCACTCTGTCTCATCCCGTCTCACCTTGTCTCACCCCGTCTCACCTCGTCTCACTCTGTCTCACCCCGTCTCACCTCGTCTCACCCCGTCTCACCTTGTCTCACCCCATCTCACTCTGTCTCACCTCGTCTCACCCTGTCTCACCCCGTCTCACTCTGTCTCACCCCGTCTCACTCTGTCTCACCCCGTCTCACTCTGTCTCACTCTGTCTCACCCCGTCTCACTCGTCTCACCCCGTCTCACCTTGTCTCACCCCATCTCACCCTGTCTCACCCTGTCTCACCCCCTCTCACCCTGTCTCACCCCCTCTCACCCTGTCTCACCTCGTCTCACTCTGTCTCACCCCGTCTCACTCTGTCTCACCCCGTCTCACCTCGTCTCACTCTGTCTCACCCCGTCTCACCTTGTCTCACTCTGTCTCACCCCAACTCACCCCGTCTCACTCTGTCTCACCCCGTCTCTCTCTGTCTCATCCCGTCTCACCTCGTCTCATCCCGTCTTACTCTGTCTCACCCCGTCTCACTCTGTCTCACCCCGTCTCACGCTGTCTCACCCCGTCTCACCTAGTCTTACCCCGTCTCACTCTGTCTCACCTCGTCTCATCCTGTCTCACTCTGTCTCACCTCGTCTCACTCTGTCTCACCCCGTCTCACTCTGTCTCACCTCGTCTCATCCTGTCTCACTCTGTCTCACCTCGTCTCACCCTGTCTCACCGTCTCATCCCGTCTCACTCTGTCTCACCTCGTCTCATCCTGTCTCACCTCGTCTCATCCNGATCCCCAGCTCTGGCTAGGTTAGATTGTCGTTGTGTCCTTGGGCAAGACACTTCACCCACCTTGCCTGTGTGAATGTGAGTGTGACTGTGTGTGAATGTTGGTGGTGGTCAGAAGGGCCGATGGTCAGAATGGCAGCCTCTCTTCTGTCAGTCTGCCCCAGGGCAGCTGTGGCTACAGACGTCTGTCGTAGTTTACCACCACCGGTGAGAATGACTGTGTGAATGAATGATGCAACTCTGTAAAGCGTCTTTGAGTGACCTGAAAAGCGCTATATAAAACTGATGCATTATTATTATTATTATTATTAAAGTGACGGCGCACACCTCATTCATCACAGCTGCAAGCTGTGTCTTCAGGACTTTAGGGAGGGAAGTGCAGACTTTCGAGGCCACGCTAGATCAAAGCAGGGCCTTTTCACCTTTTATTGAACCGTCCATCTGAGTTAAAAATGAATAACATGTTAATACTGCGCTGTTGTTGCAGCCATTATTGTTGAAATAATAACTGTAATATTATTTGGAAGGGTGGTATTTATTTCATTTTGTCACTAACTGATGAACAACCACTTTTTTCTTTCTCTGTATAAATCACAAACCTCACTTATAACCTGACAAGTTTCATTTTCCTGCTTAATTAGTCAATAAGCTGCAAACAATGCATGACACAGAAGCAGCATATTTTGTTTGCTTTTGCCTTTAAACAGTTATTAATCTAATGTGGTGATAAATTCTGTATTGTAGTTCTGTCTAGACGTCCTGTGATCAGCCCCATTGCCACACTGAAGGCTAAAAGGGAAATTGTGCAGCGTGTCATGAATTCAATTTGCATGTTTTGTTGTAGCAAAGCTGAAGATCTCCTGCTGGTAACTTGAAATTATGATAGAGGTTTGCAGCCAGCCTTGTAATGGACCGGCTACCTGTCCAGGGTGAATCCCATTGGTCATGGTAGGAAAGGACAGTTTGAGTGTCCCCACAACCCTGAACACAGTAAATCATGGATGGAGCATGTCTGCATGGAGGATTAGAACTTTTATTCTTAATTCTACACTAATATAGGTTAACANCTTCTAGTGGTCTGTGATGGACAGGAAGGACCTTCTAGTGGTCTGTGATGGACAGGAAGGATCTTCTAGTGGTCTGTGATGGACAGGAAGGATCTTCTAGTGGTCTGTGATGGACAGGAAGGATCTTCTAGTGGTCTGTGATGGACAGGAAGGATCTTCTAGTGGTCTGTGATGGACAGGAAGGATCTTCTAGTGGTCTGTGATGGACAGGAAGGTTCTTCTAGTGGTCTGTGATGGACAGGAAGGACCTTCTAGTGGTCTGTGATGGACAGGAAGGACCTTCTAGTGGTCTGTGATGGACAGGAAGAATCTTCAAGTGGACTGTGATGGACAGGAAGGACCTTCTAGTGGACTGTGATGGACAGGAAGGACCTTCTAGTGGACTGTGATGGAAGGATCTTCTAGTGGTCTGTGATGGACAGGAAGGATCTTCTAGTGGTCTGTGATGGACAGGGAGGATCTTCTAGTGGTCTGTGATGGACAGGAAGAATCTTCAAGTGGACTGTGATGGACAGGAAGGACCTTCTAGTGGACTGTGATGGACAGGAAGGACCTTCTAGTGGACTGTGATGGAAGGATCTTCTAGTGGTCTGTGATGGACAGGAAGGATCTTCTAGTGGTCTGTAATGGACAGGAAGGACCTTCTAGTGGTCTGTGATGGACAGGAAGGANTGTCTCATCCCGTCTCACCCCGTCTCACTCTCTCACCTCGTCTCACTGTCTCACCTCGTCTCACCCTGTCTCACCGTCTCATCCCGTCTCACTCTGTCTCATCCTGTCTCACCTCGTCTCATCCTGTCTCATCCCGTCTCACTTTGTCTCACCTCGTCTCATCCTGTCTCACCTCGTCTCACTCCGTCTCACCATCTCATCCTGTCTCACCGTCTGATCCTGTCTCCCTGTCTCATCCTGTCTCACCCTGTCTCTGTCCTCAGGGACCTTCAGCCTGTGGTGCCACCCTAAGTTTGAGGACCGCTGTCACTCCGTGGTGGAGTTCATAGAGAGAGCCATCATGCACTCCAAGAACGGGAAGTTCCTCTACTTCCTGCGCTCCCGAGTCCCAGGTAGGACCCGACCAATGGGCCGCCGCGTCTCACCTGATGCAGTTTGTTTCATAAAACCTGAAAAGGTTCTGGAGGTGTTTGGGGTTTAGTTCTGTCCCGGTCTGTGTGTTCAGGTCTGCCTCCGACTCCGGTCCAGCTCCTGTATCCCGTCTCCAGGTTCAGCAGCGTCAAGTCTCTGCAGCATCTGTGTCGCTTCTGCATCCGACAGCAGGTCCGGATCGACCACATCCAGGAGCTGCCTCTGCCCACGTATGTACCTGGCCCCGCCCACTGGGATGAACCCCGCCCACTGGGACGTGGCTTTTGTTTGCTGTACTGTTTTCATTATTTAGCAGCAGACCGAGGCTGTAAACAGGAATTAAAGCTTTGTTTTTCAACAATCAGGAAATTAATGAATAAATAATCTTTAAAAATAAAATTACTGGAGGTCAGAGTTCAACAGGAAGTAACATCCTCATATAGCAAGGATCAGCCACTCCCTTCCCAGAGGGCCAGTACCCACATGTCAACTTCAGAAGAAGTCTGTAAATCAGGTGTGTTGAAGCAGAGAAACACCTAAAACCTGGTGAGTATCGGCCCTCGGGGAAGGGAGTGGCTGATCCCTGTCCTATAGGATAGTGTTAAGCAGGTACGAAGGAGAACTCAAATGCAGGTTAAAGTGATCACAAAAATCCCTTTATTAAAGGTCAGGCAGAATAATCCAAGTCGTGAGGCAAAAGGGTAATCCAAAATCCAGAAAAAGAGTCTAAGCACAAAGTTCTAAACTAACTAGGAATCAAGAAGTCAAGGCACAAAGATCTAAACTGAGGCTGGGACGAGAGTCAGGGAAAGAGAGGAGAGACTGGTTTAAATACAAACACAAACAGCTGTAAGGAATCAGAGTAATGAGAAACAGGAAACAGAACTGAAACAGGAGGAAGACTTCAGAATAAAACAGGAAGTGAGAAAAGAGGTGGTCTCACAGCAGGGAGTGACAAGATAGACTGTTTATTAATATTGATACATGAGGATTTAAAAGTTGGTATTTAATCAGAACATCAGTCAGAAGGAGGTTTGTTACAGGAAACAGCTGGTCAGAGCAGAAACAGGAAGTAGAATAATTAAACAGGAAATGAGACCTCTGTTTAAAACCATCAAACGTTATTAAAACAATAAGAACAGGTGTGAGTTATAAACAGAGAAATATACAAATAAACATCCTGAGAAATACCTGTGGACAGGAACGATCTTCTAGTGGTCTGTGATGGACAGGAAGGACCTTCTAGTGGACTGTGATGGACAGGAAGGACCTTCTAGTGGTCTTTAATGGACATGAAGGACCTTCTAGTGGTCTGTGATGGACAGGAAGGACCTTCTAGTGGTCTGTGATGGACAGGAAAGACCTTCTAGTGGACTGTGATGGACAGGAAGGACCTTCTAGTGGTCTGTAATGGACAGGAAGGACAGTTCTAGTGGTCTGTGATGGACAGGAAGGACCTTCTAGTGGTCTGTGATGGACAGGAAGGATCTTCTAGTGGTCTGTGATGGACAGGAAGGACCTTCTAGTGGTCTGTAATGGACAGGAAGGACCTTCTAGTGGTCTGTGATGGACAGGAAGGATCTTCTAGTGGTCTGTAATGGACAGGAAGGACCTTCTAGTGGTCTCATCACTACCAGACGAGGATGTCGGATCAGGTCTTGATTACGGATTAAAGTGTAGAGTCAGGACCTGTCTGGTTTTATCTGGTTCCTGTGAACCCGTCTGTAAACTGGTTCTTTTGGACCTTGATCTGATACGGGACTGGACTGAGTGGTGGACAGATGAAGTTCTTTATGCGAGGAACAGAACGGACCTTCTGTAGCGATCTGGTTCTCACTGACCTCGTCCTCCTCTGCAGTCAGGTGGCATTCTTTACACATTTCTAGGAAGGGAAGTCGAGCTCCACCAATCTGAGCAGGTTTAACCACCTGAGCCAGCTCTCTACTGCCCCCTGCTGTGCAGCTGTGGCTCTCTACTGGTCTCCTGTAGGAGTTTATGAGCAGATCTGAGGAGCTGCTGATTGGTTGTTAGTGTTTACCTGTCTGAAGCTCACCTGTACCTGAGTACAACCCCACCTGTTGTGTCTGCAGGCCTCTGATCGCCTACCTGAGGAAGTTTTACTACTACGACCCGGAGGAGGAGATCAGCCCCCCGCTGCAGGAGGTCAGGGAGGTCACAGAGCCAAGTGGAATGCCTCGGGTCGAGTCCCAGACGTAGCACCAGAAACACAGTGAGTCTGTCTGCAATCACACAACAGACCAGCTGATCGGGTCAGACCAGCTGATCGGGGTCAGACCAGCTGATCTAACCCCGATCAGCTGGCCTGACCCCGATCAGCTGGTCTGACCCCGATCAGCTGGTCTGACGTTTGTTGTTTTCTGGGGTTTTAATACTATATCTCATTTTGAATGTTTTCTTCTAGTTTTTGTTCGTTGGTCTTTCAGCTGATTCTTTATTGTTTCTAATCTTGTTTTTTTGAAGTTTCATTCAAGTTGTAGATATTTTTGTCTTCTTGTTGTTAAGTTGTAGATATTTTTGTCCTCTTGTTGTTAAGTTGTAGATATTTTTGTCCTCTTGTTGTTAAGTTGTAGATATTTTTGTCTTCTTGTTGTTAAGTTGTAGATATTTTTGTCTTCTTGTTGTTAAGTTGTAGATATTTTTGTCCTCTTGTTGTTAAGTTGTAGATATTTTTGTCCTCTTGTTGTTAAGTTGTAGATATTTTTGTCCTCTTGTTGTTAAGTTGTAGATATTTTTGTCTTCTTGTTGTTAAGTTGTAGATATTTTTGTCTTCTTGTTGTTAAGTTGTAGTTATTTTTGTCTTCTTGTTGTTAAGTTGTAGATATTTTTGTCCTCTTGTTGTTAAGTTGTAGATATTTTTGTCCTCTTGTTGTTAAGTTGTAGATATTTTTGTCCTCTTGTTGTTAAGTTGTAGATATTATTGTCCTCTTGTTGTTAAGTTGTAGATATT
>SSNR01000005.1:680348-702994 GCA_006937965.1 Callopanchax toddi
TATTATTGTCCTCTTGTTGTTAAGTTGTAGATATTTTTGTCCTCTTGTTGTTAAGTTGTAGATATTTTTGTCCTCTTGTTGTTAAGTTGTAGATATTTTTGTCCTCTTGTTGTTAAGTTGTAGATATTTTTGTCCTCTTGTTGTTAAGTTGTAGATATTTTTGTCCTCTTGTTGTTAAGTTGTAGATATTTTTGTCCTCTTGTTGTTAAGTTGTAGATATTTTTGTCCTCTTGTTGTTAAGTTGTAGATATTTTTGTCCTCTTCTTGTTAAGTTGTAGATATTTTTGTCTTCTTGTTGTTAAGTTGTAGATATTTTTGTCCTCTTGTTGTTAAGTTGTAGATGTTTTTGTCCTCTTGTTGTTAAGTTGTAGATATTTTTGTCTTCTTGTTGTTAAGTTATAGATATTTTTGTCCTCTTGTTTTTAAGTTGTAGATATTTTTGTCCTCTTGTTGTTAAGTTATAGATATTTTTGTCCTCTTGTTGTTAAGTTATAGATATTTTTGTCCTCTTGTTGTTAAGTTATAGATATTTTTGTCCTCTTGTTTTTAAGTTGTAGATATTTTTGTCCTCTTGTTGTTAAGTTATAGATATTTTTGTCCTCTTGTTGTTAAGTTGTAGATATTTTTGTCCTCTTGTTGTTAAGTTATAGATATTTTTGTCTTCTTGTTAAGTTGTAGATATTTTTGTCTTCTTGTTGTTAAGTTATAGATATTTTTGTCCTCTTGTTAAGTTGTAGATATTTTTGTCCTCTTGTTGTTAAGTTGTAGATATTTTTGTCTTCTTGTTGTTAAGTTGTAGATATTATTGTCCTCTTGTTGTTAAGTTGTAGATATTTTTGTCTTCTTGTTGTTAAGTTATAGATATTTTTGTCCTCTTGTTAAGTTGTAGATATTTTTGTCCTCTTGTTGTTAAGTTGTAGATATTTTTGTCTTCTTGTTGTTAAGTTGTAGATATTTTTGTCCTCTTGTTGTTAAGTTATAGATATTTTTGTCCTCTTGTTAAGTTGTAGATATTTTTGTCCTCTTGTTAAGTTGTAGATATTTTTGTCCTCTTGTTGTTAAGTTGTAGATATTTTTGTCTTCTTGTTGTTAAGTTGTAGATATTTTTGTCCTCTTGTTGTTAAGTTATAGATATTTTTGTCCTCTTGTTTTTAAGTTGTAGATATTTTTGTCCTCTTGTTGTTAAGTTATAGATATTTTTGTCCTCTTGTTGTTGTTTTGCTGCTGTTTGTCTTGTTCTGTGTTCTTGAAGTGAAAAGGTGCGCTGCTCCTCTGACTGGTTTTCTTGTCCTGCAGGTCTTTCTACCTTTGTTTTCTGGAAGATCACTCTCACTGCACTCGACTGCATCCAATCAGCTCCCTCCGCTCAGCCTCCAACCTGGGCGGGTTTCAGATGATCCTCCCTTCTCTGATTGGCTCACAGGGAGTCGATGGCGGGGCAGGGCAGGGGATGTGGAGACTCCGCCTCCTTTTTTATGTTAACTCTGAGCAGCTGGACAGAAGGTGACGTCGTGAGGAAGACTCTGAGGAAACAGGAACTCAAGGAGATTTTTAGTTTTCTTCTGAAGAGACAGACGTGTTGAGTCTGGAGTCACCAGAGGGGGCGCTCTCATCTGATCAGACTCAAACAATCAGCTGCTGAAAACCCAAACATTGGATCAGATTTCTGCTCCTCGAATTCAAATCTGCTGTTTTCCTTTGAAACTGAATATTTTTGTTTTAGATTTTTACTGAAAAATCAAGTGTTTTTGATGTTTTCTGAGCGAATTGATGATTTTAAGCTGCAGCTTTAAAACAAATAAAAACCAAACTTACAGCTGGAGGGACGAGAAGCAGGTGTTTTCAGATCCTGGTCCCTCGGCCCGGTTCTCATAAGGAGGAAACCTGTTGGAGGAGCTGGTCTTCAGAGGAACCTTTTCTTTCTTGGGGTCCAATTTAAAAAAAAAAAGCATATATAAAGTCAGAAGTTTAGTAAAGGTCAGTGAGGGTTAGTGGTTCTAGTTGCCAGGAAATGTAAAAGTTTAGTTTAAATTTGATATTTTAAAGGAACAATACAAATATAGTATTTAAATTCAACTATAATAAAAAACACATTTGGTCAAAAACAGACAAACTAGGATCTGAAAACGGGAATAATCCAGGATCTGAAGAGGAGCAGGATGAAGGTGAAACCATACAATCCTATTTCCTGGTTTCAAAGTACTACATGTTAACAAGTACCGTGTACTTAGACATGAAAAAAAAAACCTACCAGATCCATAACTAATGTTCAGTCGACAGTTTATTAATGGTTCCTCATTAAATACATCATTATCTACATTAAATACATAATCTACATTAAATACATCATTATCTACATTAAATACATAATCTACATTAAATAAATCATTATCTACATTAAATACATAATCTACATTAAATACATCATAATCTACATTAAATACATAATCTACATTAAATACATAAACTACATTAAATACATAATCTACATTAAATACATAATCTACATTAAATACATCATTATCTACATTAAATACATAATCTACATTAAATACATCATTATCTACATTAAATACATAATCTACATTAAATACATCATTATCTACATTAAATACATAATCTACATTTATCAGATCAAAACACCAAACCAATCTTTTCACTCTCAGTTTCAGAGTTTCTCTTGTTCTTGAAGACGTTTCACCTCCTAGAAGCATCAGGCTGATGGGTCAGAGGTCACTGATGGGTCAGAGGTCACTGATGGGTCAGAGGTCACTGATGGTCATAGAGGTCACTGATGGGTCAGAGGTCACTGATGGGTCAGAGGTCACTGATGGGTCATAGAGGTCACTGATGGGTCAGAGGTCACTGATGGGTCATAGAGGTCACTGATGGGTCAGAGGTCACTGATGGGTCATAGACATCACTGATGGGTCAGAGGTCACTGATGGGTCAGAGGTCACTGATGGGTCATAGAGGTCACTGATGGGTCAGAGGTCACTGATGGGTCATAGAGGTCACTGATGGGTCATAGAGGTCACTGATGGGTCAGAGGTCACTGATGGGTCAGAGGTCACTGATGGGTCATAGAGGTCACTGATGGGTCAGAGGTCACTGATGGTCATAGACATCACTGATGGGTCAGAGGTCATTGATGGTCATAGAGGTCACTGATGGGTCAGAGGTCACTGATGGGTCAGAGGTCACTGATGGGTCAGAGGTCACTGATGGGTCATAGACATCACTGATGGGTCAGAGGTCACTGATGGGTCAGAGGTCACTGATGGGTCATAGACAACACTGATGGGTCATAGAGGTCATTGATGGGTCAGAGGTCACTGATGGTCATAGACATCACTGATGGGTCAGAGGTCATTGATGGTCATAGAGGTCACTGATGGGTCAGAGGTCACTGATGGGTCATAGACATCACTGATGGGTCAGAGGTCACTGATGGGTCATAGAGGTCACTGATGGGTCATAGAGGTCACTGATGGGTCATAGAGGTCACTGATGGGTCAGAGGTCACTGATGGGTCATAGAGGTCACTGATGGGTCAGAGGTCACTGATGGGTCATAGAGGTCACTGATGGGTCAGAGGTCACTGATGGGTCATAGAGGTCACTGATGGGTCAGAGGTCACTGATGGGTCAGAGGTCACTGATGGGTCATAGACATCACTGATGGGTCAGAGGTCACTGATGGGTCAGAGGTCACTGATGGGTCATAGACATCACTGATGGGTCAGAGGTCACTGATGGGGCCAGTTAAGGTCACATGAGTCCCTGGCCCTACCATCCTTTCAGTTCCCTGGTAGTGTTATTATCTCAGATCATGTCTCCAGCATTGCCAGCTGCTCAGTTTCGTCACGCTCGGTCACGTGACTCAAGGTGTGAGTTTGTGTGCACCTGCCCGAGAAGATGAATGATGGCGGTAGGTATCATCTGAGGACACTCCTCTGTTCAGTTAGTTCTACAGGTTTCACCCAGAGAAGGTAAGGAACATGTTCGGATCCACGTTTCGACCATTTCTCTCTCAAAGACAGAACTGATTCTGCTAACTGGTGAATCCAGAGTGTGAAACACCAGGGACCAGAGTGAAATGCTTCCCGGGGCCAGAGGGGGCCACATAGAGTCAAACCTGAAACTGCTGACTAAGGATAACGGTTAACGGTGCGCTCAGTTTGTCCTCGGGACTAGGGATGACGTCACACCTGAGTTACAGTGTTCCAGTTTGCAAAGTTGGAAAAGTCAAGATACCAAAGTAAAAAGTACCAGTTGTATTTCTTCTGGTGGTTGGTTCACACACAAACACTTTACCATTGTTGCCTTGGTTAGCAGCACACATTCAAAACATTGTTTTAGACTTTAATTCATTCGCTCAGGCAAACACTCTGAATTCATTTGGTCAGAAGATACAAAGAACTACTGGTGACTCTGAACTTAGACAAGTCCAAACAAGCAGATCGGAGCCGCCATCTTTTCTCCCAAAGTCGAGACACAAAACATTCTTAGATTTTCCAAGTGGGAAGTCCGACTTCAGAGGACGTTCCAATTGATTTGTCCCACTCCGAAGTCAGAATTTCCAAGTTCCGACAACAAATTGAACGCACCATAAAGTAAGGTTGTTGTTCACCAATCAGAGGTCCCACAATGAATGTTGCTTCAGTGTGGAGCTTTACTAAACCACTGAGGTCTGATCAGGTCTATGGGTCAGGTCTGATCAGGTCTTTGGATCAGGTCTATGGATCAGATCTGATCAGGTCCAGATCAGGTCTGATCAGGTCTTTGGGTCAGGTCTAATCAGATCTTTGGATCAGGTCCAGATCAGGTCTGATCAGGTCTATGGATCAGGTCTAATCAGGTCTATGGATCAGGTCTGATCAGGTCTATGGATCAGGTCTGATCAGGTCCAGATCAGGTCTATGGATCAGGTCTGATCAGGTCTATGTATCAGGTCTATGGATCAGGTCTGATCAGGTCTATGGATCAGATCTGATCAGGTCTATGGATCAGGTCTGATCAGGTCTATGGATCAGGTCTAATCAGGTCTATGTATCAGGTCTGATCAGGTCTATGGATCAGGTCTGATCAGGTCTATGGATCAGATCTGATCAGGTCCAGATCAGGTCTATGGATCAGGTCTGATCAGGTCTACCATCTTAATCATTTGTTGTTGTATATATCGTCCACCTGGTGCTGATCCTGATCCGTTGTCTGAATTTCTGGTGTTCCAGGTGTGTCCCTTCAGTTGCTGTTGCCATGGTGACACTGAGACACAATGGATGCTGGTTCATTCCGAGTCTCTCTGAAGGAGAAGAGTTTCAACTCCTCCATCCGACCCATCCCTGACCTGGTTCTGTCGCAGCAGCAGGAAGATGGCCGCCAGCTGTTCCTCCTGAAACCTGAAGAGTCGACAAGAAAGAACTCAGGGTTAACAGAACTCAGGGTTAATATAACTCAGGGTTAACACAACTCAGGGTTAATATAACTCAGGGTTAACAGAACTCAGGGTTAACTGAACTCAGGGTTAACACAACTCAGGGTTAATATAACTCAGGGTTAACAGAACTCAGGGTTAATAAAACTCAGGGTTAACAGAACTCAGGGTTAACTGAACTCAGGGTTAATATAACTCAGGGTTAACACAACTCAGGGTTAATATAACTCAGGGTTAACAGAACTCAGGGTTAACTGAACTCAGGGTTAACAGAACTCAGGGTTAATATAACTCAGGGTTAACAACTCAGGGTTAATATAACTCAGGGTTAATATAACTCAGGGTTAACTGAACTCAGGGTTAATATAACTCAGGGTTAACTGAACTCAGGGTTAACAGATCTCAGGGTTAACTGAACTCAGGGTTAACAGATCCCAGGGTTAACTGAACTCAGGGTTAATATAAATCAGGGTTAACTGAACTCAGGGTTAACAGATCCCAGGGTAAACTGAACTCAGGGTTAATATAACTCAGGGTTAACTGAACTCAGGGTTAACAGATCCCAGGGTTAACTGAACTCAGGGTTAATATAACTCAGGGTTAACTGAACTCAGGGTTAATAGAACTCAGGGTTAACTGAACTCAGGGTTAACTGAACCTAACTAAACTCAGGGTTAACTGAAATCAAGGTTAATATAACTCAGGGTTAACAGAACCTAACTAAACTTAGGGTTAACATAACTCAGGGTTAATATAACTCAGGGTTAACTGAACTCAGGGTTAACTGAACTCGGGTTAACAGAACTCAGGGTTAATATAACTCAGGGTTAACTGAACTCAGGGTTAACAGATCTCAGGGTTAACTGAACTCAGGGCTAACTAAACACAGGGTTAATTGAACTCAGGGTTAATATAACTCAGGGTTAACAGAACTCAGGGTTAACAGAACCCAGGGTTAACTGAACTCAGGGTTAATATAATTCAGGGTTTACTGAACTCAGGGTTAATAAAACCCAGGGTTAACAGAACCCAGGGTTAATATAACCCAGGGTTAAATGAACTCAGGGTTAATTGAACTCGGGGTTAATATAACCCAGGGTTAACAGAACCCACTGTTAACTGAACTCAGGGTTAATTTAACCCAGGGTTAATAGAACCCACGGTTAACTGAACTCAGGGTTAATATAACTCAGGTTTAAATGAACCCAGGGTTAACTGAACACAGGTTTAACTGAACTCAGGGTTAATAGAACTCAGGGTTAATAGAACCCAGGGTTAATATAACTCAGGGTTAACAGATCCCAGGGTTAACTGAACTCAGGGTCAATATAACTCAGAGTTAACTGAACTCAGGGTTAATATAACTCAGGGTTAACTGAACTCAGGGTTAATATAACTCAGGGTTAACAGAACCCAGGGTTAACTGAACTCTGGGTTAACAGAACTCAGGGTTAATAGAACTTAGGGTTAACTGAACTCAGGGTTAACAGAACTCAGGGTTAACTGAACTCAGGGTTAATATAACTCAGGGTTAACTGAACTCAGGGTTAACTGAACTCAGGGTTAATAGAACTCAGGGCTAACTAAACACACGGTTAACTGAACTCAGGGTTAACTGAACTCGGGTTAACATAACCCAGGGTTAACTGAACTCAGGGTTAATATAACTCAGGGTTAACAGAACCCAGGGTTAATAGAACTCAGGGTTAACTGAACTCGGGTTAACAGAACTAGGGTTAATATAACTCAGGGTTAACTGAACTCAGGGTTAATATAACTCAGGGTTATCTGAACTCAGGGTTAATTGAACTCAGGGTTAATAGAACTCAAGGCTAACTAAACTCAGGGTTGACTGAAATCAGGGTCTCTCTCTCTCTCTCCTTTAAAAGATCCAAACTCCATGAGAACAAAAAGATTCAACAACATGAACATTTTCACTCCTTTATTCATGTTTTCCATTGAAGTCAAACTAAAAGCCGTCAGAACTTCTGGGCTCCAGTTCTTCATCAGCATGAAGAGGTTCTGCTTCTGATTTATTCATTTACAGATGCTCATTTCCTGCAGAACAGCTGGATCTGAAGGCACTTAGGAGGAAAACGCGTTTGAAATTTACAGGAAGCGATCGGGAGAAGTTTGGTGATGGTGGACACCTGATCTCCTCCTCAAAGATCAGCTGGAAGGAGACAGAGGAGTTCACTTTGATTGTTCAGAAACATTTTATTTGAAAACTGCAGCAGCACTTATTTAACCCAATCAGAACCAGAACATTTTATTCTTTATATAAAGTTTGTGTTTAAATCACGGAAAACCTTCATTATCTGATAAAGAAATAACACAAAAAACTTCAGAAGGTTTAAACTAATTAAAATAATCTGCAGCAGATTTAACCAGCTCCTTCAAGACCTCAGGTCCAAGTTCTGTCAAAGGCTTGGTTCTGAGCAGCTGTTTAAAACAGCAGAACTCACCGTTTGGTGGCAGACAGCACGTAGCAGGTAGTATGTAGCAGGTAGTATGTAGCAGGTAGTATGTAGCAGGTAGTATGTAGCAGGTAGTATGTAGCAGGTAGTATGTAGCAGGTAGTATGTAGCAGGTAGTATGTAGCAGGTAGTATGTAGCAGGTAGTATGTAGCAGGTAGTATGTAGCAGGTAGTATGTAGCAGGTAGTATGTAGCAGGTAGTGTGTAGCAGGTAGTATGTAGCAGGTAGTATGTAGCAGGTAGTGTGTAGCAGGTAGTGTGTAGCAGGTAGTATGTAGCAGGTAGTATGTAGCAGGCAGCATGTAGCAGGTAGTATGTAGCAGGTAGTGTGTAGCAGGCAGTGTGTAGCAGGTAGTGTGTAGCAGGTAGTATGTAGCAGGCAGCATGTAGCAGGCAGTATGTAGCAGGTAGTGTGTAGCAGGTAGTGTGTAGCAGGTAGTGTGTAGCAGGTAGTATGTAGCAGGCAGCATGTAGCAGGCAGTATGTAGCAGGTAGTGTGTAGCAGGTAGTGTGTAGCAGGTAGTATGTAGCAGGTAGTATGTAGCAGGTAGTGTGTAGCAGGTAGTGTGTAGCAGGTAGTGTGTAGCAGGTAGTGTGTAGCAGGTAGTATGTAGCAGGTAGTATGTAGCAGGTAGTGTGTAGCAGGCAGTATGTAGCAGGTAGTATGTAGCAGGTAGTGTGTAGCAGGTAGTGTGTAGCAGGTAGAGTGTAGCAGGTAGAGTGTAGCAGGTAGTGTGTAGCAGGTAGAGTGTAGCAGGTAGAGTGTAGCAGGTAGTATGTAGCAGGCAGCATGTAGCAGGCAGTATGTAGCAGGTAGTATGTAGCAGGTAGTATGTAGCAGGTAGAGTGTAGCAGGTAGAGTGTAGCAGGTAGTATGTAGCAGGTAGAGTGTAGCAGGCAGTATGTAGCAGGTAGTATGTAGCAGGTAGTGTGTAGCAGGTAGTATGTAGCAGGTAGAGTGTAGCAGGTAGTATGTAGCAGGCAGTATGTAGCAGGCAGCAGGTAGTATGTAGCAGGCAGCATGTAGCAGGTAGTATGTAGCAGGTAGTATGTAGCAGGTAGTATGTAGCAGGCAGAGTGTAGCAGGCAGAGTGTAGCAGGCAGTGTGTAGCAGGCAGCAGGTAGTATGTAGCAAGCAGCATGTAGCAGGTAGTATGTAGCAAGCAGCATGTAGCAGGTAGTATGTAGCAGGCAGCATGTAGCAGGTAGTATGTAGCAGGCAGTATGTAGCAGGCAGCATGTAACAGGTAGTATGTAGTAGGCAGTATGTAGCAGGTAGTATGTAGCAGGCAGCATGTAGCAGGTAGAGTGTAGCAGGTAGTATGTAGCAGGTAGCATGTAGCAGGTAGAGTGTAGCAGGTAGTATGTAGCAGGCAGAGTGTAGCAGGCAGAGTGTAGCAGGCAGTGTGTAGCAGGCAGAGTGTAGCGGGCAGCATGTAGCAGGTAGTATGTAGCAGGTAGTACGTAGCAGGCAGCATGTAGCAGGTAGCATGTAGCAGGTAGTACGTAGCAGGCAGCATGTAGCAGGTAGCATGTAGCAGGTAGCACGTAGCAGGTAGTATGTAGCAGGCAGAGTTTAGCAGGCAGTATGTAGCAGGTAGTATGTAGCAGCTAGTATGTAGCAGGCAGAGTGTAGCAGGCAGAGTGTAGCAGGTAGTATGTAGCAGGCAGTATGTAGCAGGTAGTGTGTAGCAGGCAGAGTGTAGCAGGCAGTATGTAGCAGGTAGTATGTAGCAGGTAGTATGTAGCAGGCAGTATGTAGCAGGTAGTATGTAGCAGGTAGTATGTAGCAGGTAGTGTGTAGCAGGTAGTATGTAGCAGGTAGTATGTAGCAGGCAGAATGTAGCAGGCAGGGTGTAGCAGGTAGTGTGTAGCAGGTAGTATGTAGCAGGTAGTATGTAGCAGGTAGTATGTAGCAGGTAGTGTGTAGCAGGTAGTGTGTAGCAGGTAGTATGTAGCAGGCAGTATGTAGCAGGTAGTATGTAGCAGGTAGTATGTAGCAGGTAGTATGTAGCAGGCAGTATGTAGCAGGTAGTGTGTAGCAGGCAGGTGTAGCAGGTAGTGTGTAGCAGGTAGTATGTAGCAGGTAGTATGTAGCAGGTAGTATGTAGCAGGTAGTATGTAGCAGGTAGTATGTAGCAGGTAGTATGTAGCAGGCAGTATGTAGCAGGTAGTATGTAGCAGGTAGTATGTAGCAGGCAGAGTGTAGCAGGCAGAGTGTAGCAGGCAGAGTGTAGCAGGCAGTGTGTAGCAGGCAGAGTGTAGCAGGCAGAGTGTAGCAGGCAGAGTGTAGCAGGCAGTGTGTAGCAGGTAGTATGTAGCAGGCAGTATGTAGCAGGTAGTGTGTAGCAGGTAGTATGTAGCAGGTAGAAGGTAGCAGGCAGTGTGTAGCAGGCAGAGTGTAGCAGGCAGAGTGTAGCAGGCAGAGTGTAGCAGGCAGTGTGTAGCAGGTAGTGTGTAGCAGGCAGAGTGTAGCAGGCAGTATGTAGCAGGTAGTATGTAGCAGGTAGTATGTAGCAGGTAGTATGTAGCAGGTAGTATGTAGCAGGTAGTATGTAGCAGGTAGTGTGTAGCAGGTAGTGTGTAGCAGGCAGAGTGTAGCAGGCAGAGTGTAGCAGGCAGTGTGTAGCAGGCAGAGTGTAGCAGGCAGAGTGTAGCAGGCAGAGTGTAGCAGGCAGTGTGTAGCAGGCAGTATGTAGCAGGTAGTGTGTAGCAGGTAGTGTGTAGCAGGTAGTGTGTAGCAGGTAGTATGTAGCAGGTAGTATGTAGCAGGTAGAGTGTAGCAGGCAGAGTGTAGCGTGTAGCAGGCAGTGTGTAGCAGGTAGTGTGTAGCAGGTAGTGTGTAGCAGGCAGCGTGTAGCAGGCAGTGTGTAGCAGGTAGTGTGTAGCAGGCAGAGTGTAGCAGGCAGTATGTAGCAGGTAGTATGTAGCAGGTAGTATGTAGCAGGTAGTTGTAGCAGGTAGTGTGTAGCAGGCAGTGTGTAGCAGGCAGAGTGTAGCAGGCAGTATGTAGCAGGTAGTATGTAGCAGGTAGTGTGTAGCAGGTAGTATGTAGCAGGTAGTGTGTAGCAGGCAGTATGTAGCAGGTAGTATGTAGCAGGTAGTATGTAGCAGGTAGTATGTAGCAGGTAGTGTGTAGCAGGTAGTGTGAGAGTGTAGCAGGCAGAGTGTAGCAGGCAGTGTGTAGCAGGCAGTGTGTAGCAGGCAGAGTGTAGCAGGCAGTGTGTAGCAGGCAGAGTGTAGCAGGTAGAGTGTAGCAGGTAGTATGTAGCAGGTAGAGTGTAGCAGGCAGTATGTAGCAGGTAGTATGTAGCAGGCAGTGTGTAGCAGGCAGAGTGTAGCAGGCAGAGTGTAGCAGGAAGAGTGTAGCAGGCAGTGTGTAGCAGGCAGAGTGTAGCAGGCAGAGTGTAGCAGGCAGTGTGTAGCAGGTAGCACGTAGCAGGTAGTATGTAGCAGGCAGAGTGTAGCAGGCAGTATGTAGCAGGTAGTATGTAGCAGGCAGTGTGTAGCAGGTAGTGTGTAGCAGGCAGAATGTAGCAGGCAGTATGTAGCAGGTAGTATGTAGCAGGTAGTATGTAGCAGGTAGTATGTAGCAGGTAGTGTGTAGCAGGCAGAGTGTAGCAGGCAGAGTGTAGCAGGCAGAGTGTAGCAGGCAGTGTGTAGCAGGTAGTGTGTAGCAGGCAGTATGTAGCAGGTAGTATGTAGCAGGCAGAATGTAGCAGGTAGTATGTAGCAGGTAGTATGTAGCAGGTAGTATGTAGCAGGTAGTATGTAGCAGGTAGTGTGTAGCAGGCAGAGTGTAGCAGGCAGAGTGTAGCAGGCAGAGTGTAGCAGGCAGTGTGTAGCAGGTAGTGTGTAGCAGGCAGAGTGTAGCAGGCAGTATGTAGCAGGTAGTATGTAGCAGGTAGTATGTAGCAGGTAGTGTGTAGCAGGCAGAGTGTAGCAGGCAGTATGTAGCAGGTAGTATGTAGCAGGTAGTGTGTAGCAGGTAGTGCAGGCAGAGTGTAGCAGGCAGAGTGTAGCAGGCAGAGTGTAGCAGGCAGTGTGTAGCAGGTAGTGTGTAGCAGGCAGAGTGTAGCAGGCAGAGTGTAGCAGGCAGTATGTAGCAGGTAGTATGTAGCAGGTAGTATGTAGCAGGTAGTATGTAGCAGGTAGTGTGTAGCAGGTAGTATGTAGCAGGTAGTATGTAGCAGGCAGAGTGTAGCAGGCAGAGTGTAGCAGGCAGTGTGTAGCAGGTAGTGTGTAGCAGGCAGAGTGTAGCAGGCAGAGTGTAGCAGGCAGGATGTAGCAGGCAGCATGTAGCAGGTAGTATGTAGCAGGTATTATGTAGCAGGCAGCATGTAGCAGGTAGTATGTAGCAGGCAGTATGTAGCAGGCAGCATGTAGCAGGTAGTATGTAGCAGGCAGTATGTAGCAGGTAGTGTGTAGCAGGCAGAGTGTAGCAGGCAGTATGTAGCAGGTAGTATGTAGCAGGTAATACGTAGCAGGTAGTGTGCAGCAGGCAGAGTGTAGCAGGCAGAGTGTAGCAGGCAGTGTGTAGCAGGTAGTATGTAGCAGGTAGAGTGTAGCAGGTAGTATGTAGCAGGCAGTATGTAGCAGGTAGTATGTAGCAGGTAGTATGTAGCAGGCAGAGTGTAGCAGGCAGAGTGTAGCAGGCAGTGTGTAGCAGGCAGAGTGTAGCAGGCAGAGTGTAGCAGGCAGTGTGTAGCAGGTAGTATGTAGCAGGTAGTATGTAGCAGGTAGTATGTAGCAGGCAGCATGTAGCAGGTAGCATGTAGCAGGTAGTATGTAGCAGGCAGTATGTAGCAGGTAGTGTGTAGCAGGCAGTATGTAGCAGGCAGTATGTAGCAGGTAGTGTGTAGCAGGTAGTGTGTAGCAGGTAGAGTGTAAGCAGGTAGTATGTAGCAGGCAGTGTGTAGCAGGCAGAGTGTAGCAGGCAGAGTGTAGCAGGCAGTGTGTAGCAGGCAGAGTGTAGCAGGCAGAGTGTAGCAGGCAGAGTGTAGCAGGCAGAGTGTAGCAGGCAGAGTGTAGCAGGCAGAGTGTAGCAGGCAGTGTGTAGCAGGCAGAGTGTAGCAGGCAGCGTGTAGCAGGCAGAGTGTAGCAGGCAGTGTGTAGCAGGCAGAGTGTAGCAGGCAGCATGTAGCAGGCAGAGTGTAGCAGGCAGCAGGTAGTATGTAGCAAGCAGCATGTAGCAGGTAGTATGTAGCAGGCAGCATGTAGCAGGTAGTATGTAGCAGGCAGTATGTAGCAGGTAGCATGTAGCAGGTAGTGTGTAGCAGGCAGAGTGTAGCAGGCAGTATGTAGCAGGTAGTGTGTAGCAGGCAGAGTGTAGCAGGCAGAGTGTAGCAGGCAGAGTGTAGCAGGCAGTATGTAGCAGGTAGTATGTAGCAGGTAGTATGTAGCAGGGGTGTAGCAGGCAGTGTGTAGCAGGCAGTGTAGCAGGTAGTGTGTAGCAGGTAGTATGTAGCAGGTAGAGGCAGTATGTAGCAGGTAGTATGTAGCAGGTGGTATGTAGCAGGTAGTATGTTATGTAGCAGGCAGTGTGTAGCAGGAGCAGGTAGTGTGTAGCAGGCAGTATGTAGCAGGTAGTATGTAGCAGGTAGTGTGTAGCAGGTAGTATGTAGCAGGTAGAGTGTAGCAGGCAGTATGTAGCAGGTAGTATGTAGCAGGTAGTGTGTAGCAGGGAGTATGTAGCAGGTAGTGTGTAGCAGGTAGTGTGTAGAGGCAGAGTGTAGCAGGCAGAGTGTAGCAGGTAGTGTGTAGCAGGTAGTATGTAGCAGGTAGTGTGTAGCAGGTAGTATGTAGCAGGTAGTATGTAGCAGGTAGTATGTAGCAGGTAGTATGTAGCAGGTAGTGTGTAGCAGGTAGTATGTAGCAGGTAGTATGTAGCAGGTAGTGTGTAGCAGGTAGTATGTAGCAGGTAGTGTGTAGCAGGCAGAGTGTAGCAGGCAGAGTGTAGCAGGCAGTGTGTAGCAGGCAGAGTGTAGCAGGCAGAGTGTAGCAGGCAGTGTGTAGCAGGTAGTATGTAGCAGGTAGAGTGTAGCAGGTAGTGTGTAGCAGGTAGGAGTGTAGCAGGCAGTATGTAGCAGGTAGTATGTAGCAGGTAGTATGTAGCAGGTAGTATGTAGCAGGTAGTGTGTAGCAGGTAGTATGTAGCAGGTAGTGTGTAGCAGGTAGTGTGTAGCAGGTAGTGTGTAGCAGGTAGTATGTAGCAGGCAGAGTGTAGCAGGCAGAGTGTAGCAGGTAGTGTGTAGCAGGCAGAGTGTAGCAGGCAGAGTGTAGCAGGTAGTATGTAGCATGAAGTCCATCTAGACCAAACCAGCAGGATGAAGACATCTGTTTATCAGTTCTGAGCTTCTGGTCCTGAGGGTTCTACGTCAGCAGGAACTGACTGAGAGTCTACTTCCTCCAGACCCGGTTCTGTTTAGAGCAATGCTTAGAGGTCACTGACCTTTGACCTCTGACTCATCCAGGTAGAAGACCTGTTCAAGATGTGACCATTAAAATGTTTGAGCAGGAAGTTTCTCAGTCTGTCCTCGCTGGGGTCAAAGGGCAAAGGGATCAGGGGTGACAGCTTACCGGGTTCCTCTAACACAATCTGCTCAGGTGGACTAGAGACAGGTGAGGTCAGGGGTCAGCTCGATCCTGGAGACATGGAGGAGATGTTAAGATGTTGTGTGTGTGTGTGTGTGTGTTCATTTTATTTGTTTCTTTTTGTCTTTGTGGTCATTTTAGAAGGAGTGTTGATCTATTTATTATTATTGTTATTATTAGTGAACATTTCATGCATCAATGACATCAACAGTAACCAGACTGTAACGGTGTCCAGTTTTTCAGTTAGATGAAAAAATAAGTCAAACAAAAAAAGACATGGATCAGCAAGAGGATAAAAAACGGACAAAAATCGAAACACAGCGAGAAAAACCAACAAAACAGATCAATCTAGTGTCAGAGAGTAGAAACGTTTGATCATGTTGACGCGTCTCAAATACACTGAAGACTCTGAACGCATGCTGTAGTTTGTCCATGAACCCACCAGACCGCTGGAGAAAGGCACCAGCGCCCCTCTGTGGAGGATGGAGCGGTTACAGAAGACAGATGGACCACCATCATGTTAGCGCTAGCGTAGCCTGATCTAAGTGGTTCTCTCCAGAAGCAGAACGTTAAACTTTACGTTCTTTGAGCTCCGTCGCTGTCAGCCCTCAGACAGAGGCGGATCCAGGTTTCTGTCTCTTAGCAACACTAGAATCACATGCAGACAGACAGGTGAGGGGGCGGGGCTAAACTCACCTCTGCTCCTCCTCCACCTCCTTCATCCGGCTGGGTTCCATTCCTGTAGAGAACATCAGCTGATCTCTGGCTGCAGCCACATCTGGAACAGGAAGCAGATCTCGTTACCTCTCCTCTGATCCTCAAACGGGTCAGAACACCTGGTCAGGGTCAGGGTCAGGGCCTGATGAGGTCCAGTCAGAACCTGGTGGTTCTCTGTAAAACCTGTGCCAGCTGCCAACCACTAGGGGGTGCTACAGCACCATCAGCTCCCTGAGCCACCTCCTGTTCTGGATCAGAACTGTTTGGGTCCAGATGGTTCTGATCCAGAACAGAAGTCACTTCTCTGATCTGGGACTAAACACACACAGGTCTCCCAGTCCCACCAGAACCGGTCCAGACTACACTCACCATTTAGGACCACCTGCTGTTCTGGTTCTCTGGACCCGTCTTCAGTGGGTTTGATGGATTCAGGACCTGGTTCAATCACAGGCTGCTGGACCGCTTCAGGTTCTGGTTCAGACTGGACTTCTGGTTCTGGATCAGCAACAACAACTGGTTCAGGAACAGGTCCTGGTCCTTTCACTGGTTCTGGTTCTGGTTCAGGAACAGGTTCTGGTCCTTTCACTGGTTCTGGTTCTGGTTCAGGAACAGGTTCTGGTCCTTTCACTGGTTCTGGTTCTGGTTCAGGAAAAGGTCCTGGTCCTTTCACTGGTTCTGGTTCTGGTTCAGGAACAGGTTCTGGTCCTTTCACTGGTTCTGGTTCTGGTTCTTTTACTGGTTCTGGTTCAGGAACAGGTTCTGGTCCTTTTACTGGTTCTGGTTCTTTTACTGGTTCTGGTTCAGGAACAGGTCCTGGTCCTTTCACTGGTTCTGGTTCTGGTTCTTTTACTGGTTCTGATTCAGGAACAGGTCCTGGTCCTTTCACTGGTCCTGGTTCTGGAGCGGCCTGAAACACAGAGAGTAAAGGGACCAATCAGGACTGGCCCAGAGGTTCTGCTGGTTGTTGCTGATCCAGATGGACCCAAACAGAATCCTGAAGGAGAACCAAGGGTTACCCAGCAGAACCTTCTGGAACCAAACGTTTACCATCAACTGAACTCGGGACAAAGCCGTCCTCCTCTGATCTGGTCCGGGTCTACTCCGAGTCCCTCCTGGAGGTCCGAGCTCCTCCTCCTGTCTCTAAGGCGGAGCGCGGCCATCCTGAGGAGGAGACTGGTTTCTGTATTGATGATGTCGTTGACTCGTTACCCAGAGCTGACGACCAGGTGAGGACTTCTGGCTCAGCTCCTTCTTCACCACATCAGACCAGATCAGCGTCCATCGTAGATGCTCTGGTCCTCCTGTCCACCTCCCTCCTTCCCTCAGAGAAAAGACCTCTCTCCAGTCGATTTAAACGACTACTTTTTAATTTAAAAGTTGAAAACTAAGATTTATTCAGGTATCTTTCTGCATCAACAGGCTCCTGGGGACAAATTATTGTGGGCTGTACAAAATCAGTGTCAGGACCAAAAGGCCTGCGGGTCTGTTTGGACAGCCCCGAGTTGAACTGAAGACGTGCCGAGACCCAGATCTGTTTCAGAGCTTTGCTCAGAGGCTTTAGCTGCAGGAACAGAAGGAGCTCAGAAGGAGCTGCAGCGTTTTCCTGATCCTGATCCTGACGGCAGCAGATTCCTGATCAGATTTACGTCTCTGCCTGTCAGAGAAACACTCTGAGAGCAGCTCCTGGTTCTGACCCGCTCTTCAGCCCACAGCAGGTCCAGATCAGGGAAGCAGCTGGACTGGATCTCCTCCTCATACTTTCTGAATTCCAAACGCTGGAGGCTCCATGTTTGGAGATCCTGCAGGTCTGATGGAGCTCAGAGTTCTGCTCGAATGTCAGGATCAGGTTCCACACCTGAAAGACCAGCCCAACAAAAACCTAATCTACCAGGACCAGGACCTGTTTAAGGTCAGCCACCAGGTTTCAGATTGGGCCGTTCCTCCCAATCACGTCCCTCCAGGTCACTGTCATTGCCCACATTGTCCCCCAGTAGGACTAAGGAGTCCCCAGTCGGAGCACCATCCAGCACTCGTCCCAGGGACTCCAAAAGGGGGGGGGGGGTACTCTGAGCTGCTATAAGCACAAACAACAGTCAGGACCCGTTCCCCAACCCTCTGGTCCCCCGAGGTAAACCCCAACAGAAAGCCCCCCAGCCCTCCGCCTCTCACCCGGATCAACTCCAGCCTAAAAGAGGGTCCAACCCCTCTCCAGGACTCGGGTTCCAGAGCCAGCGCTAGGTGTCGAGGTGAGCCCGACTATATCTAGCCGGTATCGCTCAGCCTCTTCCACAAGCTCCAGCTCCTTCCCCGCCAGAGAGGTGACGTTCCATGTTGTTCCATGTCCCAGTAGACAGTTTTCCTGTCTGGAGATCGGACTGCCACCTGACCCACAATGCACCGGACCCTTCATGTTCCTCCTGCAGGTCCACAGTTGGATGAGCCCATGTATCCGGTCCGGCCACCAGGCGCTCATCCACAGGCCCCAACCCCAGGCCTGGCTCCAGGGTGGACCCCGGTAACCCTCCGGGTCGGGTACTCTGGCTCGTTGATGTTGTATCCATGAAAGGTCTTTGTCTCACCCCTCACCTAGGACCAGGTTGCCATGGGAGACCCTACCAACATGGCTCCTAGGATCGTTAGGGCACTCAGACTCCTCCACCACGATAAGGTTTCAGAACCTAAACGGCTTGGAGAGGACAGGTTGTCCCTCTGGACCAATCAGAACCCAGCTTATGTTCTGGAGGCGTCTCCACCAGGATGTAAATATAAACACGGTTCATGTTCGGCGCCCGGTTTAGTTTCAGCAGTGAAGAACATTTTACCATGTGACCTGACACAACACACACACACATGAGACTAAATCAAAGGTGACTGGCCCCTCCCCCAGGCTCTGGTGGTCCCGCCCCCTCCTGTTGAAGTCGAGGAAACTGACATTTACCAGGTTAAATCTGTTTTATGTGATTTGTTACTTTTCTAGCAGTGTTTTAGTGCTGCTAAGGCAGAAGGTGTGAGGGTCAAAGGTCAAAATGTGGTTTATTTGTTTATTTCTGCTTTAATGAGAAATAATGTGATAAAAACACAGATAAAAGTAGAAGCGGTGTGTGTGAAACTAATTCAAGTTCAGACTAGGACTTCAGACTTCCACCAGAACAATCTGCTCTATTCAGATCTGAAACAAAAACAGCTGATCTGACCTTCTTCTCCTCTGGACCAGGTCCTGGTCCTCCCAGCGCTCTGGACGGAGGGACCTCGTCTCCATAGCCGACTTTGGGTTTCTTGGTACCGGATGAGGAGGACGAGGAGGAGCTGGTCTTCCTACTGAGCAGCGAGGAGGCAAAAACCAGAGCGATGAAGGTGAAGAGGGCAGCAGGGATCAGGACTGTCGGGTCCAGGTCCAGGTTCAGGTCCATGATGGAGGGCTGTGGTGAGTCTGAGAGGAGTGTGTTCATCACACACTGCCAACAGCTGATGGGGGAGGGAGGGACAATCTGGCCTGAACAGCTGAGAGGGGGAGAGGGGAGGGGGGCGCTATCTGTCACAGGATGGAGAGAAAGACCTGCTTCAAAATAAGAGCCTACACTTCTACAGTCACTTTCAAAATAAAAGCTTTTACAGTTTTACCACAACTTTTATTACTACTATCACTACTACTACTACAGTAATTCTACTACTACTACAGTAAAACTACTACTACTACAGTAATACCACTACTACTACAGTAATACCACTACTACTACAGTAATACCACTACTACTACTACTACTACTACTACTACTACTACTACTACCACTACTACTATCACTACTACTACTACTACAGTAATACCACTACTACACAAAGCGCTTAACAAATTACATTATTCAACGTATACAGTGGTGAACTACATCAGCTGTCCCGGGTCAGTCTGACAGGGTCCTGACTGACTGTAGAGGGTCCTGACTGACTGTAGAGGGTCTAGACTGACTGTAGAGGGTCCTGACTGACTGTAGAGGGTCCTGACTGACTGTAGAGGGTCTAGACTGACTGTAGAGGGTCCTGACTGACTGTAGAGGGGTCTAGACTGACTGTAGAGGGGTCTAGACTGACTGTAGAGGGGTCTAGACTGACTGTAGAGGGGTCTAGACTGACTGTAGAGGGGTCTAGACTGACTGTAGAGGGTCCTGACTGACTGTAGAGGGTCCTGACAGACTGTAGAGGGTCCTGACTGACTGTAGAGGGTCTAGACTGACTGTAGAGGGGCTGACTGACTGTAGAGGGGCTAGACTGACTGTAGGGGGTCTGACTGACTGTAGAGGGTCCTGACAGACTGTAGAGGGTCCTGACAGACTGTAGAGGGTCCTGACTGACTGTAGAGGGTCTAGACTGACTGTAGAGGGTCCTGACTGACTGTAGAGGGTCCTGACAGACTGTAGAGGGGCTAGACTGACTGTAGGGGGTAGACTGACTGTAGAGGGTCTAGACTGACTGTAGAGGGGTCTAGACTGACTGTAGAGGGGTCTAGACTGACTGTAGAGGGTCCTGACTGACTGTAGAGGGTCCTGACAGACTGTAGAGGGTCTAGACTGCTGTAGAGGGTCTAGACTGACTGTAGAGGGTCTAGACTGACTGTAGAGGGGTCTAGACTGACTGTAGAGGGTCCTGACTGACTGTAGAGGGTCCTGACAGACTGTAGAGGGGTCTAGACTGACTGTAGAGGGTCTAGACTAGACGACTGTAGAGGGTCCTGACTGACTGTAGAGGGTCCTGACTGACTGTAGAGGGTCTAGACTGACTGTAGAGGGTCCTGACTGACTGTAGAGGGTCTAGAGACGACTGTACTGTAGAGGGTCCTGACTGACTGTAGAGGGTCCTGACAGACTGTAGAGGGGTCTAGACTGACTGTAGAGGGTCTAGACTGACTGTAGAGGGTCTAGACTGACTGTAGAGGGCTCTAGACTGACTGTAGAGGGTCCTGACAGACTGTAGAGGGTCCTGACAGACTGTAGAGGGTCCAGACTGACTGTAGAGGGGCTAGACTGACTGTAGAGGGTCCTGACTGACTGTAGAGGGGTCTAGACTGACTGTAGAGGGGTCTAGACTGACTGTAGGGGGTCCTGACAGACTGTAGAGGGTCCTGACAGACTGTAGAGGGTCTGACTGACTGTAGAGGGTCCTGACAGACTGTAGAGGGGTCTAGACTGACTGTAGAGGGGTCTAGACTGACTGTAGAGGGGTCTAGACTGACTGTAGAGGGGTCTAGACTGACTGTACAGGGTCCTGACTGACTGTAGAGGGTCCTGACTGACTGTAGAGGGGTCTAGACTGACTGTAGAGGGGTCTAGACTGACTGTAGAGGGGTCTAGACTGACTGTAGAGGGGTCTAGACTGACTGTAGAGGGTCCTGACTGACTGTAGAGGGTCCTGACAGACTGTAGAGGGGTCTAGACTGACTGTAGAGGGTCTAGACTGACTGTAGAGGGTCTAGACTGACTGTAGAGGGGTCTAGACTGACTGTAGAGGGGTCTAGACTGACTGTAGAGGGGTCTAGACTGACTGTAGAGGGGTCTAGACTGACTGTAGGGGGTCCTGACTGACTGTAGAGGGTCCTGACAGACTGTAGAGGGTCCTGACAGACTGTAGAGGGTCCTGACTGACTGTAGAGGGTCTAGACTGACTGTAGAGGGTCCTGACTGACTGTAGAGGGGTCTAGACTGACTGTAGAGGGGTCTAGACTGACTGTAGAGGGGTCTAGACTGACTGTAGAGGGTCCTGACTGACTGTAGAGGGTCCTGACAGACTGTAGAGGGTCTAGACTGACTGTAGAGGGTCTAGACTGACTGTAGAGGGTCCTGACTGACTGTAGAGGGGTCTAGACTGACTGTAGAGGGGTCTAGACTGACTGTAGAGGGGTCTAGACTGACTGTAGAGGGTCCTGACTGACTGTAGAGGGTCCTGACAGACTGTAGAGGGGTCTGACTGACTGTAGAGGGTCTAGACTGACTGTAGAGGGGTCTAGACTGACTGTAGAGGGGTCTAGACTGACTGTAGAGGGGCCTGACTGACTGTAGAGGGTCCTGACAGACTGTAGAGGGTCCTGACAGACTGTAGAGGGTCCTGACTGACTGTAGAGGGTCTAGACTGACTGTAGGGGGTCTAGACTGACTGTAGAGGGGTCTAGACTGACTGTAGAGGGGTCTAGACTGACTGTAGAGGGGTCTAGACTGACTGTAGAGGGTCCTGACTGACTGTAGAGGGTCCTGACTGACTGTAGAGGGTCCTGACAGACTGTAGAGGGGTCTAGACTGACTGTAGAGGGTCTAGACTGACTGTAGAGGGTCTAGACTGACTGTAGAGGGTCTAGACTGACTGTAGAGGGTCCTGACTGACTGTAGAGGGTCTAGACTGACTGTAGAGGGGTCTAGACTGACTGTAGAGGGGTCTAGACTGACTGTAGAGGGGTCTAGACTGACTGTAGAGGGGTCTAGACTGACTGTAGGGGGTCCTGACTGACTGTAGAGGGTCCTGACAGACTGTAGAGGGTCCTGACAGACTGTAGAGGGTCTGACTGACTGTAGAGGGTCTAGACTGACTGTAGAGGGTCCTGACTGACTGTAGAGGGTCTAGACTGACTGTAGAGGGGTCTAGACTGACTGTAGAGGGGTCTAGACTGACTGTAGAGGGGTCTAGACTGACTGTAGAGGGGTCTAGACTGACTGTAGAGGGGTCTAGACTGACTGTAGAGGGTCCTGACAGACTGTAGAGGGTCTGACTGACTGTAGAGGGTCTAGACTGACTGTAGAGGGGTCTAGACTGACTGTAGAGGGGTCTAGACTGACTGTAGAGGGGTCTAGACTGACTGTAGAGGGGTCTAGACTGACTGTAGGGGGTCCTGACAGACTGTAAGTAAGTAAGTAAGTAAAGTTTATTTCTAGAGCACCTTTCACAGAAAAAAATCACAAAGTGCTTCACAGAAAACAGAATCATGAAAAAAAAAAACAAATAAAATCAATAAAACAAACAAAATATCATTACAAATCAAAATCATTAAACAACAAGAGAACATAAAAGAGTTATTTAAAAGCAGTTTTAAATAATTGGGTCTTCAGCTGCTTTTTAAAGGAGTCCAGACTGTCTATACAGCGTCAAACTAAAGGAAGGTCATTCCAAAGTCGCGGTGCAACAGACTGGAAGGAGAGATCACCTGGACTTTAAATCTGGTCCTTGGACCTGTTAGGAGATTCTGGTCTGTGGACCTGAGGACTCGGGTTGGAGCTGTTAGTAGATTCTGGTCTGTGGACCTGAGGACTCAGGTTGGAACTGTTAGTAGATTCTGGTCTGTGGACCTGAGGACTCAGGTTGGAGCTGTTAGTAGATTCTGGTCTGTGGACCTGAGGACTCGGGTTGGAGCTGTTAGTAGATTCTGGTCTGTGGACCTGAGGACTC
>SSNR01000005.1:707731-722533 GCA_006937965.1 Callopanchax toddi
CCTGAAGACAGGAAGTCAGAGCCCTGAAGACAGGAAGTCAGAGCCCTGAAGACAGGAAGTCAGAGCCCTGAAGACAGGAAGTCAGACACCTGAAGACAGGAAGTCAGACATCTGAAGACAGGAAGTCAGAGCCCTGAAGACAGGAAGTCAGAGTCCTGAAGACAGGAAGTCAGACACCTGAAGACAGGAAGTCAGACATCTGAAGACAGGAAGTCAGAGCCCTGAAGACAGGAAGTCAGACATCTGAAGACAGTCTGAACCACCTTGTAGAACAAATGGCTTTGGGTCCTTCAGAGACTTGTAGAACCAGCGGGTTCTGGTCCTGCAGTTGTAAACGGAACCTGCTGACTCGGCTAGAATCGGATCTGAATGTGACTCGTTTCATCAGGTCAGGTCATACGATCCGGACCGGACTACAGTAAACATCACCATCAGGCAGAAGCTGGATCTGGTGGAGTGTTGGACAGGTCTGGACCTGGTTCTGGTCTCTCAGAACAACCTGCTCCTTTACAGACAAACATTTGGTTTAAACAGAAAAGGTTCTGGTCATCAGAACCAGAATCAGAACCTTCTGCTTAAGGCTTTTCTTCTGAACTGGATTCAAAGTTTCAGGAGGGTCAAAGCAAACCGTTTCTGACCTTTGACCCAGAAATGCTGTTAGCTAAGCTCAGCTGGTAGAACTCGGTCAGACCCTGAAGTCCAACCAGGTGATGAAAAGTTACTGAAGCTGTGTTTTCTGAGCCAGCCTGAACGCAGCGTTGTGTCGGACTGGTTTCCACCTGAATGGGATTCAAATGTTAAAGGTGGTGGAGAAGCTCCGCCCCCTCCATCAGCTGCAGCCTCATCTCTACAGAGGCTGAGCTGAGGTCAAAGGTCACCGAGACGAGCACCTCTCCTTACTGACGCAGTCGTCCTGGCTGGTTGTGTCTCCGTTAGCTGTCGTCCCACAGGTCCGCCTCTTCTTCCTGCGGTGGGACACGGCGTCGCCCTCAGAACCCGACTCCGCCTGCAGGAGGAAACCAGAACGTAAACATTCAACATCAGCGGCGCTCCAGAGGACTCAGACTCGTGACTCAGAACCGGCCTGACCCTCCTCACACACAGAAAACTGGATGAATTAAAAACCTGAAACCACCTGGAGCCTCATAAAAACTGATTTAAATCAGGTTACAGGAAACCCAATTTCCTCTTCAGACATCTAAAACCTTCAAACGGGTCCAGTTCCATGTTCCTGACCCTCCAGGACCCAGAGGCTCCGGTCAGACGGATCAGGTAGAGGACTGGTCTCAGGTTTCCTAGCGCTGCAGTTTTAAACATCCTGACCGTCTGGATCAAGGACTCAGCGGGTCGGACCCACAGAGCAGCGCTCCAGGACTTACATTAGAGTCAGAGTCCGACGAGCTCGATGAAGACGAGGAAGAAGAGTCACTGGAGCTGTCTGAGGCGATGCCTGTGGACTCCTGCAGGTCCACTTTGTCAGCCAGCACCGCCAGGTCTGGACGCTCCTGCTTCAGGATCCTGAAACAGGAAATGAGAGGGTCAGGGTGTGGTGGGTCCCTGATCAGGTCCCAGGTTCTCCTCACATCTAATCCAGGCTCTTCCAGACCTCAAAACTCCACCTGGTCTCACTAAACGGAGTCAGACCTGAAGGTTTTAAGGGTCGATAGCGGTTCTGAATCGTGACCTGAGGAAGTCTGAGTCCAACTCATCACCTGACTGACTGAGAGAGGATGGAAACTTCTCCTCTCTCTGCAGGAATTAGCCTGTAGCGATGCTGCGTTCATGGACTGAAAACAGATCCAGGATCAGTTCTCTGTTCTAAACGTGGGAGGAGCTGGGAAACTCACTGGAAGAGTTAGAGTTTTATTACAGCTGAAGTGTCAGAGGGTTAGTCTAAAACCAGTAAAACCAACCAGACTCCTCCTCTACTAAGAAACCAGTCAGCTGATGGACTCAGACTGGCCGGTTCCTGACTCGACGTCAGAGGACGGTGTGTGAGGATGAGACGTGTGGAAGGAAGCGCACCGATACCACTTCCTGGAGAGCTTGGGTCGCCCTCGGACCGTTTTGTGCCACACGATGGGGAAGTTGGTCGTGCTGGCGAAGTTCTGAGTGATGGCGATCGTCGTGTCCAGGTTGAGGACCACGTGCCACCACCCACCTGAAAAACAGACGGAGGGTCCTGGAGTTCAAAAACAGGGAAATACACAACAAACAAGAAATCAACAATCTGCTGAGTCAAGCTAAACATGACCTTTGACCCTGAACATGACTGAAACTGAGAGAAAAATCAGTCAGAGTCCCCAAACCAGAAGCTCTGGACCGGATCAGGAGTTTTAGACTAGACTGATGAAGGCCCTCAGGACCAGGACCACCCAGCAGAGTGTTAGCTCCTCAGTGGTCAGGGTCTAATTCCTGGAGCCGAGGGGTTAATCTCATCAGCTCAGATGGCTTTAGGTGGTCACTGACTCATCACTAGTCCACTGAAGGTCAGTGAGACGGAGCTCAGTGAGGACTGAGACAGTCCAGGTCTAAGGGGGTCAGGACTCCAGGCCCCTGATGATATTTTTATGTTTAGCTCCGTTTCTTCCTATAAGCTTTAATTAAAAACAGGAAGTCAAACTGACCGGGAACGAACACCGTTTCTCCAGGTCTCTGAAGGATCTCCAGCGGTCTGAACTCCTGAGGCCAGGTGGGCTGCTGCGTTCGGGGGTAGATGACGCTGAACCAGGTGATAGCCTCGTCCTGCTGGTTCCCCCCCTCCTCTCGGGTCACTTTGATCAGCTCTCGCGGCGTGTTGGTGGGGAACAGACACCACCTCTTGTGGCCCTGAACCAGGGCGTTCCAGGCGCTGGTGCCCAGCGGGTCGATGTGGATACCGGTACCGGAGCGGGCCGGTCCCATCACAAACCACCTGAGGGGGAGGGGTTATACCGTCAAGACCTGGTCTACGACCTGATAACGGAGCACTGTGAACCCACACACCTGTACGGGGGTCTACGTTTCTCCCCTGCGAACTGGAACAGGTCGTCTCTGAAGAACACCGGAACCTCGTAGTCCTCCAGCAGCTTCCTCCTCTTGGCGTGCTCGCCGTAGCTGCTGTCGAAGATGTAGAGCGGGCTGTCGTCTTTGGTGGACTCCAGGTACTCCATGTAGTACTTCATCTTCATCTTCACAGAGTACCCGTCATTGTCCTCCCCACACTTGAACTTCTGGTTGCGGTATTTTCGTTTGAGGCGCTCCAGAGTCCACTTTTCCCGAGCGGGCCAGCTGTCCTCACAGTTGAGCAGGACGACGGGTTTGTAGGGGCGCTCGAAGCGCTGGATGAACTCCTCCGGACTCAGGTGGAGGGAGTCCACGCGCTCCACGTTGTCCTGAAACACAGCAGAGCTCACTATGCAACAAATACACCAACCGTCCAAACTGTTCAAGACCTGGGCCAAAAGTCACCAAGGTCAGCGTCCTCACAGGTCACAAATACTCCAGTTTCTACTTAAAAATACAAAAAATGATTTGGTTATCGTAGGTTTGGCCTCCAAGTCCCTGGACTAGAGGAGTGATGACATCATCAGAGAGGCTTATTAAATATTATTAAATGATTTAACAAAATGCTAAAAGATGGTGTGTGACCGCTTAAAGCCTCCTGACTTCTTTACAATCTGAATAAAGTTTTTAGGAAGTTCGACAAAAATGGCCGACATCTGAAGCTGCTACAAAACAGACTGGTGACTCAGCGATTCTACAGCAGCTTCTGACGCCAAGAACCACAAAATTCTGATTCCAGGCTGGAGAACCAGGTCGTCTCTCTGACAGGACCTGTGTGTCAGGGGTGACCCCCACAGGTCTCTCTACAGGTCAGACAGGTCTGTCTACAGGTCATACAGGTTCCTCTATGGGTCAGACAGGTCCCTCTACGGGTCAGACAGGTCCGTCTACAGGTCAGACAGGTTCCTCTACGGGTCAGACAGGTCTCTACAGGTCAGACAGGTCCGTCTACAGGTCAGACAGGTTCCTCTATGGATCAGACAGGTCCCTCTACGGGTCAGACAGGCCCCTCTACAGGTCAGACAGGTCCCCCTGCAGGCCATACAGGTCCTCTACATGTCAGACAGGTCCCTCTACAAGTCATACAGGTCCTCTACAGGTCAGACAGGTCCCTCTACAGGTCAAACGGGTCAACTACAGGTCCCCTACAGGCCATACAGGTCCCTCTACAGGTCATACAGGTCCTTTACAGGTCAGACAGGTCTCTACAGGTCAGACAGGTCCGTCTACAGGTCAGACAGGTTCCTCTATGGATCAGACAGGTCCCTCTATGGGTCAGACAGGCCCCTCTACAGGTCAGACAGGTCCCCCTGCAGGCCATACAGGTCCTCTACATGTCAGACAGGTCCCTCTACAAGTCATACAGGTCCTCTACAGGTCAGACAGGTCCCTCTACAGGTCAAACGGGTCAACTACAGGTCCCCTACAGGCCATACAGGTCCCTCTACAGGTCATACAGGTCCTTTACAGGTCAGACAGGTCTCTACAGGTCAGACAGGTCCGTCTACAGGTCAGACAGGTTCCTCTATGGATCAGACAGGTCCCTCTATGGGTCAGACAGGCCCCTCTACAGGTCAGACAGGTCCCCCTGCAGGCCATACAGGTCCTCTACATGTCAGACAGGTCCCTCTACAAGTCATACAGGTCCTCTACAGGTCAGACAGGTCCCTCTACAGGTCAAACGGGTCAACTACAGGTCCCCTACAGGCCATACAGGTCCCTCTACAGGTCATACAGGTCCTTTACAGGTCAGACAGGTCTCTACAGGTCAGACAGGTCCGTCTACAGGTCAGACAGGTTCCTCTATGGATCAGACAGGTCCCTCTATGGGTCAGACAGGCCCCTCTACAGGTCAGACAGGTCCCCCTGCAGGCCATACAGGTCCTCTACATGTCAGACAGGTCCCTCTACAAGTCATACAGGTCCTCTACAGGTCAGACAGGTCCCTCTACAGGTCAAACGGGTCCACTACAGGTCCCCTACAGGCCATACAGGTCCCTCTACAGGTCATACAGGTCCTTTACAGGTCAGACAGGTCCCTCTACAGGTCAGACAGGTAAGTCTCTACAGGTCAGACAGGTCCCTCTACAGGTCCTCTACAGGTCAGACAGGTCCCTCTACAGGTTAGACAGGTAAGTCTCTACAGGTCAGACAGGTCCCTCTACAGGTCAGACAGGTCCCTCTACAGGTCATACAGGTCCTCTACAGGTCAGACAGGTAGTGACCTCTTTATTTCCTGTTTTAATTGTTGGTTTTATTTTACTGATGTTTTTGTCACCTGCACTTTTCATTTTCTGTATTTGATAAACAGCATGTTGGTTTTATAAAGGCTCGATAAATAAAATGTTATGAAATAAAACCTCGTTAATTTGAGAAAACTCACACGAGTTTTACATTGAATAATAATGTTAAAAGTTAGTGAGATAAAGTCTGTAGTTTAAAAATCTGTGACTAAATAATTCTTAGAGTGAATTACTGTTAAGTTTGATTTCTCTTGGCAGTCATCGTGTACGTGACCAGCTGCACTCTGAGCTAACAGGTGTTATGCCGAGATATGTGCCTCCTTGAAAACGTTTTCCCCGCCTTCCAAGGTGTTTTACTTAAAAATGGCTTAGATTACAATTTTCATGAGAAGTACTTTATAAAGTAACGAATCAGCTGTGTGTACTCATTAAGTCTGTGATCGTATTGTGATGCTCAACACCGGGGGGAAGTGGTTAAATGGTGACAATAAAATTAACCTTCCGTTCTGAAACAAAATGGAAAAGGACAATAAAGCATCTGCAGTTTTCTTTTGGACAATTTATTTAAATAAATCCCTTAAATTGAAGTTTCAGATGGAAGCTGGCGGAGAGACGGTTCTCTACCAGGGTGACACATTTCGACACAACACCAGCGCGGAAAGTTACCTTCACGGTGCGGTGCGACAGGTCGAACGTCTCATTGTAACCGTGTTTAGTCCAGTCTAGAGACTCCTTCAGTTCGGGTCTGGCGCTCCGTTTAGCCTCTTTTATTCTCTTCTTACTTTTATGGTTCATTCTTTTCTCCTGCGTGTTGTCGCTGGTTGGGAAGCTAACAAGCTAAAGAGCTAGCCCGGGGCTACATTCACCCTCCTGCGCTAACACACGCCTTCCTATCGTCTCAGTTTAAACACAGAGCAGAACCACAAAACGGGCAACAACCTAACAACCTTCACGGAGCTCCCTCTACAGACAGGAGTGTCACTTTATTCGCTGCTCTGATCAGGAAAGTTCAGTAAACTAATGCTAACAACGGAGAAGGCACAATGCTTTTGCGACTGGTTACGTAAAACACCCGCCCCTTTCGCCGCTGAAGGAAGCTGATTGGCTAACACGACAAGCCAAGCGCTGATTGGATGACACAACGGCCTGCGCCTTCCCGCCCATTGATGTCATTGGCTGCGACACATTACGTTTTATTTTTCATAGACAAAACTAATAGACGCCGTAGTGACAGGCTGTAATAAAGCGCTTCCAACGCGGCATCTAGCTAGGTCAACGTCTATGTTTGTTTTAGCTCGCAGCCTGAGTTGCCAGATCCGCTGATTATCAGCGAGTTTTGGCCTGATTTTTTGAAAATTCGCTTGAAAATAGATTAATCAATTAATCATCGATCAATTATTAATAATAATAATAATAATAATAATAATAATAATAATTGTTGTGGGATTTTGGGCTTGTTTGACTCAGGCATCATTGTAAATTAGCCTTTCAAATCATTGGTACTCTTAGGTTCAACGGTCCAGAGTGATGGAGAGGGTGGAAAAGAGGGGAAAAGGAAGAAAGGTGAAGAAGCAAACAGGTTGGAACAGTGGAGAAAAGTGTCAGAGGTGAAAGGAAGGTGTAGAAGACAGTGGTGAGACCATTGATGCTGTAAGGTCTAGAGCAGGGTTAGGGTTAGGGATCGACATACATGACCCGGTCCTTGGTCCAAGGGGAGGGACCATGGTGTGGTCCCCGGGTGCTGAGTGGGCAGTGAACCCAGGCAGCACCTTGGTACTGTTTGCTTGTCTCCCCGGACAAGCCCCCTCCCCTGGACCGAGGACTGGGTCCTGGATTTGCTGCTCGGTCCAGACAGAACCGACTCTGCGTTCAGATCCAGACTGTGATCCGATCTGGTCCAGTGGGTCTGAGAAGACAGGATGCAGAACTGGAGGTAGAAGAGATGAATATGCTGAGATTCTCTTTAGGAGACAAAGATGGACAGGATCAGGACTGAGTCCATCAGAGGGACAGACCATGGTAGATGTTTAGGAGACCAGATCAGAGATGGTTTGGACCTGTAGAGGAGGGGGACGACCTCTTTAGTCACTGGAGAATGTCCACTTCCAAAAACTGCTCTGAAAATGTTTCTGTCTTTTCATTTAAATCTGTTAGGTTGTTTACCTAGTGTCACTCACTGCTGTTATTCATTTTAAAATGTTTTCCAAAAAACACATTTCCTCCTAAAATCAGACTTGAATATGTGAAAAATCTAAATATGAACTTTGATGTTTTTCTGATTGTTTTGAGCTTCTTCTTGTGACCTGGCTGCTTCTTCATCTCACCAGATCTGGCAACCCTGATCCAGCGGAAGTAGAGGCTGAAACAAGAGGCGGTTCAGTTTGAGGGGGTTTTGTTCTTAATGGAGCAGAACGAAGCAGGAACGTCCATTAGAACCAAAGTTTTCACCTTCGAAGACACAAAGAGCGAGGACACTCTGACTGTGTCCATTCCGGAGGTCTGCTTCATGTTTTACTGCTAACCCAGTCATCAGTCCCCAAACCGCTGACTGACTGATCCTCTCTCAGGTCCTGGACCCTCACTATGGGATGTACGTGTGGCCCAGTGCCGTGGTTCTGGCCCAGTACCTGTGGACCCACAGGGACGAGCTGAGAGGAAGGACGGTGCTGGAGGTGAAGTCAGGAACTGATCTGAGACCAGCGTTAAGACTAGAGGGTCAGCCTCTGGCCCGCGGGCCACATCTGGCCCTCAGAACCACTGTATCAGTAACAGTGTCGACCCCTGAGATAGAAAGGCTTCCCTCTCTAGCTTAGACCCTTTGTGTTTCCATGGTAACGGTCCTGTTCTCCTGTTTGTCCTCAGCTCGGGGCCGGTGTGAGTCTACCAGGTGTGGTGGCGGCGCGATGCGGCGCTCAGGTCATCCTGTCCGACAGCTCAGACAAACCTCTGTGTCTGGAGAACTGCAGGAGGAGCTGCGAGGCCAACGGCCTGCAGAACGTCACCGTGATGGGCCTCAGCTGGGGGGAGGTGTCTCCAGACCTCCTGCAGCTCCCAAAGCTGGACGTCGTCCTCGGCTCAGACGTCTTCTACGATCCTGAAGGTCAGTCCGGGTCAGAGACGAACCAGGTGGAGTCATGTGACGTGTTTCTGATCAGCTGTTCTCTGTTAGACTTTGAAGACGTTCTCGTGACGTTTGTTTGTCTGCTGAGGAAGAACCCAGGAGCCCGGTTCTGGACCACGTACCAAGTGAGAAGGTGCTGATCTCTGCTGTCTCGTTTGGTTCTGAGACCTGTGTTATGGTTCTGACTCGTCCCCCTTGGTTCCAGCGCTGACTGGTCCATCGAAGCGCTGCTTCACAGGTGGAACCTGAACTGTGTGGAGGTCCCGCTGGCCCGGTTCCACGCAGACGGGTCTGAGCTGGCCGGGTCCGGTCTGCCGGGCAGCCACAGCATCCAGATGATGGTCATCACCCAGAAGGTGGAGCCTGATGAAGCTGCTGGTGGCTTTTAGTGGATCAACAGCCCAGCAGCTACACGTATAGAAGACCACCATCATCAGGTCCTGGGGGTCAGGTCCTGGAGGACAAGTTCTGGAGGACATGTCCTGGAGGTCAGGTCCTAGAGGACAAGTCCTGGAGGACATGTCCTGGAGGTCAGGTCCTGGAGGACACGTTCTGGAGGACATGTCCTGGAGGTCAGGTCCTGGAGGACAAGTCCTGGAGGTCAGGTCCTAGAGGACAAGTCCTGGAGGACAGGTCCTGGAGGTCAGGTCCTGGAGGACAAGTCCTGGAGGACAAGTCCTGGAGGTCAGGTCCTGGAGGACAAGTCCTGGAGGTCAGGTCCTGGAGGACAAGTCCTGGAGGTCAGGTCCTGGAGGACAGGTCCTGGAGGACAAGTCCTGGAGGTCAGGTCCTGGAGGACAAGTCCTGGAGGTCAGGTCCTGGAGGTCAGGTCCTGGAGGACATGTCCTGGAGGTCAGGTCCATCCAGTCCTCAGTGTTTCTGATGATCCGTGACTCTAACTGTAGGTTAAACATTTTAAATGTTTACTTCCTGTGTTTTTGCCTCCTGTTACTTTTGAGAAGGGTCTGGCTGCAGCCGCTGTGGAGCTCCGCTAACCGGAAACCCTGACCTCCACAGTAGCCAGAAGAGAGGCGAATAGCCTTTTTCTAGATTGGCTGTGGGGATTTCAAGCAAGGTCAACAACCCTCCCCCTAACCCTAACCCTAACCAATTCCGGTACGGTTACCGTGGAGGTCACGTGTTTCCGGTTACTGTGGAGCTCCACAGAGGCTGCAGCCAGATACTATTGTTACTTTTTATTAAAGTATTCTGAGTTCAGCTTCCTGATTCCTTCTTTCTTATTTTGGATCCTCACACCTACCCTGAACTGGCTCACTCTGAACTGGAATCTATCAGTTCATTATCTACAGTAGGGCCACACCCACTGCTGACATCACTCAAAGTGGGCGGAGTCTCTGACTGAAGCTATAGCTAGTCAGATCAGGAGATCTAAAATATCCCATCAATGCATCTAGAGCTCTAACCTCTACAGTGGAGTGAAGACTTCTGGACTCTTTCCATAGGAGACGTTCCAGACATGTCCACCAGGAAGAGATCTCAAGACTCAATGGAGACATTAAACTTCTCAGCTGGTCTGGAGACACCTCAGTCCCTGTGGAGGAGGAGGAGGTCTGGGGACACCTCAGTCCTTGTGGAGGAGGAGGTCTGGGGACACCTCAGTCCCTGTGGAGGAGGAGGTCTGGGGACACCTCAGTCCCTGTGGAGGAGGAGGTCTGGGGACACCTCAGTCCCTGTGGAGGAGGAGGTCTGGGGACACCTCAGTCCTGTGGAGGAGGTCTGGGGACACCTCAGTCCCTGTGGAGGAGGAGGTCTGGGGACACCTCAGTCCCTGTGGAGGAGGAGGTCTGGGGACACCTCAGTCCTGTGGAGGAGGTCTGGGGACACCTCAGTCCTTGTGGAGGAGGAGGTCTGGGGACACCTCAGTCCCTGAGGAGGAGGTCTGGGGACACCTCAGTCCCTGTGGAGGAGGAGGTCTGGGGACACCTCAGTCCCTGTGGAGGAGGAGGTCTGGGGACACCTCAGTCCCTGTGGAGGAGGAGGTCTGGGGACACCTCAGTCCCTGTGGAGGAGGAGGTCTGGGGACACCTGCTTCTGGATGAGGCAGCAGCTCCTCAGACTTCCTCTCTGACTCATCATTCACTGTTTAATGAGATGCTGCCCTCTAGTGGTCACAGGAGAGTCCACCCACAGATCAGAGAACTGAAACATTCCATTAATGAAGAATAAACATCAGGAAGATAAAACCAGACTAAATCAATCAAACCCAGAGACAGGTGAAAGCAATGATTTGACTTCTCCGTTTCTTTTTGAATAAAAACAGATCAAAGTTTTGTCTCTTTGACCTTTTTACTGTCTCCCCCCCCTCCTTTGTGTACAGGACAGAACATGACCTTGGCCCCGCCCTGGTTGGTGACATCACCACAGGTGCGTTAGAGAAATGACACCCCTCCCCCCACCCCACCTTTTGTTTCCTTATCAGGTGACAGCAGACAGGTGAGAACAAACTGCATCTTCTTTTATCACCTGCCCTGCCCCCCCCCCCCCCCCCCCCCCACCCCCCCCCCCCCCCCCCCCCCCCCCCCCCCCCCCCCCCCCCCCCCCCCCCACACCTGCAGGTGGACTTCAGACACACCTGAGTCCACCTGACCAGAAACCAGATCCCAGCAGGTCGGAACCATGAAAGTCTTCTCCTTAAGGAACGTTCTCCTGCTGCTGGGGATCCTCTGCCTCACCGTTGTGTTCAGGAAGTACAGGTAGGAGCTCATGACTCACCTGGGGGGAGGGGGGGGGGGGGTTAGGACCAGCTTGTCCTCTGGGTTTTTTCTCCAGAAATGTTCAGTTTTTTTGTTATCTAGTAAATAAAATAAGAATCAGGTTTCTGGGAGTGTGTGACCGGAGGTGTTCCACAGGGATCAGTCCTCGGACCACTTTGATTCACTTCATTCAAAATGACTGGAATCTGTTTTCATGTGTTGTAGTATCAGCTCAGAGGCAGCAGGTGGCAGCAGAGAGGCACCAGGTGGAGAACAGGTGAAGAGGGAGAACCTGACATCAGCTGCTCAGGAGGTGAGCGTCATCCAGATGTTTCAACAGGAAACAGGAAGTTCCACCGTTTATTAGTCAGAACCATGTTAAATAAAACAAAGCTTCCTGGTTTGTTGAAGTCTGATGATTAGAACTGACTTTACCTCAGAGGACACACAGTCACAAGACAGAGACACAAAACGAAGCTTCAGGAAACCCAGTTGTGTTGGTTCCATGTCTGAGGAACCAGTAGGTCTCACCAGCAGCTCTTCTGGATGTTCTCCCTGCAGATAGAAGCACCATGTTCCCTGAGGAACGCCGTGAGGGACGACCCTGTCCTCAGGAAGAGGTTCTTGTTCTCAATGCCGGTTCTTCAGTGGGCAGGAACTTTGTCCACATCGACCTGGAAGCAGCTGAATAACCGGATGCCGCCGTATGGCTGGAGGGGACTTCCTGCTACCGGTACGCTGAGGACACTGAACCAGAGGACACCGAACCAGTGAGACAACACTGAACCAGTGAGAGGACACTGAACCAGTGAGACAACACTGAACCAGTGAGAGGACACTGAACCAGTGAGAGGACACTGAACCAGTGATATGACACTGAACCAGTGAGACGACACTGAACCAGTGAGAGGACACTGAACCAGTGGACACTGAACCAGTGAGACGACACTGAACCAGTGGACACTGAACCAGTGGACACTGAACCAGTGAGATGACACTGAACCAGTGAGAGGACACTGAACCAGTGGACACTGAACCAGTGAGATGACACTGAACCAGTGAGATGACACTGAACCAGTGAGAGGACACTGAACCAGTGAGACGACACTGAACCAGTGAGAGGACACTGAACCAGTGGACACTGAACCAGTGAGAGGACACTAAACCAGTGAGAGGACACTGAACCAGTGAGAGGACACTAAACCAGTGAGAGGACACTAAACCAGTGAGAGGACACTGAACCAGAGGACACTAAACCAGTGAGAGGACACTAAACCAGTGAGAGGACACTAAACCAGTGAGAGGACACTGAACCAGTGAGAGGACACTGAACCAGTGAGACGACAATGAACCAGAGGACACTAAACCAGTGAGATGACACTGAACCAGAGGACACAAAACCAGTGAGATGACACTGAACCAGAGGACATCGAACCAGTGAGAGGACACTGAACCAGTGAGACGACACTGAACCAGTGAGACGACACTGAACCAGAGGACATCGAACCAGTGAGAGGACACTGAACCAGTGAGATGACACTGAACCAGAGGACACTGAACCAGTGAGAGGACACTGAACCAGTGAGAGGACACTGAACCAGTGAGATGACACTGAACCAGAGGACACTGAACCAGTGAGACGACACTGAACCAGACGACACTGAACCAGTGAGACGACACTGAACCAGTGAGACGACACTGAACCAGAGGACACTGAACCAGTGAGACGACACTGAACCAGTGAGATGACACTGAACCAGTGGACACTGAATCAGTGAGAGGACACTGAACCAGTGAGACGACACTGAACCAGTGAGACGACACTGAACCAGAGGACACTGAATCAGTGAGACGACACTGAACCAGTGAGACGACACTGAACCAGTGAGACGACACTGAACCAGTGAGACGACACTGAACCAGTGAGACGACACTGAACCAGAGGACACTGAATCAGTGAGACGACACTGAACCAGTGAGACGACACTGAACCAGAGGACACTGAACCAGTGAGATGACACTGAACCAGAGGACACTGAACCAGTGAGATGACACTGAACCAGTGAGACGACACTGAACCAGAGGACACTGAACCAGTGAGATGACACTGAACCAGAGGACACTGAACCAGAGGACACTGAATCAGTGAGATGACACTGAACCAGAGGACACTGAATCAGTGAGATGACACTGAACCAGTGAGACGACACTGAACCAGAGGACACTGAACCAGTGAGAGGACACTGAACCAGTGGACACTAAACCAGTGAGATGACACTGAACCAGTGAGAGGACGTTGACCCTGTCCATTTGGTTTTGGTTTTAGTCTCCAGAGTTTAGTTTTAACGTCTCTAAAATGTTGGTTTGATTGGTTTGGTCTTTTTTAGTTGAGTTTTCTCTTTTTTCCAGTCATTTTCATGCTTGTTCTTCTTAACATGAAACCAAATGAATTTCTGCCTTCAGTCTGAGACCCAGGATGCTCTTCATGCTGCTCCTCTTCCTCCACAGTCCTCCAGGAGACCCTCCCCCTCCTGAGCAGCTCGCGCCTCTTTGATCGCAGCTCACCTGGCAGGTGTGTCCGCTGTGCCGTGGTGGGAAACGGGGGCATCCTCCGGGGGTCCCGGCAAGGGAGGGACATTGATGGACATGACTTTGTCTTCAGGTGGGTCTCTAGTGGGACAGGTGGAAGGTTTGAGGACAAACAAAAAGAACAAAGGATAAAGTAGTCACTTAAAATAAAGAAGAAAACCAAACAAAAATGGAAACATTGATTTAATAAATTTAAATAAAAAGGTTCGGTGAGACAGAAAACTGGATTGCCCAATAGATGCTTTTGGTCCGAAACGTGTGATTGGCTGAGGTTTTTAGAGAACTGTGAGACAACCACTTTATTATTTCTTTGTTTTGTTTTTGAATCACCACAATATATTTATAGCTACACTATGTTTAAACCTAACTAAACCATCACTAAACCACCACTAAACCACCACTAAACCATCACTAAACCATCAATAAACCAACACTAAACCAACACTAAACCATCACTAAACCACCACTAAACCACCACTAAACCACCACTAAACCACCACTAAACCACCACTAAACCAGCACTAAACCATCACTAAACCATCACTAAACCATCACTAAACCACCACTAAACCATCACTAAACCACCACTAAACCAACACTAAACCATCACTAAACCAACACTAAACCATCACTAAACCAACACTAAACCACACCTAAACCACCACAAAACCATCACTAAACCAACACTAAACCACCACTAAACCACCACTAAACCACCACTAAACCACCACTAAACCACCACTAAACCATCACCAAACCACCACTAAACCACCACTAAACCAACACTAAACCATCACTAAACCAACACTAAACCATCACTAAACCAACACTAAACCATCACTAAACCAACACTAAACCACCACTAAACCATCACAAAACCATCACTAAACCAACACTAAACCATCACTAAACCACCACTAAACCATCACCAAACCAACACTAAACCACCACTAAACCATCACAAAACCATCACTAAACCAACACTAAACCATCACTAAACCACCACTAAACCATCACCAAACCAACACTAAACCATCACTAAACCAACACTAAACCACCACTAAACCAGCACTAAACCATCACAAAACCA
>SSNR01000005.1:757924-769010 GCA_006937965.1 Callopanchax toddi
AGCTGTTAGAGGGTTTGTGTTTCTGATGGAAAACCTGTAGGATCTGGATCAGGTCTGGATCAGGTCTGGACCCAGACTGGGTGGGACAGTTGTTTGTCCCAGACGGCCCACCATGATCCCAGCAGGTGGTCCTCAGGGACCTGTCTGCGTTCGCTGGAGTTCCCATTGAGCACAACAGCATGAACCACTTCTACTGGGGAAGCTAATCAGCGACGCACACTTAGGTGTTGCAACAAAAAGAGTCCCCCTGTGACGGCAGAGTGGTGATCTGACCCTGAAGACCCGCTACCGTGTCCCTGTTGCTCTGTGGTTTAGAGAAACCAGTTCGATCAGCAGAAACTTATTAAACTTAGAAAAACCTTATTAATAGAAAAGAGAATCAAAGCCTGGGGTTCCGACCCAAACTGAAGAGCTGGTTGGTTCTAATGATCTATCTATGCTGTGCTATGACCTTTGACCTGCAGGTTTTCGGCGCTGCATCACGCTGCACTCACAGGAACCACGGAGCTGCTGGCGGCGCTGGTGGAGGCTCAGGCCACCGTGGACATCAGAGACAGTAACGGTAATCTGATCTATCTAATGACGTTCCTTACATACGTGTAATCACATCACGTGTATGTTAGGAGGAACTCCAGTAGAAACCAGTTCCAGCTGAGGAGGAACTCCAGTAGAAACCAGTTCCAGCTGAGGAGGAACTCCAGTAGAAACCAGTTCCAGCTGGTGTTCTTGCAGGTTGCTGATGGATCTTCTGCGTTTTGCCTGCAGGAATGCGTCCGCTGCATTACGCCGCCTGGCAGGGGAAGGCGGAGTCGGTCCTGATGCTGCTGCGCTCCGGGGCGTCGGTGAACGGAGCCTCTCTGGACGGACACATCCCTCTGCACCTGGCCGCTCAGTACGGACACTACGAGGTGGTGAGTCGACCCGCTGGGACTGAAACCCAAACCAGGACTGGACTCCGCTGTGTTTACAGGTGATGTCCACTCTGGTGGAACTTCTGAGAGACAAAACTGTCCCGGGCTCAGAGAAAAGTTCCTTCAGATCTGAAGGAAAATAAAGAGGTCAGGTCTGGATCAGGAGTTCTGGACTGGATCAGGATTGTGTCAGATCTACATCCAGGTGGATTCAATTCATTTTCAGGAATCTTTGCAGCTGGAGTGGGTTCTGCTGTAAACCCTGACATGGAGGGGGGGGGGGGGGGGGGGGGGGGGGGGGGGGGTCTGGTCTATCAGCTGTTGAGAGGTTTGTGGGTCCGATTAGGAGAACACTAACCGTCATCTGGAGGTTTAAACTGACTGACTGAACTTTAGATCCTGGATTCCTGATTACCAGTTTACTTCAGAGGCCTGGTCTGACTGAAGACCTGGAGCCGACTGAACTCACAAAACAACCAGAAGTCCCACAATCCTTTGTGTATGACCCAGGATGTGGTGGGTCCTGATGTTTTGACCCGGTTTGTATGGTCCAGTGGTTCTGATTCAGTCCAGTGGTTCTGACCTGGTCCAGTGGTTCTGATTCAGTCCAGTGGTTCTGACCCGGTCCAGTGGTTCTGGTCCGGTCCAGTGGTTCTGATCTGGTCCGGTCCAGTGGTTCTGACCTGGTCCACTGGTTCTGACCTGGTCCAATGGTTCTGGTCCGGTCCAGTGGTTCTGACCTGGTCCAATGGTTCTGGTCCAGTCCAGTGGTTCTGATCTGGTCCAGTGGTTCTGGTCCGGTCCAGTGGTTCTGACCTGGTCCAGTGGTTCTGACCTGGTCCAGTGGTTCTGGCCTGGTCCAGTGGTTCTGGTCCGGTCCAGTGGTTCTGACCTGGTCCAATGGTTCTGGTCCGGTCCAGTGGTTCTGATCTGGTCCAGTGGTTCTGACCCGGTCCAGTGGTTCTGGTCCGGTCCAGTGGTTCTGACCTGGTCCGGTCCAATGGTTCTGGTCCGGTCCAGTGGTTCTGACCTGGTCCAATGGTTCTGGTCCAGTCCAGTGGTTCTGATCTGGTCCAGTGGTTCTGGTCCGGTCCAGTGGTTCTGACCCGGTCCAGTGGTTCTGACCTGGTCCAATGGTTCTGGTCCGGTCCAGTGGTTCTGACCTAGTCCAGTGGTTCTGACCCGGTCCAGTGGTTCTGATCCGGTCCGGTCCAGTGGTTCTGAACCAGTCCAGTGGTTCTGATCCAGTCCAGTGGTTCTGACCCGGTCCAGTGGTTCTGGTCCGGTCCAGTGGTTCTGGTCTGGTCCAGTGGTTCTGATCCGGTCCAGTGGTTCTGACCTGGTCCAATGGTTCTGATCCTGTCCAGTGGTTCTGATCTGGTCCAGTGGTTCTGGTCCGGTCCAGTGGTTCTGACCTGGTCCAATGGTTTTGGTCCAGTCCAGTGGTTCTGGTCCGGTCCAGTGGTTCTGACCTGGTCCAATGGTTCTGGTCCGGTCCAGTGGTTCTGACCCGGTCCAGTGGTTCTGACCTGGTCCAATGGTTCTGGTCCGGTCCAGTGGTTCTGACCTGGTCCAGTGGTTCTGACCCGGTCCAGTGGTTCTGGTCCGGTCCAGTGGTTCTGGTCTGGTCCAGTGGTTCTGATCTGGTCCGGTCCAGTGGTTCTGACCTGGTCCAATGGTTCTGGTCCGGTCCAGTGGTTCTGACCTGGTCCAATGGTTCTGGTCCAGTCCAGTGGTTCTGATCTGGTCCAGTGGTTCTGGTCCGGTCCAGTGGTTCTGACCTGGTCCAATGGTTTTGATCCAGTCCAGTGGTTCTGGTCCGGTCCAGTGGTTCTGACCTGGTCCAATGGTTCTGGTCCGGTCCAGTGGTTCTGACCCGGTCCAGTGGTTCTGACCTGGTCCAGTGGTTCTGGTCCGGTCCAGTGGTTCAGACCTGTTCCAGTGGTTCTGATCCAGTGGTTCTGATCCAGTCTGGTCCAGTGGTTCTGACTCGGTCCAGTGGTTCTGATCCAGTGGTTCTGACCCGGTCTAGTGGTTCTGACCCGGTCCGGTCCAGTTGTTCTGATCCAGTCCAGTGGTTCTTGTCCAGTGGTTCTGACCCAGTCCAGTGGTTCTGGTCCAGTCCAGTGGTTCTGACCTGGTCCGGTCCAGTTGTTCTGACACAGTCCAGTGGTTCTGGTCCGGTCCAGTGGTTCTGACCCGGTCCAGTGGTTCTGGTCCAGTGGTTCTGACCCAGTCCGGTCCAGTGGTTCCGGTCCAGTCCAGTGGTTCTGACCCGTTCCAGTGGTTCTGACCTTGTCTGGTCCAGTGGATCTGGTCCGGTCCAGTGGTTCCGGTCCAGTGGTTCTGGTCTGGTCCAGTGGTTCTGACCTGGTCCAATGGTTCTGGTCCGGTCCAGTGGTTCTGGTCTGGTCCAGTGGTTCTGATCTGGTCCGATCCAGTGGTTCTGACCTGGTCCAGTGGTTCTGACCTGGTCCAATGGTTCTGGTCCGGTCCAGTGGTTCTGACCTGGTCCAATGGTTCTGGTCCGGTCCACTGGTTCTGACCCGGTCCAGTGGTTCTGACCTGGTCCAATGGTTTTGGTCCGGTCCAGTGGTTCTGACCTAGTCCAGTGGTTCTGACCCAGTCCAGTGGTTCTGGTCCGGTCCAGTGGTTCTGACCTGGTCCAATGGTTCTGGTCCAGTCCAGTGGTTCTGGTCTGGTCCAGTGGTTCTGATCCGGTCCGGTCCAGTGGTTCTGAACCAGTCCAGTGGTTCTGATCCGGTCCACTGGTTCTGACCTGGTCCAGTGGTTCTGACCTGGTCCAGTGGTTCTGGTCCAGTCCAGTGGTTCAGACCTGTTCCAGTGGTTCTGATCCAGTGGTTCTGATCCAGTCTGGTCCAGTGGTTCTGACTCGGTCCAGTGGTTCTGATCCAGTGGTTCTGACCCGGTCCAGTGGTTCTGACCCGGTCCAGTCCAGTTGTTCTGATCCAGTCCAGTGGTTCTTGTCCAGTAGTTCTGACCCAGTCCAGTGGTTCTGGTCCAGTCCAGTGGTTCTGACCCGGTCCGGTCCAGTTGTTCTGACCCAGTCCAGTGGTTCTGGTCCGGTCCAGTGGTTCTGACCCGGTCCAGTGGTTCTGACCTTGTCTGGTCCAGTGGATCTGGTCCGGTCCAGTGGTTCTGACCCGGTCCAGTGGTTCTGGTCCAGTGGTTCTGACCCGGTCCAGTGGTTCTGACCCGGTCCGGTCCAGTTGTTCTGACCCAGTCCAATGGTTCTGGTCCGGTCCAGTGGTTCTGACTACATGTTGTGTTCTGTTCCAGTCTGAGATGTTGCTCCAGCATCAGTCCAACCCGTGTCTCGTCAACAAGTCCAAGAAGACTCCTCTGGACCTGGCCTGTGAGTTTGGACGAGCCAAGGTGAGTCTGAGTCCTCCAGCAGTTTTTAGAAACAGGACCAGTGAAAGGATCAAGACCTGTAGGGACTGGATCAGGGAGCAGGTGGAGTTCTGATCCATAGTTTCTGAGTGAGTTCTGATCCCTAACCATCCTGATCTTCAGCTGCTGTGTTTCTACATCCATGACAGTGGAGACAGTTATCTTCATCATGGATTAGGTGAGAATGTTACAGCAGGTGTTTGTAGAGTCCAGTCCAGTCCAGTCCCAGTCCCAGTACCAGTCCCAGTCCCAGTCCCAGTCCAGTCCAGTCCAGTCCAGTCCCAGTCCAGTCCAGTCCCAGTCCAGTCCCAGTCCCAGTCCCAGTCCAGTCCAGTCCCAGTCCAGTCCAGTCCCAGTCCAGTCCAGTCCCAGTCCCAGTCCAGTCCCAGTCCAGTCCAGTCCCAGTCCCAGTCCAGTCCAGTCCAGTCCAGTCCCAGTCCAGTCCCAGTCCAGTCCAGTCCCAGTCCAGTCCAGTCCCAGTCCCAGTCCCAGTCCCAGTCCCAGTCCAGTCCAGTCCCAGTCCAGTCCCAGTCCAGTCCAGTCCCAGTCCCAGTCCCAGTCCCAGTCCTAGTCCAGTCCAGTCCCAGTCCGTGTCCCGTGTTTCATCTGGCTCCTTCTGATCCAGTGAGCTGAGCATCAGGATCTGATCTGATGAAACAGTCAGGTGATGGAGGACAGTTTAACCCGGAGGACAAACTGTCTCAGAGAGAGACGACAAACCCGGTCCTTTGGTCCAACGTCTCACAGCGTTCACACAAGTCTGCCCCCTAGTGGTTGAATCCACCATTTGTAGTGGACTGGATAATGTTCATGGAACTAAATCTTATATATTTTTAAAAACCTTATTTATTCAGGTCATGTTCCACAGAGGTTAAGAGTCTCTGTCTAAAAAACACCTGGAGGCAGGTGGGGGTTCATCATGACACCCCAGGACACACGGCCGGGCCGGGACTCGAACCCCACATGGAGGCAGCCCCTGATCCACAGGCTCCCCAGTTTATTATTATTATCAATATTACTGTTGTTATTATTATTATTATTGTTATTATTATTATTATTGTTATTATTATTGTTATTATTATTGTTGTTATTATTATTGTTATTATTATTGTTGTTATTATTATTGTTATTATTATTATTATTGTTATTATTATTGTTATTATTATTGTTGTTATTATTATTGTTATTATTATTGTTGTTATTATTATTATTATTATTATTATCAATATTACTGTTGTTGTTATTATTAACATAATAATTATTGTTATTATTGTTGTTATTATTATTATTATTGTTATTATTATTATTATTATTATTATTATTGTTGTTGTTGTTATTATTATTATTATTGTTATTATTATTATAATTGTTATTGTTATTATTATTATTATTATTATCAATATTACTGTTGTTGTTATTATTAACATAATAATTATTGTTATTATTATTATTATTATTGTTATTATTGTTGTTATTATTATTATTATTATTATTGTTATTATTATTATTGTTATTATTATTATTGTTATTATTATTATTATTATCAATATTACTGTTGTTGTTATTATTAACATAATAATTATTGTTATTATTATTATTGTTATTATTATTATTGTTATTATTATTATTATTATTGTTATTGTTATTGTTATTATTATTATTATTATTATTGTTGTTATTATTATTATTAATATTATTGTTATTATTATTATAATTATTGTTAACATAACAATTCTTCTTATTATTATTGTTATTATTAGTGGATCTCTCCGGTCTGCTCTGGATGGTTTTGCTCTGTATCGTCTGAATCGATCTTAAATCAATGGTAACATGAAGGCGTTTGTTTAAGCCGGGACGTGATGGTTCTGTTAGGAAGGAAGAGACATTTAGTTTTTATCAGAACGATGGAACGGGGCGTCTCCACGTGTCAGACCGATCCGGTTCTAAGCCCTCAGAACTTTGTTCTTTGTGCTGAAATCTTTCAGGTTTCATGTTTAGTCTGTTTCTATCTTTCACCATTTGACCTCAAACGTTTCCTTGTTGATTCTCAGTTCCACAACAGAAAGAGAACAAAGACCTGTCCACTGGTCTGACTGGTTTTTAATGGTTGTTCTTTATCTATGCTGTCTCTGAGTTACCACCTGGAGCTCACCTGCTCTCTGTATTCAGCCCGTCTCCCAGAAAACGGGCTCCTTTGACTTCCTAATGTAGAGCGCTTCGTGGTCCCTGTGCCGATGTAAACGTCTCCCATCGGTACAGCTCTTTTCTAAGTCAGGGACACGAAGTGTCAGTCCTTCACTGGCTGAAGGCAGTGAGCTACATTGTAGCCTCAGACGCGAAGTGACCCTCTGCCTCTCTGACCAAGGACACAACGACCAGGTGACCCAGCTGGAGGCGGAGTTCGAACAGACAACCCTCTGGTTGTTTGAAATCAGAATCAAGTTTCTAGGTAGACGTTTACTAAAATGACTGATGTTTGAAGAGCACAAAGTTGAGCTAATAATTGCAGCAGGTAAAGGATTCTACGCTCATCCAATGAGACACGAAGCTAAGTATCCTCACAAGTATAAAAAGGTATAAAAGGTCCTGAAAGCGCTGAACGTTTTGATCTATGATTTGTTGAGATAACTGAGAAATGGTACAAAAAGAAGAGGTTAAAAAATATATGAAAAAACAAGTCAGTGACTTTCAGCTTCCTGATCCTATGAGTCCTGTGGTGGTTTTAGTCCTGCAATAGGTCCCAGTCTCTCTCAGCTGACCTTTGACCCATCTCATGTCTCGTCCACTCAGGTGGTCCAGCTGCTGCTCAGCAGCAACATGGTGGTGGCACTGCTGGAGGGAGAAAGGAAGGAGCCGACGGACTCGGCCTACACCACCCCGCTGCACCTGGCAGCTCGCAACGGGCACAAAGACGTCATCCGGTGAGAAAACAGAGTTCACCTGGACCTGATTCATGAAGGTCTCCTTCAGCTCGCTGGCGAGATGACTAAAAAAAACCTCAGTTCAGAGCCTCTGAACCAATCAGGATCAAGTAGGACTTGCTCTGTCCAAACAGGAACTTCTGCTGGTCGAAAAATGAAACATTCTCTTATTTCACCTCAGCTGTTCTTCAGATTATAACTTACAGTTATCATCTTTGTTTTTACAGTAAATCTACATTTATTAAAAACAACAAATGTTGTCAGTGTCAACAAGTTTCAGCAGACATATGAGAGCTCCTTCGCAGCTCCCCTATACACTATATTACCTGTTAGCTAACCTCTACAGTTAGAACACTTATATTACCTGTTAGTTAACCTCTACAGTTAGAACACTTATATTACCTGTTAGCTAACCTCTACAGTTAGAACTCTATATTACCTGTTAGCTAACCTCTACAGTTAGAACTCTATATTACCTGTTAGCTAACCTCTACAGGTAGAACTCTATATTACATGTTAGCTAACCTCTACAGGTAGAACTCTATATTACCTGTTAGCTAGCCTCTAGTTACCTCTACAGTGAGGCTGTTTATTTAGTTTTTTCATTTGACCAGGGTCTAAATTACTATGCTACTTTTGTCAGGTTGCTACTGACGGCCGGCATCGACATCAACAAGACCACTAAGTCTGGAACGGCTCTTCACGAAGCCGCGCTGTATGGAAAAACTGAAGTGGTCCGACTGCTGCTGGACGTAAGGTTCTCCTTGAACAATGAGAAGGTTCTGATTTTTTCTGTTATGGAGTCAGGATCCTCACAGACCCAAACCTTAGAAAGCATTTATCCTGAAGAGCAGACTCCTACAACAAAGATCCTCTCGGTCTAGAGGCTTTCAAACTGAAAATACAGGCAGTTAGAGAGAAGCTGTAATCTGGTTAGAATACACGAGTTAAACAAAACTCAACTACGTAGAGAAGTTCAACTTTATTCTAACGAGTCAGAGCAGACAGGAAGTGATGTTTCTCATCCTCCATCCAGGCTGGAGTGGACGTGAACATCCGGAATACCTACAACCAGACGGCGCTGGACATCGTCAACCAGTTCACCACCTCGCACGCCAGCAGGGACATCAAGCAGCTGCTCCGAGGTCAGGACTCACACCTCCCTCCAGTCCTCCGTCAGCTGGTACCGACCTGCAGTCTGTCCTAAATCATCTCAACACAGGGAAATTACAATGAGTGCAAATTCAAAAACATGGTGGTTCAGTTGGTAGCACTGCTGCCTCGCAGCAGAAAGGTTGTAGGTTTGATTCCCGCCTGCAGCCTCTGTAAATGATTTCAGTTCAGTTGAGATTGTTCTGATCTGGTTTTCAGCTGCAGCTGAAACTCCTGAGTTCCTTTAAAACTGTTGTATGGATCATTTTCCTCAGAAGGATTGATGAAACCAGCTGTTTGTCTGTGGTCTGAGAGGAGCTTCACCTGAGCTGTAATCCAGCCAGCAGCCGTTTAAACGTTGGCTTATGTAACTGATCCGTCAGCGTTCACAGCTTCAAAGAGCTGGAATCCTGCAGCGCCGCCGCAGAGGGCTGCGCTCTGTAATCCTGCAGCCTTTTGAAGTTCCTGTGGGAACAAACTCTGGGAATAATGAGCTCTTGTGTTGGAGACGTTCTTGTCTTGTTTACAGCTGCAGAACGGGGAGAGCTCGCGCACGCTCCGCCGGCACGTGCCGAGGATTAATTATTGATGAGTCGTGTCGGCGGGAGGTTGTTTGTGGTCACGACGTCTGGAAAGTCGGAGAGGATTTATTAAATGTGTGTTTGTGATGCGGTTCCAACGACTTCTGATTTAAACCAGCAGCTTTATGGTTAAACTCAAAGGAAAACCAGTTTTAAAATCAGACCCTCGTTCACGAAGCTGCAGCTCGTCCTCTTTAAACCTGGACTGGTTTTAGAGGACTGGGAACCAGATCTGACCACTTTCTTTACTTTTTGATTTGCAGCTCAAACCTGAAAATTTCACTAAAAAGTAAAAAAAAAATCCTGATGTAAAGTCCAAATGTTTTAACTAACTGTAAATAAAAGAGATGAAGTTCATTAATCACATCTTAATATACAAATTATTATTAAAGGATGAAATAAATTACACGTAAAAAGAAAAGAAAATCAACAGAAATGTAAAAGAACCTTAAATTAATACCAAATAAAAAATAACGTCACAAAAGCATCAACAGGAAGTCGCCGTCGTCTCCGTGCTCCACGGCGCTCAGCAGCGTCCATCATCAGAACACTGAAATAACCCTCTAGCTCCCAGGTCACATCCTCAAAAGACTCCTGGTCCATTCCTGAGCGTGGTCCTAACCTGGTTTTAGGGCAGATTTTCTCATCTCCTGTTTGTTTCCTGACAGACGCCACGGGGATCTTACAGGTCCGAGCTCTGAAGGACCACTGGAATCTCCACGACCCGACGGCCCTCAACATCCGAGCAGGAGACGTGATCACGGTGAGACTCTGTGGTTCTGGTTCTGGTCTCTGTATTGTTCTACATCTGGAGGAACATGATCAGGAACCTGTTCAGAACCTGAAACCAGACGACAGAGAAAACCGCCTGAAGGGTTAGAAAGCCTTCACTGGATCAGGGTTCTGGTCTGGATCAGGGTTCTGGTCTGGATGAATGAAGCTGTATTTTTCAGGGTTCTTATGGATGCTTGAGGTTTTGGTCAATGCTCAGATTTGAACTCTCCAGCTGATTTTAATACTTGAAGCTTTATGGATCCATGTTATTTCATCCTGACCTTATTTGACCTGTTGACCTCTGCAGGTGTTGGAGCAGCACCTGGATGGACGCTGGAAGGGTCACATCCACGACAACCAGAGGGGGACGGACAGAGTGGGATTCTTTCCTCCATCCATCGTGGAGGTCATCAGCAGGAGGAACGGTGAGTCCCTCAGACCTTCAGACCTTCAGACCTTCAGACCCTCAGACCCTCAGACCCTCAGACCTTCAGACCCTCAGACCCTCAGTCCCTCAGACCCTCAGACCTTCAGACCCTCAGACCTTCAGACCCTCAGACCCTCAGTCCCTCAGACCCTCAGTCCCTCAGACCTTCAGACCCTCAGACCCTCAGTCCCTCAGACCCTCAGTCCCTCAGACCCTCAGACCCTCAGACCTTCAGTCCCTCAGACCTTCAGACCTTCAGACCCTCAGACCCTCAGTCCCTCAGACCTTCAGACCCTCAGTCCCTCAGTCCCTCAGACCCTCAGACCCTCAGACCTTCAGACCCTCAGACCTTCAGACCTTCAGACCTTCAGACCCTCAGACCCTCAGATCCTCAGACTCTCAGACCTTCAGAACACTACCTAGTTTATTCACTAGACCTGAACCAGAGTTTAATGTTTTTGGTCTGGATCCACCTGAAGGGGCTCAGAGAACCAATCAGGAGGCTTTTCTGACTCACCTGACATCCATGTGATGTCACCGCTCACAGGAAGTGATGTCGTTTTAGAGGTCAGAACTAACCCAGGGGTCTGCAACCTTTATGACAGAAACACATTTAACCATCATGAAGATCCTTCAGACCCCCTAAAGGCACTTCCTGTTCCAGACTTCTTCAGCCAATAAGAATCCAGACTCAAAGGATGACATTTGATTTGTTCAGAGCTACTGGAGTCTCAGTTCCTCACAGAAAAGGAGAAGCCACAGACTGCTCTAGACCCACAGACTGCTCTAGACCCACAGACTGCTCTAGACCCACAGGTTGCTCTAGACCCACAGACTGCTCTAGACCCACAGACTGCTCTAGACCCACAGACTGCTCTAGACCCACAGACTGCTCTAGACCCACAG
>SSNR01000005.1:769627-786897 GCA_006937965.1 Callopanchax toddi
GCTCTAGACCCACAGACTGCTCTAGACCCACAGACTGCTCTAGACCCACAGACTGCTCTAGACCCACAGGTTGCTCTAGACCCACAGACTGCTCTAGACCCACAGACTGCTCTAGACCCACAGACTGCTCTAGACCCACAGGTTGCTCTAGACCCACAGACTGCTCTAGACCCACAGACTGCTCTAGACCCACAGACTGCTCTAGACCCACAGGTTGCTCTAGACCCACAGACTGCTCTAGACCCACAGACTGCTCTAGACCCACAGACTGCTCTAGACCCACAGACTGCTCTAGATCCACAGACTGCTCTAGACCCACAGGTTGCTCTAGACCCACAGACTGCTCTAGGCCCACAGACTGCTCTAGACCCACAGGTTGCTCTAGACCCACAGACTGCTCTAGGCCCACAGACTGCTCTAGACCCACAGACTGCTCTAGAATCTAGACCCACAGGTTGCTCTAGAATCTAGACCCACAGACTGCTCTAGACCCACAGACTGCTCTAGAATCTAGACCCACAGACTGCTCTAGAATCTAGACCCACAGGTTGCTCTAGACCCACAGGTTGCTCTAGACCCACAGGTTGCTCTAGACCCACAGGTTGCTCTAGAATCTAGACCCACAGACTGCTCTAGACCCACAGACTGCTCTAGACCCACAGGTTGCTCTAGAATCTAGACCCACAGGTTGCTCTAGAATCTAGACCCACAGACTGCTCTAGACCCACAGGTTGCTCTAGAATCTAGACCCACAGACTGCTCTAGACCCACAGGTTGCTCTAGACCCACAGACTGCTCTAGACCCACAGGTTGCAGACCCCTGTCCTAGACCATTTCATGCTCCTGTTCTCCTCCTCCCTGCGTCCATCTCTCCCTCCGTTAATGACTGACTCACCCGCTCTAACCATCAGCTTCCTAACCTCCCCTCCTCCCCCTCTGTCTCCCCTCTAGGGGGCACCCTGTCCCGGCACGCCTCTCTGCCCACCCAGCGCCAGCAGCTCCCGTCCAAAGCCCCCCTCTCCTCTGGACTCAGCTCCTCCCCCCACACCGATGACTCCTACTGTCTGTATGCCCCGCCCACCCACGTGGTGCTGCCTCTAGCCAACGGCCTCACTACCTGCACAGGTACACCACACTCAGGACACACGGGGGCTGAAACATCTCAGGTCTGACAGGATCCCTCTGGTTCGGATCAGATCCTTCATCCATAAAGTGATTCATGTAGCTCCAGTTCTCAAGGCCAGTCTGGACATCCTGGTCATAGAGAACCACAGGGATCAGGTCTGGATGAGGGACGAGTTCCTCGGATCACTTTGGGTCAGGATGGATCTGGTTCTAGTAAAAAGACCCAGGTGAAGGAATCAGTTCTAGTAACAGGTTTTATAGGAGAGTTAAGGTCAGACCCTGGTCCAGGAAGTCCAAGGTTCCTTCTATTAGTCCTGGAGGTCAGGTGGTGTCTAATAACTTGAGTAGATATTTAAAGTCAGTGGAAGCATCATAGAGCCGAGCTCTGAACCCTGAGGAGCTCCATGACTTAACTCTGATACGTGAGGAAGATCCGTTTTTATACTAAGGTTTATTTTATCTAGGACGAGAGAAACGGATGAGAACCCTTATGGTTCTTATGGTTCTCCAGCCCTACAAATAAAACCCTTCTGAAACCAGTAACCTGTTTCCTGACTGCCACCTCCTCAGTCCCCCAACAGAACCAGGTCCATCAGAGTCTCTGTGTCTGATAGGTTTTCCTCCAAGCCTCCTGTCTCAGTCTGGGAGTCCCTTTGAGGACATCTGGGTCCTCAGGGACTCGTGTCACGGTAAGACCGAGAGCTTCCCCTCCACAGCTGCTCTGAAGCTGCATCGCTGCCCAGCTCTGCATCAGGACCCCACACACCAAGACCTCCTGTGGTGTAAACATCTGCTTCAGGGCTGAGTCCTGGATCAGAATCAGATTCTCTCCTCGTGAAGCTGTAGAGGCTGATGGGTAATTTCAGCTTTATAAAGCATGGTGTGCCTCAGGGCTCAAGTCTCAGACCTCTTTAGCTGACCTTAGAGACCTCAGTGGGAACCAGGAGCAGTCTGATCCACCTTCATCAGATGATGCTTTGTTTATATTTATTAATCCACACGGGTCTACCTCACGCTGGTTTTTGACCTTTACCTGTGACCTCGTTTAACCCTGATGATGCAGTCAGGATGGCTGTCCTGAAAACGGAGTGTGTTTCCAGTCCTTTAACAAGTCACGGGGGTTTTAAACCAGGCGGTTTGTGGCACCGACCTCATGATGAACACGTTCTTCTGCCTGAAACAGGTTTTAGTTTTCTGTCGTTTCTCTGGAGCAAACTGTAAAAATATTTATAACCTAAGACAGGTAGGAACAGGTGAGTGGGCGGGGCTTTAGCCAGGTGAGTGGGTGATGCTTTAACCAGGTGAGTGGGCGGGGCTTTAGCCAGGTGAGTGGGCGGGGCTTTAGCCAGGTGAGTGGCCGTGGCTTTAGCCAGGTGAGTGGGCGGGGCTTTAAGCAGGTGAGTGGGCGGGGCTTTAGCCAGGCGAGTGGGCGTGGCTTTAAGCTGGTGGGTGGGCGTGGCTTTAGCCAGGCGTGTGGGCGGGGCTTTATCCAGGTGAGTGGGCGGGGCTTTAACCAGTTGAGTGGGCGTGGCTTTAACCAGGTGAGTGGGCGGGGATTTAACCAGGTGAGTGGGCGGGGCTTTAGCCAGGTGAGTGGGCGTGGTTTTAACCAGGTGAGTGGGCGTGGCTTTAGCCAGGTGAGCGGGCGGAGCTTAGCCGGGTGAGTAGGCGGAGCTTAGCCGGGTGAGTAGGCGGAGCTTAGCCGGGTGAGTAGGCGGAGCTTTCAGCCTCCTCTCTAGTGCTCAGACTCTAAAACCCAGAACTTTACTTCTGACAGGTGGAATCAGGCGGAGACAGTGATTGGGACAATGTCCTATTGGGTTACCTGGAGTAGGTACGGCCTAAAGCCTACAGGAACCAGCCACTAGGGGGCACTGTGCTCCATCCTCAGCATTCGGATGTCTAGCTAACATTTACAACACTCTATCTAAACTCTGTCTCACCTGTCAGGTGAGACCAGCAGAGTCCAGAATGAGGATTTGTCTTGGTGCGTCAGGTCCAAACCTTCTGCTTCCTGCTGACATCAGAGCATCATGCTAACAGTAACCCCTCACTGCTGCCACCAGGGGGCAACGCTGGCTCATCCTGCACGTCCTGCATGTTGTTTATGAAGACCAGAACTTTTAGAGTCCGAGGAGAGCGTCTCAGAGGACGTTTGACGTGTTTTCTGCATGTTTGAGGCTTTTCTCTGAACCTGAATGAACCAGTGATTTTTTTTGGATTACTTCAATTTACAATTACAGAGAAAAAGAAAATATAAGTTTTTTTACATAAAAAGTTTCACATTAGCGCTAGATGGGGAGGCTAATGGGCGAATCAAGATCAGGGTGAAGCCAGAGCTGGTTCCCGCCTTCCTCAGAGAAGTCACATTATAGAAGAGAAAAGAAGGAATAAAGATGTAAACTATTAGGTTTGTTGTTTTAAAAGTCACAGACCGTGTACCTCTAAAAGCAGAAACATGTTTCCTTCACCAGTAACAAACCCTGGGTCGTCATGTCTCCATCAAACCACCGATGGAGGTGAGAGACGACCAGTAGAGCTGGTGAAAACTGGAGATACGAGCTTTGAGGCTGAACATGATGCTGTGTGAGCAGAGATCAGCTGACGGAGATCCAGATAGCTCAAAGTGTAGATCTGAGCGAGTCTGGTTCCAGACTCCGGACCCCCATGCTGCTCTGCAGGCTTGTTTCTGTCCATCACTCCCGACCTGATCCTCCCTGCCGTAGACGGGAATTCACTGTTTGTGTTGTCGTCTGCAGCCGGAGACAGGAACAGCGTGGGGAGCACCGGCAGTGTGGGCAGCACCCGCAGCGCCGGCAGCGGCCAGAGCACCGAGAGCAACAACGCCACCAACGGGCACCAGCAGCACAACACCGGTCACCATGACAACAAGGTACAACCAGACACGAGCCATTAAAACACCACGAGAGCCACTCGGGTACGAAAACCTCCAAGGAGTCATCAGGTTGGGTTTATTTAATAAATGAACTGTTCCCAGACCAGCTGCAGACATGTGGTCTCTCTGCTCTGAAAGGTGGCGCTCATGTTTACATTTTAGATATAAAAAAACACAAATCAGATGTGATCTAATCAATTCAAATCTACATTAATAAAACCATCAGCTGTTCGGGGGGGGGGGCTAGCTGGTAGGGTCTACCCTGCTTTAGCCACGCCCCCAGCTTTAGCCATGCCCCCAGCTTCACATCTGGAACAGATGGGATGTTCCTCCAGCAGGTCGGCCATATTGGGAGTGGAGACACCGACTAGATAAAGCTTCAGGTCATCTTCTATTCAGGTCGACTTCTATTCAGGTCGACTTCTATTCAGGTCTTCTTCTATTCAGGTCTTCTTCTATTCAGGTCTTCTTCTATTCGAGTCGTCTTCTATTCAGGTCGTCTTCTATTCAGGTCATCTTATCGAGTCGTCTTCTATTTGGACCGTTTTGTTAGAGGTGACTTGGTGGGCCAGGTGACTTGGTGGGCCAGGTGACGTCTTCAGGGGGCCGTATTCGGTCCAGGAGCTGGACTTTCACTCTCCTGCTCTGAAACGATTAACCCACCTGAAGCCAAACGTTTCTCTTCTCTACCTTCGGCTGTGTTTCTGTTTGCAGATGGCGCCCCCTGCTGCTGATCCTGGGCCTTCAGCCGACAGCACTCTGACGGAGCCGTCTTCAGGTCCGTCTCTTCTCCTGTCCTTCTAAACGGGACATCAGGCTGGAGGCTCAGTTTTGTGACTAACTGTTAGATTATTTAAAAGATTCTTGTGAGACTTTATTTCCAGATCAGCATCACAGAGAGCTTTAGAGCACAACGTGTTAAAACCACATGAGCAGGTTTAGAAGTGCTGATCGGACTTCCTGTGAACGTCTCCCTCCTGGAGCAGACACCTGGACGTTCTAGGAATCTAAAAACCTGTCTCCTGTCCAGGCGGGACTCCTCGGAGGCAGACGGTGACGGTGCAGCGTCCTGCAGAACCCAGCTTCACGCAGCAGTTTGTTCGTCCTCAGCAGCTGCTGGAGGGGAAGGTAAACACTTAAATGGTAAATGGTAAATGGCTTGTATTTATAGAGCGCTTTCTACAGTGCAGAACACCCCAAAGCGCTGTACAACACGAACAGTCACTCACCCATTCACACTCACACTCACACACTGGTGGTGATAAACTACGTCGTAGTCTCAGCTGCCCTCGGACACTCTGACAGAGGCGGGGGCTGTCATGCACCGGCGCCCTCCAGGACCCTCTGACCACCACCAGTAGGCAAGTTGGGTGAAGTGTCTTGCCCAAGGACACAACGACAATCTAACCCAGCCGGAGCTGGGGATCGAACCGGCGACCCTCTGGTTGCCAGACCGGCCACTCTACCAACTGAGCTAGTGCCGCCCCCACTTAAAAACACAAGAGCTTTGTTAAGGATCCAGAACCAGACCTGAGTCAGCTGACGGCGTGATGTCATCAGAGAATGAGCATGTTGTTTCAGTGGAATGTTTAGAAACCTGTGTGTGTGTGTGTGTGTGTGTGTGTGTGTGTGTGTGTGTGTGTGTGCTGCAGGATGCTGAGGCCATCTACCATTGGCTCAGTGAGTTCCAGTTGCAGCACTACACCGGGAACTTTGTGAGCGCCGGCTACGACGTGCCGACCATCAGCAGGATGACTCCTGAGGTGAACAAACATTCAGACGCACAAATTAAACGCAACAACCCACAGGAGTCTGCAGGAGTAGACTGTAGAGGTTCAGTCTCTGGAGGAAGGAACCTTCTGGACCAGGGTCAGACCTTTAGCTCTCAGATAAAACCTGTTAGAACTGATTCCTTCACCTGGTCTTTTTACGAGAACCAGATCCATCCAGACCCAAAGCGATCAGAGAAACTCGTCGTCGAGATCCTGACTCGTCTCTTTAGATTTGATTCCAGCTGTTTTCCTGAATCTGGACCTGAGCTGATCTGGATCAGTTTCCTTGCTCGGCACTTTGAGATGACTTGTTGACCTGGAGCTTTAGAGACAGACTGATGCAGAACGTAGACCCTAAACTAACCACGCCTCCTCCCTGCAGGACCTGACCGCCATCGGAGTGACCAAACCAGGACACCGTAAGAAGATCTCCATGGAGATCAACAACCTGAACATCCCAGAGTGGCTGCCAGAGTACATCCCAGTAAGACCCTGACCGATGCCTTCACTGACCTCTGGTTGTTCTGGGTCTAATCTGACTCCCCTCCTCCTACAGTCGGACCTCAGCGAGTGGCTCAGCGCCATCGGACTCCCACAGTACCACAAAAAGCTTTCTGAGAACGGCTACGACTCCATCAGCATCGTCAGAGACCTGACGTGGGAGGACCTGCAGGAGATCGGCATCACCAAGCTGGGTAAGGTCCCCTACCCAGTGACCTTGGGGCCAGTGCGAGGACTCCTGGTCTCTCCTGGTCTGATGGTTCAGGTTTGTCTCCAGGTCACCAGAAGAAGCTGATGCTGGCGGTGAAGAAGCTGTGTGACATCCAGAAGGCGAACCTTCAGGCTGAATCGGGCCACAGCACGCTGCGGCGTAGAGCTCCAGGAGGACTCCACCTGGTCGCCATCGAGTCTCCAGACGCTAGCAGCGAATGTTCTTCACCTCACACCCCGATCATGGTGACCTTCCAGGACAGCGAGCTGAGTGCCGAGCTGCAGACGGCCATGTCCAGCCACTACGGGGGCTGCGAGGAAGGCTTGGCTATCAAGACGGCGGCGGGGATGTCCCAGAGCCAGGAGAGCATCGATGCACGGTCCCGAGGATCTGGACGCTCACAGGAGCCTCCTGCTGCGTCTGTCAACCCTCACAGCTGGACCCAGGAGAGCCTGGAGTTCAAGGAGAGGAACCTCCCAGAGGGCTGGGACCAGAGACCATTACAGCTCCAGCCGCTGCCCAAACAAGTTCCTCTGGGGACCGCCACCGTCTTCAAGTACCCGGCCATCCCAGCCAAACCCAAACTGTCCGGATCTCGTGGCTCCTCCCCTCTTGCATCCCCAGCCCTGAAGGGCTTCAGCTACCTGCATTCCCAGTGTGGCTCCACAGACCTGAACTCCCCTCCCAGGCCTCCGAAATACAACATGACCCTGACACCACCCAACAGACGCACCCACAGCAAGACCCGCTACGCCCTGTCGGACGGAGAGCCCGATGAGGACGAGGACGAGCTCGCCGTACCTCCTGGAAACGTCCCGTCTTACGCCACGCTGACCCGGAAGCCCGGCCGCGGCCAGCTAGCACGATTACAGGGGAGTCCTGAGAAGAACGGCAGCGTGGGACGCAGCCAGTCGTTTGCCGTGCGCTCTCGCAAGAAAGGTCCTCCCCCTCCTCCCCCGAAGCGACTGAGCTCTGTGAGCAGCACCACCAGCGGCGAGCTGAGCGACAGCAGCACCACGTCGTCCTCCGGCGGGGTGGTGACCGACAGTCCGGGGAGCGTCAGGAGCATCGCCGCCTCTCTGGAGGGCGGCTCGGACAGGAAGACCCCCCCAGGACCCAAACAGGACACACCATCCCAGTCCTCTACAGAGACCAGGGAGGCTGCAGCAGCGAGGACGGAATGTGTTCCCATCCAGACCGGCAGCAGCACAGAACCGGACCGAGGGACGAAGTCCGATCCCGAGGAGGAAGAATCGAGAGGTCAGGGACTGGAGGGCTCCTCGTCCCCCCAGAACAGCTCCAGTGAGTGCATCCCCTTCGCCGAGGAGGGCAACCTGACCATCAAACAAAGACCCAAAGCCCCAGGACCCCCCAGGGCAGAGGCTGTCCTGGAGCCTCCGGACCAATCAGCAGCCAGAACTCTGGAGGTTCCCGAGTTCAACCTGAAGGAGTCGGACACGGTGAAGCGGCGCCACAAACCCAAAGACAAGGATCAGAGTGACGGGTCCCCCGTCAGAGGAGGGGGGGCGGGGTCAGAGTCTGGGGGCAGCAGACCTCCATCCAGGACCCAGGAGGAGCTCGAGAGTCCAAGGAGTCTCCCAAGACCAGACAGTCCAGCTAGAGGGTCCCCCATCAAACCCCCACTCACCCCTAAACCCACCATCACCCCCAAACCAATCAGACACAGTCTGCTGGCTGCTCAGGGTGAGACGCACACACACACACACACACACACACACACACACACACACACACACACACACACACACACACACACACACACACACACACACACACACACACACACACACACACACACACACACACACACACACACACACACACACACACACACACACACACACACACACACACACACACACACACACACACACACACACACACACACACACACACACACACACACACACACACACACACACACACACACACACACACACACTGGTTCTTCTAAATCTGGTCTTCTTCAGGACTGGACCTCTTATTGAATCTGTCTTTTCTCCAGCTGGACCGCCCCCCCCCACCGTGACCGTCAGTGTGGTCCAGAGTGTGGCCTTCGCCTCCCCACCCCCCCCCTCCCTCGGACCCCTGACTTCGTCTCTGGTTCCTCAGACGCCTCAGAGCCCATCGTCCACCTGGAGACATCAGAGCTGTCCTGTAGGACCAGGCCTTGACCCAGAGTCCTCCAGCGGGACGCAGGTGGTCCAACAGAGACTGGATCAAACCAGCACCTCTTTGGCAGCGGCTCTGAAGGCCGTCGAGAAGAAGCTGAAGCACGAAGAAGGTCCTGATGGGTGAGCATGATGTCTTCAGAGAACACCTTCTAGACCAGCTCACGGTCACCTCAGAGACCAGAGTTATTTATTTCTGATGAGTGTTTGTGTTTCCTGTCCCCTCAGCCATGTGAGTTCTGTGAGGTCTGCAGGAACCATCCTGGACGACATCGGTAACATGTTTGACGACCTGGCCGACCAGCTGGACGCCATGTTGGACTGAAAACTAAGAACGTCTTCTTTAATCTCAGGAAGTTTCCTCAGCAGCGTCTGGTTTCTCAGCCTGAAGGGCAGCACTTAACCTCCACGGTGCTTCCAGAACCAAACCCTGGGACCGGGTCTCGTGTTTCTGACCGACGTCTGGGTCAGAGTCCCTGTGAGGACAGTCACCTCCACAGAGGACCCTTTTACTGTAAAGCCTAACATTTTAACCTAAAGTTCTGTCTGAGCTGAAGTTTTATCCAGCAGGTTCACCGTCTAGATCTATAACCTGATAGAATGTGTCAGCAGACAGCAGCAGCTCAGAAAACCAGAGCCCAGTGCTGCTGCCCTCTGGTGGCTGTTTCTGGTATTATTAACGTGGTTTACATCTTCTGGTTCCTGAAGCTCTCTGAGGTTTGGTGGTTTCTTTTAGCACCTTGTTTTGGTTCCAGCTCTGAAGCAAAACCTTCAGCCGAGTCCGTCCCTCAGGAGACGGCGGAGACCAAAAACTGATCAAAGGACATCAAGGTTTCTATCCTCTCATCATCTGTGGACTTAAAATGTTTTGTGTTTATCTTTCTGCTGCTGCTCCTGGGTTTGGTCCACTCTGTCGTCTTTGCACATGTTATGTAGAGTGTGTTCCACTAGATGGCGCTCTGTTGATGTTAGAGCTTCTGGTTTCTGGTCCAAACAGACATTTTAATACTTTTATATTCAGGAGATGTTGACCTTCATCCATGAAATATAAAAAAACATAAATATAACTTTATTTACAAAGACACTGAACAGTCAGGAGACACCTGGACATCTTATCCAGCTGTCTCTCCAGATGTTGTCTCTCCAGCTGTCTCTCCAGCTGTCTCTCCAGTTGTTTCTCCAGCTGTTTCTCCAGATGTAGTCTCTCCAGATGTAGTCTCTCCAGATGTTGTCTCTCCAGCTGTCTCTCCAGTTGTTTCTCCAGCTGTTTCTCCAGATGTAGTCTCTCCAGATGTAGTCTCTCCAGATGTTGTCTCTCCAGATGTTGTCTCTCCAGCTCTTTCTCCAGATGTTGTCTCTCCAGATGTTGTCTCTCCAGATGTCTCTCCAGATGTTGTCTCTCCAGATGTTGTCTCTCCAGCTGTCTCTCCAGATGTTGTCTCTCCAGATGTTGTCTCTCCAGCTGTCTCTCCAGATGTTGTCTCTCCAGATGTTGTCTCTCCAGCTGTCTCTCCAGATGTTTTGGCTCCACCACTCTGTTTTCTCTCTGCTGGAGCGAACTCTGGATCGTTGGCGTTCCTTCGGCTCCTCCCCCTCGTCTTTCCTGTGTGTCATGTTTAAATATGTCCCACCAGCTGATGGGGGCTGGATTCTGTTTCTAAAGGGAAGAGGACGACGCTGAGCTCATGGGGAGGAAACTAAAGACTTTTTATTTTTGTATTCATTTTAGCCTGATTAGTATTTAATTAGATTAAAACTAAATGTTTATTTTACTCTGGTTATGAACAGAAGGACTTCTTCAACCAAAGCTTTGTACTTTTACTTTGAAACATTTCATTGAAAATGACTGAACTCTCTCTTTGTTGTTGTTTAAATGTTGTGGTGTCCGTGTCCAGCATGCTACGCTAGCCCTGGTGTTAGTCCGCCTGTGGTCATGTGACCTGAGTGATGATCAGGTGACCTGAACATCATCACAGGGTGGAGGAGCTCCAGGTTCCTGTTTCTAAGGACTTTTCACTTTAAGGGACTAAAGCACAAGATGGCTTTTATTGTGAAAGAGTAGCAGGAAGTCATCAGCAGCTCCTCGGTCTGTGTTTTCATTTTGAATTATAACTTAACATGAATAATAAAATATTTACTGTATTGTGGTTTTTATTGTGACTTTCAAAATAAAAGTAGCAAACAGAAACGTTGTTTCCTTCCTGTCCAGCAGGGGGAGCCGTCTAGTTGCTGAGTGTTTAATGGTTTGGACCAGTTGTTTTTGAATCAATGGAAGAAGATGAGTCTGACAACACATACATATAAATACTGGCATATACATATAATGTATACATATAAATACTGGTATATACATATAAAGTATATACATATAAATACTGGTATATACATATAATGTATACATATAAATACTGGTATATACATATAATGTATACATATAAATACTGGTATATACATATAATGTATACATATAAATACTGGTATATACATATAATGTATACATATAAATACTGATATATACATATAATGTATACATATAAATACTGGTATATACATATAATGTATACATTTAAATACTGGTATATACATATAATGTATATATAAATACTGGTATATAATATAATGTATACATATAAATACTGGTATATACATATAATGTATACATATAAATACTGGTATATACATATAATGTATACATATAAATACTGGTATATAATATAATGTATACATATAAATACTGGTATATACATATAATGTATATACATATAAATACTGGTATATACATATAATGTATACATATAAATACTGGTATATACATATAATGTATACATATAAATACTGGTATATACATATAATGTATACATATAAATACTGGTATATACATATAATGTATACATTTAAATACTGGTATATACATATAATGTATACATTTAAATACCGGTATATACATATAAATACTGGTATATACATATAATGTATGTACATATAAATACCGGTATATACATATAAATACTGGTATATACATATAATGTATGTACATATAAATACCGGTATATACATATAAATACTGGTATATACATATAATGTATACATATAAATACTGGTATATACATATAATGTATACATTTAAATACTGGTATATACATATAATGTATGTACATATAAATACCGGTATATACATATAAATACTGGTATATACATATAATGTATGTACATATAAATACTGGTATATACATATAATGTATACATTTAAATACTGGTATATACATATAATGTATACATTTAAATACCGGTATATACATATAATGTATACATATAAATACTGGTATATACATATAATGTATACATTTAAATACTGGTATATACATATAATGTATACATTTAAATACCGGTATATACATATAAATACTGGTATATACATATATTCACATAGACACTCTGCCTGGTAACAATCATTTAACTTTATGATTTTAATCATTTTGTCTTTAAAACTTTTGGCTTCTTGTTCAATCCTAAACCCTCTGAAGAGAAACCTGATGGAAAAGCTGTTGTTTTGATTCAACCTAAAGTAAAGAAATAATCCTGAGAAACAGGAAGTGCTGTTTGATGATGTCATAATGGCAGGAAGCTAAGCTAAGCTAACAGAGGCTTTAAGGATGTTCAACTTTGACCTTTAGAATCTGGAGTGAAGTTTGGTTAAAGGGAGGTTTTATACCAATGACCTTTGACCTGTTGTTGTTGTTTGTGTTGATCTGAATCCACTTCCTGTTGTTTTGAACTCATTTGACCCTGAAGCTCTTTGATCTTTCTCTCTTTCTAATAAACTCTCCGGCTATGCGCGCTCCCGCGGCGGGGCCTGCAAGTCTCCCCAGGCTAACTTCTCGGCACAACACCTGTTCGGTGACGCAGCGCTGCAGTCAGTAAGTCACGTGACTTCTCTTTTCCGCGACTTTCCACGCCCCTTCGGTCTTCTGGTCCTTAACTCGGCTCCAGTCCGGTTTCCAGCAGAAGCGCCGAGCGACCACCGAGACAGGTAAACCTCCACGCGCCTCCCGGAACTTTGTCCTGCTCGCGACCGTCAGCAGCTCAGAGCGACGTCATTCTCTCTCCTCAAACTCCTTTCTGCTTCTTCAGACTTTGAAGTTTTTCTGTCGGGTTTTAATCGAACTCAGATTTATCAAACCTTCGTCATTTCATGAGTTTTATTGAGTTTGGGGTTCGTTTCTGTTAGAAAAGCGTCTGTTTCCGCCCCCAGCTTCCTCAAAGCTTCTTTATGCAAATACTGTAAATCATCCTGCTTGGGCGTGTGCGGTAGGAAGTGTGCGTGTGCGTGCGCGATAGGCAGTGCGCAAAGCCAAGAGGATCACATGTCACATTTTTACCTCAAAAACAGGAGTAGCAGGTAAACCCCGACACCTGAGAACTGTTAAATTAGTGGGCCTGGTGACGTCATGGGGTACCACAGGGTTCAGTCCTGGGACCTGATGATGTTGTGGGGTTCCAGGACAGGATAGTACTACCTAAACCACGGTACGACGTATACAGGACAGTACTACGTATACAGGACAGTACTACAGGACAGTACTACCTAAACCACAGTACTACGTATACAGGACAGTACTACAGGACAGTACTACCTAAACCACAGTACTACGTATACAGGACAGTACTACAGGACAGTACTACCTAAACCACAGTACTACGTATACAGGACAGTACTAAGTAGTTGATGTATTTTTTCGTTGGTAAAACGTTGTAAATCTTTTGATCTCCACTGAACTTCAGTCTCTACCAACGCCCTGATTTAGCCCCGCCCCCTGGATCAACCAGACTAACCAGCAGACAGGAATCCTCGCCTGGCCCCGCCCACTGCTGAGGGCGTAGAGGATTAGTTTGATTTCTAATAAATAAACTTCTGGTTTGACCTCATTAAAAGAACCTGTCAATCAAACAGATCCCCCAGCTTCCACTGTAGGAGGTTTTCCCTCTGATGATGTCATCAGCTCCCTGGGTTCCTCTGTGATGATGTCATCAGCTCCCTGGGTTCCTCTGTGATGATGTCATCAGCTCTCAGGGTTCCTCTGTGATGATGTCATCAGCTCCCTGGGTTCCTCTGTGATGATGTCATCAGCTCCCTGGGTTCTGCTGGATGATCCAACAGAACCTTTAGTTTTCTGTTGGATCCACTGATCAGATTTCAGGTGATTGAATCATCAGGTCTCAGGTCAGCTGATGTTCAGCAGACGTGAACTCTGACCTGGAGATAACTGGTGTGTGTGTGTGTGTGTTGGGTGTGTGTGTGTGTTGGGTGTGTCGCTGTGTGAATACCTGAGATTAACTTGTCGTCATTTATTTTCCTGTTTTTGTTTCTTCACTGACTGGAGGTCAGAATGTAGACGGGGGTTGAACCCTAACCAGTTCTGTAGCCTGTAGGGTCAGACTGGGACCAGGGTCAGACTGGGACCAGGGTCAGACTGGGACCAGGGTCAGACTGGGACCAGGGTCAGACTGGGACCGGGGTTAGACTGGGACCGGGGTTAGACTGGGACCAGGGTCAGACTGGGACCGGGGTTAGACTGGGACCGGCTGAAGGTAGTGTTCTGATCCCATCCTTCAACCGGGATCAGAACCTCCCTGGTTTTGGTCTCTGACGTTCCGTGTTCCATCTGCAGTGCCTCATCATGTCCACGTTCGGAGGAATCCGTGGTTCCAACCCTGAGGTGCCGACAGACGCGTCCATCATCCGGATCCCGCCTCACCACTACATCCATGTCCTGGACCAGAACACCAACATCGCCCGCGTGGAGATCGGACCGCTCACCTACATCCGGCAGGACAACGAGAGGTCAGTCGGTTCTGGTTAGGGGTCAGAACCCTGGGTAGGGTTCTAGTCATGCTAAAGGTTTTGGTTCGTCTCCCTCAGAGTTCTGTTCGCCCCGGTCCGGATGATCATGGTTCCTCCTCGTCACTACTGCGTGGTGTCCAACCCTGTTGCCCGGGGCGACGACAAAGCGGTCCTCTTTGACCAGTCGGGTCAGGCCAAGCTGCGCCACGCTGACCTGGAGATCCGTCTGACCCAGGACCCGTTCCCTCTGTACCCCGGAGAGGAGATCCAGCAGGTCAGTGTGAGGCTGTCCCCGGTCCGGTTCTGTCTGGTCCGGTGCAGATCGGTCCGTTCCGTTCTGGTCTAGTCCAGTCTGACGCTCCGTGTGTCTCCAGGTCGTGACGCCGCTGCAGATCGTTTATCCCGACACGGCGCTGCGTCTGCAGGCGCTGCTGGACTTCGAGGAGGAGGGAGGCACGAAGCGGGTCGCCGGAGACGAGTGGCTGTTCGAGGGTCCAGGTCAGTCCGGACCTCAGGAACCGTTCCACAGTTCTGATCCGGTTCGGTTCCTAGACAAACCGAAGGTTGTCTGCTTCCAAATGTTCCCGTTTTCCAGGAACTTCAGTTTCACAAAAGAAGTTTTAGGAAAAGTTTTCTGACCTTGTGTTCCATGATAAATTTCCCAGCATTCCACTGGGATGAGATTTCCTCTTCCAGGAAGACAAAGTCAGACTTCCTGTTGGTCTCAGGTCGGTTTGGTGAACCTGGACTTCTGGGGTCAGAGTTCTGTGGACCAGTCAGTTTTAAAAAGGCTCAAGTGGTCCAGGTCCTAGTCCAGGTCCAGGTCCTAGTCCTGGTCCTGTCGTGTCATTAAGACTTGGGTTGGTCTGTTTCAGGAACCTACATTCCCAAGAAGGAGGTTGTGGTTCTGGAGACCATCAAGGCCACCGTGATCCGAGAGAACCAGGCCATCAGGCTCCGAGCTCGGAAGGAGGGCAACGACCGAGGAGGCGTCCACAGAGTCACAGGTAAGGCTGTCCTCACCTGTCCACACCTGTCCTCACCTGTCCTCACCTGTCTACACTTGTCCTCACCTGTCCACACCTGTCTACATCTGTCCTCACCTGTCTACACCTGTCCACACCTGTCCTCGCCTGTCCTCGCCTGTCTACACTTGTCCTCACCTGTCCACACCTGTCCTCACCTGTCTACACCTGTCCACACCTGTCCTCACCTGTCTACACCTGTCCTCACCTGTCCTCACCTGTCTACATCTGTCCTCACCTGTCCACACCTGTCCTCGCCTGTCCTCACCTGTCTACACCTGTCCTCACCTGTCTACACCTGTCCTCACCTGTCTACACCTGTCCTCGCCTGTCCACACCTGTCTACATCTGTCCTCACCTGTCTACACCTGTCCTCGCCTGTCCACACCTGTCTACATCTGTCCTCACCTGTCCACACCTGTCCTCTCCTGTCCAGTCCTCAGTCCTCAGTAACCCTTCCTGTTTGCGGTCCAGGTGAGGAGTGGCTGGTCAGTAAGGTGGGGGCGTACCTGCCAGGTGCTCATGAAGAGGTCCTTGATGTCGTCAACGCCTTCATCCTAACTGACAAGGTGACTCCGCCCCCTCAGAATCCCTTTCATCAGTTTGAGAAGCATTACATCATCAGCATAGAGTCAAAGTCAACATTTAGATATGTTCTGTTAAAAGGAGCAGCAGGAGTCCCAGTAAGGGTCCCTGAGGGACACCAGGTCCACCTGAGACCCAGTTCCAGACCAGACCAGAACACCAGGTCCCCTCAGACTGATCTGATCACCAGGACGTCAAAAACATTCACGACTTTACAGAAACAACAAACTGTTCCTGAACGCATCACAGAACGTTTACATAATCCTAGTGACCTTTAACCCCTAGGGGCCTAAAATATGAATAATTTTTAATATCTAGTTTAAAAACCGAAGTGTTTCTTGGCTAATATTAATCTAATAGGTTTTATTTATTCTTTACTAGATGAGACGTCCCAGTCAGGATTCTCGCGGACCTTCACTTTGTTCTGGTCTCACTCTGACTCTGTTCCATGTTCCAGAAAGCGCTGCACGTGCGCGCCATTCGGCCCTTTAAGGACGCCGGTGGGCGTGAGCGGCGCACGGGGGAGGAGTGGCTGGTCACCATAGCCGACAGGGAGGCGCACATCCCGTCTGTGGCGGAGGAGGTGGTGGGGGTGGTGGACGTGACCACCCTGAGCAGCAGGCAGTACTGTGTGATCCTGGACCCGGTCGGAGCGGACGGGAAGCCTCAGCTGGGCCAGAAGAAGGTGGTGAAGGTGAGAGCGTCTGGAGGACTTCCTGCTGCATCACACCAGCTGGAATCTGGTTGTTCTTCTGAGACGTGATGATTCTGTCCTCTCCTTCATCAGGGCGAGCGTTCCTTCTTCCTCCAGCCCGGGGAGCACCTCGAGAACGGCATCCAGAACGTCTACGTTCTGTCGGAGGAGGAGGGTCTGGTTCTACGGGCCGTGGAGGCGTTCAATGACACCGAGGTGAGAGCGCCGTGTGATTGGTCCGGCCCGTCACCTGACCTGAACCCTATAGAATGTCTATGGAGGAAACTGAAGGTCAGAGTTCATGGATGGAAGGTTTGGGAATACGGAGTAACTCAGACCCTGTTCCAGATCCTGTTCCAGACCCCGTTCCAGACCCCGTTCCAGACCCCGTTCCAGACCCTGTTCCAGACCCTGTTCCAGACCCTGT
>SSNR01000005.1:812805-823802 GCA_006937965.1 Callopanchax toddi
AGTCACCATCAGAACGAGTCACCATCAGAATGAGTCACCATCAGGACGAGTCACCGTCAGAACGAGTCACTATCAGAATGAGTCACCATCAGGACGAGTCACCATCAGAACGAGTCACCATCAGAACAAGTCACCATCAGGATGAGTCACCATCAGAACGAGTCACCATCAGGAAACGAGTCACCGTCAGAACGAGTCACCATCAGAAAGAGTCACCATCAGAACGAGTCACCATCAGAACGAGTCACCGTCAGGACGAGTCACCATCAGGACGAGTCACCATCAGGACGAGTCACCATCAGAACGAGTCACCATCAGGACGAGTCACCATCAGGACGAGTCACCATCAGAACGAGTCACCATCAGGACGAGTCACCATCAGAATGAGTCACCATGAGAACGAGTCACCACAGAACGAGTCACCATGAGAACGAGTCACCACAGAACGAGTCACCATCAGAACGAGTCACCATCAGAACAAGTCACCATCAGAACGAGTCACCATCAGAATGAGTCACCATCAGGACGAGTCACCGTCAGAACGAGTCACTATCAGAATGAGTCACCATCAGGACGAGTCACCATCAGAACGAGTCACCATCAGAACAAGTCACCATCAGGATGAGTCACCATCAGAACGAGTCACCATCAGGAAACGAGTCACCGTCAGAACGAGTCACCATCAGAATGAGTCACCATCAGAACGAGTCACCATCAGGACGAGTCACCGTCAGGACGAGTCACCGTCAGAACGAGTCACCATCAGAACGAGTCACCATCAGGATGAGTCACCGTCAGAATGAGTCACCATCAGAACGAGTCACCATCAGGACGAGTCACCATCAGAATGAGTCACCATCAGGACGAGTCACCGTCAGAACGAGTCACTATCAGAATGAGTCACCATCAGAACGAGTCACCATCAGGACGAGTCACCATCAGAATGAGTCACCATCAGGACGAGTCACCGTCAGAACGAGTCACTATCAGAATGAGTCACCATCAGGACGAGTCACCATCAGAACGAGTCACCATCAGAACAAGTCACCATCAGGACGAGTCACCAAGTCATTCAAACATCTACGTTATCTTCTCTGCACAAGTAAACCTAAACATCTCTATAAAACCCGTCTCTGCTGATCTGTAGTTCCTTTTTGGATCATGTGTTTGTTTTTTTTTTTTACCCCGTGTCCTGTCCGGCTGTGGAGCAAACAGAATAATGTCTGAGTGCCAAAAACAAGCCCAACAGTGTTGCTGTTTCAGGTGAGAGGTTACAGCCACTGCTATAAAACTCCTCCTGATTTTTGTTTAAATATAACCCCCAAAATCTTTATTAGAATGTTTTTATGGTTGATTGGACACGGAGCCTGAAAGTGAAGGGAAGGGTACAGAAAGAGGGATGGGGGAGAAAGTAAACAGAAAAAGAAGAGAACAAGAGACGTGAAGAATCCACTTCTAGACCTGTAAATAAAGCACAAACAAACAAAACAGGGAGAAAAGATACAACAGCAACAAACAGCATATGAATACACAACAGTTGTGATATTCTTCAAATGTATACGTATACACCAGTTCAAGAGAGTTCAGTGTCAACCACAGCCCCAGTCAATGTGTCTGAAAACACCTGAGTCCGTCTTTATGTGAGCACCTTGTGATCACCTGTGTGTATACATGTGCGCTTGTTTATGTAAGGTTTCTCTATTGAAACATTCAATAATAAGTTCGAGGAGCCACAGACCCGTCCCCAAGGCCCATGGGGGACGTGGAGGAGGTCCAGGCCCCAGACGTCCATAGGCATCATTTGGATCATGTGTTTTAATATTTTTAGAACTGCTCCTTGGTGAGTTTAGTGTTTGACGTTTTTCTGTCACTTTGCTGTTTGCAGTCGGAGGCTTCCTGCTGAGGGACGGAGAAAGGAATGATGAAGATGATTTTCATGCCTTCTAGCTGCTGATGGAGAATTCATCAGAATTCTAAATGATCCTCAGCAACCACACTGCTCTTATTTTGAATATTTTACAGGAAGTGTTGGTTTGATCTGAAGGCTTTATTCTTCTGTCATGTGTTTACTGCCCTCTGGTGGACATTGTGTGTAACTGCAGTTCCAGATGTTTCTCACCAAACTGAACCTGATGAGTGGATTTATTAAATGTTTTGATTTGTTAAAGTTTAGACAGCTGTCAGCAACCAGGTGACTCAACCTGGAACTGGATCAGGTTCCTTAATGGAATGGATTCTGTTTCCATAAGAAACTGAGTTGATCAGGTTTGAGGAGCTGAACTAAACCGCGGTGTTGTGGTGAAATGTGTTCCCCGTTAAAACCCGTTTCCTCAGCAGCCTCTGATAAAATGAACTCATTTTGTCCTAGAAAAGGAAAAGTGTCCTGATGTGAACCCTGAAGAAAGCGGCTGTAGTGGTTTATCTACTGGTTTAATGGTCACATGTTTGACTTACTTGTTTTGTACATAAAATTGTGAAATAATAATAAAATAAATAAATACTGGTTTAATGGTTCCCATCAGGTTATCAGGTCTCTTCCTTTACTTTTGATTTAAACCACAGAGTTTTAGGGGGAAACGAAGAGGTGAGCATCCGTTTCGACGCGGGAACAAACCTCCACATAACACCGGTGTTACGCTGAAAACTGTTTTTCTGGGTAGATTTCTGGTCACCGAGGTGTTTCCCGCCAGTCTGTGCTCCACAGTGTTTATTTTAACAGAGCGAACAAACTTCAGGGACCGGAAGTCCACCAGAAAGGCAGGAAACGAGACGTCCACGCACCACCGGAAGCGTCCGGGCTTTTATTCTGAAGGGCGTCCTGTTCGGCTCGTTACCGTCGTTCCGGTTCTCGGTGTTGTTGATGCCGTCTCGGTTGTTTGTGTCTCCGGCGTCACGATGACCAAACTGCAGCTGCTGAACGCCTACCTGACGGAGCGGCTGACGGCGGTGGTGAAGGAGGTGCTGGACGTGGTGGAGGACACGGTGTCGGAGTACCGCGAGGAGACCGCGAGGACCAGGCGCGAGAACGAGAGCCTGCGGAGGCAGCTGCGGGACATCCTGCTGCTGGAGGCCGAGACCGAGTGGCTGAGTAAGGGCCGAGGCACACGCTGCTATCGCGAGACGTTGCCGTTCAAAACCCCCGAGACAAATCCGGAGTTTTAAGTGTCGCGAGAGGTTTTACCGTGAAAACAGAGCCGTATTAATAATCTAAAACATGTCCCGTATCGGTAACGAGCCTTTTTAACATTCGGCGCCCTTTAAACGGGTCGGTTTGGTCGGAGTTTGATCAAACGGAGGGTTTTTAGCGTTTAGCTAGCGTTTAGCTCGCTACTTCCGCTTTCCCATCACAGCGCTGTCCAGAAACGAGCCGAGGAGGTTTTTCTGACGAGAAAACGCAGCCGGTCCCGGAGGTTCCCTCAACTTGAGGCCGTTTTATTGTTTCACCTGTAACTGACAGGGCTGATTTAGCGTTAACCTGATTTATTTTGTTTGTTCGTGATAAAAAACAAAACTAGATTTTTATAGAAATCTGAAGGGAGTCTGAGCTGAAGTTCAGTTTTTGTTTTGATGAGCTTTAATGTCACAAAAAATCAATCTTAAAGAGATCAGAACTAGAAGTAAATACATATAAACACTACGGATGCTGAGTCTGGTATTCCCTCATGATGATCATCTCCACGCTGATCAGGAGGAACAGAGGAGGTGTTCTTTGATCTGTTGTGTTAACAGGAGTTTCTGTGTTTCAGGGTCGACCCGGTCCGGTCTGGAGCAGCACCCAGACAACCCAGAACCTACAACCCTCCTGGAGGAGCCCAGAACCCTCCTGGAGGGGCCGGACTCCACCCTGTACCAGCCCAGACAGGCGGCAGTGGCGCAGCAGCCGTCGGTTCTGAAGGAAACCCCGCCGGCGCCAATTCACCTGCCAGCAGACACGAAACCAGCAGACCTCTGGGAACCAGTGCTGAAACCCGACCCACAGCAAACTTCACCGCCGCTCACCTCCCAGAATGCTCCTCACGTCCACACCGAGGTTCTGGTTCTGAGGGAGGAGCCGCGGGCCTTGGCGCCAACGCAGATCAAAACAGAACACGAGGAGGTGAAGGAGGCGGAGACTTGTGCCGAGTCCGTTACGACGAGGGTCTCGGTGGAGGCGGATCAAACGGCACAGCGACCGGATCAGCAGGACGCTCACAGAACCAGGAAGTCGTCTGAAGAGTCGCAGCCGGCTGACGACCTCCGGGTGGGCGGGTTAATTCCTGAACTCGTGCATCGCTGCCCTCGCTGTGGTGACGCCTTTAGCCACGCCTCCGGTCTCCGGCTTCACCTGGAGCAGAAGAGGAAGACCTACGGCTGCGACTGGTGCTGCAAGTCCTTCGCTCAGTCGGCCGACCTGCGGCGCCACCTGCGCACGCACACGGGTGAGCGTCCGCACCGCTGCACCTTCTGCTCCAAGAGCTTCAGCCAGAGAGGGAACCTGCGGCGCCACCTGCGGATTCACACAGGTGAGCGTCCGTACAGCTGCCCGTTCTGCTGCCGCACCTTCAGCGACGGCGACACCATGAAGAAACACAAACGCACGCATTCAGGAGAGAAACCGTACTGCTGCGCCCGCTGCTCCAGAACCTTCACCAGCGCCGGCGGCCTGCAGCTGCACCTGAAGAAGGACATGTGCTTCGTAAGCAGCGCCTGATTGGGCGGGTCAGGACAGGCGAGTCGCACTCGGACTCGTAGGACGTCCGCTCAGCTTACAGAGACGGAAAGGGCAAGGCGACCAATCAGAGGCTTCTGAGGGACGGAGCTTTAAACGAGCAGCACTGAAACGGTCCAATCAGAACCGAGGACTAACAGGACGTTGTGCCTCAGTGAGACGTAGCCACTGGATCAGGACTTCCTGGTCAGAACCAGCAGAACCTTAAGCTAGTCAGGACTCTGGACTCTGGTTCTCATGTCCTCTCTAGAAACCCGTCAGCTGGTCCGGGAGCGGGAGCAGAATGTCAACGAGTTTCAACCATTCAGACTGAACAGGGAAGGAGGTCGGATCACGAAGTCCAGTGGTTCTGGATCAGATCCATTAATCATGTCTGACTCCAGGCTGGTGTCAGAATCTAAAAAAACATCAGTGGTATGGAGACGGACTACATCTCCCATGATGCCGTTCATCAGCTCAGACACAGCTGTTTTATTCAGGTGACCCCTGACCCATCGGGCGACCCCTGACCCATCGGGCGACCCCTGACCCATCGGGCGACCCCTGACCCATCGGGCGACCCCTGACCCATCAGGCGACCCCTGACCCATCGGGCGACCCCTGACCCATCAGGCGACCCCTGACCCATCAGGTGACCCCTGACCCATCAGGTGACCCCTGACCCATCAGGTGACCCCTGACCCATCAGGCGACCCCTGACCCATCGATTTGAGCCTCACCCTGCTGCGTTCAGGTGCTGTAGGATGTTTTGGTTCACAGAGCAGGACTCTGTGGTGGGTTGTCCTTCCTGAGACCTTCAGGAGGATTCCCAGGTTGTGTCTGATTATTTATTTGACCGTATCTTTTTTCTCTGCACTTTTCGTCCGTCGAGGCAGCTGGGATGTCTTGGACCTGATGGCGGAGTCAACTGGTCCAGAGGACTCCGTGAACTCCTTCAGGTCAGGATGTGAGGAGAACAAATCTGTGAAATGAAGAATAAAAGTGTGAAACGTTTCCAGACTGAGGCTGTTTGTTTCCGGAGGCTGAGAGCAGCAGGAGGAGTCACGTCTGCTTTAAGATCAGAAATAAAACCTTATCCAGGTGATTCTAACCTCAGAATCAACAAGAAACTAAGAAAACCTAACGATCCAGTCAGGTTTTATCATCCTGCTTTCTGATTGGTCAAAGGCTGAGAGCGAAACCAGCCAATCACATTAAAGTGGGTGGATGGTTCTGGAGCTCGAACCTGGAGGACGGAGCTCTGGATCTGAGCTTGTCCTCAGGTTGTGAGGTCACTACGGGTTCTGTGAGGTCACTACGGGTTCTGTGAGGTCACTACGGGTTCTGTGAGGTCACTACGGGTTCTGTGAGGTCACTACGGGTTCTGTGAGGTCTCTACGGGTTCTGTGAGGTCACTACGGGTTCTGTGAGGTCACTACGGGTTCTGTGAGGTCACTACGGGTTCTGTGAGGTCACTACGGGTTCTGAGCTTCAGGGTCTCTAGTGAGGGAAGGAGGGAGGTGGACAGGAGGATCAGGAGACGATGCTGAACCGGTCTGTAGAGGTGAAGAAGGACCTGATCCTGGAAGAGAAGATCTAGATTCACCATAGATCTACTCTGGGTAACGACCAGTAGTGTCATCACTACTCCCTGATGACGTAATCACACCTACCTGATGATGTCATCACTACACCATGATGTAATCAGTACTCCCTGATGATGTCATCACTAACTCCTGATGACATATTTCTTTGATTTAAGTTTAGAAGCAGCTGAAGGATTTAAAGGTTCACTGAGGAGTCTTCAAACACGTCTCAGAGCTCCACCCCTCCTGTCACGTATAATCCTTAAGCCCCGCCTCCCCTGGAAATGGGACTTCATATTACCACGGTAACAATAGAGAGCTAAACACCAGCTGTTTAAACGCTATGCTAACGTTCCCCCAGGTTTCTCCTCTTTCTACGTCCAAACGTTTTTAGCTTCCTGCAGCTGAAAAGCTGTTTTTCTTTTTGGTATTTTTTCCTAAAACTGAAGCGCTAACAGCTGTTTCTGTCCTTCTCTCACTTCCTGGATGTTCTGATGAAAAATGCTCCAGCAGCATTAATGGAGGATCCAAGCAGTGAGGAAGTGACAGACAGACGGATTGTCCAATAGCTGCTTTAGTCTGAAGCGTCTGATTGGCTGAGGTTTTAGAGAACTGAGAGGGAACACCTTTATTGGTTTATTTAGTTTTGTTTTAATCACCACAATATATTTATAGCTGTACTGTGTTAGAATGCTGTTAAGAGACATGAAAACGTTTGAAGCTACGTTGTTTACTAAACTCCTCAGTGAACCTTTAACATTTAGATTCAGCCAAACATCCTAAAAAGTATAAAAAACCTGAATATTAAACCAGCCAGGTTAAATAACTTAACCTGGAGGTGGCGCCGCTTCATCCCTGTTGACCTTTAACCTCCTGAACCGTCAGGAAGTCAGTGTGCCTGCAGGGGGCGCTGCTGCAGCCTGAGAACAAACCCACTCAGTCCAGAGAACAGCTGATAGAACCGTACAGGAGCTGAACCCAAACACATTCAGACCATTCATAACGAGACCTGAACGCCTCATCCGTCAGACAGGAAACGGGTCCAAAACCAGTCCTCAGACCTCGTCCCCAGCAGCTCCTCCAGACCAAACCAGTGGTTTGAGTAAATCACTGGTTCTGCCTCGTCAGGAGGGTTCTGAGGATTCAAATCAGAACGGAGAGAAAACATTCTGAAACAAAGTCCAACCTCTCAGAGCTGGAAAGGAGAAAAACTCAGTCCAACAGGAAACCAGTGCTTTTATTGTGAAAACGTCACTTATTTACAGATTTAGTAAAAAGATTTCATATTTACTCCTGATTTCTGTGTCTAGTTAGATTTTTCTGAACATGAGTTTATTTAGACCAGGTCGTTACCATAAAACAGCAACAGGAAATCAGTGCTTTTATTGTGAAAGCTTCTTGTATTTATGAATTTTGTTTAGTATTATTATTTTTATCAATTCTGACTGATTTTACATCTTTTTACTGTTTTATGGTAACAAACTCCCTATAAAGTCGTTCCTAACAAGGAAGTCTAGTTAACCCTAGTTAACCCCTCGTTAACCCACCTAAACCTCGTTAACCCCTCGTTAAACCTCGTTAAACCTCATTAACCCTCGGTAAACCTTGTTAACCCCTTGTTAAACCTCGTTAACCCCTCGGTAAACCTCGTTAAGCCCTCGGTAAACCTCGTTAACCCCTCATTAACCCACCTAAACCTCGTTAACCCCTCATTAAACCTCGTTAACCCCTCGTTAAACCTTGTTAAACCTCATTAACCCTCGTTAACCCCTCATTAACCCTCGTTAACCCCTCGGTAAACCTCATTAACCCTCGTTAACCCCTCGGTAAACCTCATTAACCCTCGTTAACCCCTCGGTAAACCTCATTAACCCTCGTTAACCCCTCGGTAAACCTCATTAACCCTCGGTAAACCTTGTTAACCCCTTGTTAAACCTCGTTAACCCCTCGGTAAACCTCGTTAACCCCTCATTAACCCACCTAAACCTCGTTAACCCCTCGGTAAACCTCGTTAACCCCTCGTTAAACCTCGTTAAGCCCTCGGTAAACCTCGTTAACCCCTCATTAACCCACCTAAACCTCGTTAACCCCTCGGTAAACCTCGTTAACCCCTCATTAAACCTCGTTAAGCCCTCGGTAAACCTCATTAACCCCTCGTTAATCCTCGCTAACCTTTGTTAAACCTCAGTTTCCTGTCACATCTCAGAAGCTCCGCCCCCTCCTGACCAACAGACCTCCTCCTGAACCCTGGAGCTCCTGGAGTCCTGATTAGTGACGATTACGTTTTACAGAAGATAATAAAAACAAGCAGCACTAACAGCACCGACTGGGTTCATGCAGAAACATCCGTCTTCGGTTTCCCGTCTGATTTACGTCTGATCGTTTCTGTTGCGGTGAAAAACATGCAGCTGGTTCAGATGACTTTTTTTTCTGTCGTGATGAATCGACCCTGGTGATGAGAGCTGACCCGGTCTCAAACACGTCCTCTGAGTCGGAGCGGACTCCTCTGAGGTTTTTAGGGGATCGGCGTGACACTGGATCCCTGAGCGAGGCCGTCTGGAGGCGTTTAGTCGTGGCTGAAGGTCCGAGGCAGCTCATTGGTCAGGACGTGCCAGCGCTCCACCCTGCAGCCTGTGTTCTTCAGGCAGTCCATCCAGTGGCGGAGGGCGTCTCCCTGGGAGCGGCAGCTCAGACAGACTCCACCTGGACACCAGAAACAGGACCCACATCAGGACCGCCTGGATCCAGACCCACCGTCCCTCACTGAGACTAGTCAGGTGTGTTCACTAACCCACTAAACCAGCGTCTCCCTCAAAGCCACAGACTTCCTGTTTGGACCTCCGGGCTCCCGTAGAAACCTTTAAATTCCCTCCAGATGTTTTTAACATTTTAAACAAAATACAAACGTTTTGGAGCATTTAGTCGTTTAGGAGTGAAAAACATTTAATAAAAGTTTCATTCATTTAAATGTAATGTTTCACTATTCGATGAGGGAAACAACTGATCTGGACTTTTCATCAATGAGAGGACGGTTCAGAAGTCCTGAAGGTCATTAAGGACCACGAACCCGTCTGGAGGTCTTTAGGGGGATTCATGTGGACTATCAGGTCTAGTCAGGTCTTCATCTAGACCCGCTGTAATCATCTGAACAAACGTGAAGCAGCAGGTCAGACAATCCTGTCCATCTCACCGCCCAGCGGGAACGTCTCCTGATCAGTCTCACCTATGAAGTCGTTGGACCGTCCCAGATCGTAGTCCCAAACCGTCACCTCCAGAGTCTTCTTGGCCAGGTCTGACAGGGAGATCTCATAGAAAAACTCCTGAAGCCACAGAAACACATGAGATCAGCTGAGTTAGTGCCCCATGATCCATCAGATCTGGAAGGTCTTGACCCTCAGAGGTCAAAGGTCAGGAGCTGCTTGTCGATGACCTCAGAGGTCAGACGGCTGGCTAGCGTGGTAGTGGATCTGGGGGGGTCTGACCCCGGGTCTTACCTCGTTAAACTCGGGGTTCAGGGTCCTCTTCATCACCGCCGTTTTGTGCTTGGATTTTTTCTGCGTGTCGGGTTTCAGGTATCTGAGAAACCAAAGGTCAAAGGTTACATGTTAGGGTTTACCTAACCGTCATATCAGTCAGAATGAATGATCAGGATGAAGTCCACCATCCTCTGATCAGGTCAGCCACCTCCCAGGTCTAACCCTGGAGCGTCACGAATTCACAAACCTCTGATAGACGACGTGACGGGACTCTAGGAGACAGGTCTGACCCTGGACCTGGTGCTGAATCCTAGAATGAGTCCAGAGGTCTGTCAGAACTCAAAGGTGTCTGAAACGTTCTCCTTCAGAGGGCCTGATTTAACGATTCCTCTAAAAGTCAGAGCTCAGTGGGAAGAGGAGGGTCTCTGGTTCAGAGGGACCTGGTGGAGGTCTGAGGGACCTGGTGGAGGTCTGAGGGACCTGGTGGAGGTCTGAGGGACCTGGTGGAGGTCAGAGGGACCTGGTGGAGGTCAGAGGGACCTGGTGGAGGTCAGAGTCTATCTTCTAGTCTAGTCTGATCTATCTCTAGTCTAGATAGATCTATAGAGATAGAGGAGAGCTCTAGTCTAGATAGATCTATAGAGATAGAGGAGAGCTCTAGTCTAGATAGATCTATAGAGATAGAGAACTCTAGTCTAGATAGATCTATAGAGATAGAGAACTCTAGTCTAGATAGATCTATAGAGATAGAGGAGAGCTCTAGTCTAGATAGATCTATAGAGATAGAGGAGAGCTCTAGTCTAGATAGATCTATAGAGATAGAGGAGAGCTCTAGTCTAGATAGATCTATAGAGATAGAGAACTCTAGTCTAGATAGATCTATAGAGATAGAGAACTCTAGTCTAGATAGATCTATAGAGAAAGAGAACTCTAGTCTAGATAGATCTATAGAGATAGAGAACTCTAGTCTAGATAGATCTATAGAGATAGAGAACTCTAGTCTAGATAGATCTATAGAGATAGAGGAGAACTCTAGTCTAGATAGATCTATAGAGATAGAGGAGAGCTCTAGTCTAGATAGATCTATAGAGATAGAGGAGAGCTCTAGTCTAGATAGATCTATAGAGATAGAGGAGAGCTCTAGTCTAGATAGATCTATAGAGATAGAGGAGAGCTCTAGTCTAGATAGAGATAGAGAGAGAGAGGAGTAGAGAAAAAATAGAAGTCTAGAGAGAGGGCATGTCAGTA
>SSNR01000005.1:825172-840819 GCA_006937965.1 Callopanchax toddi
ACATCTATAGAACGAGGCGAGTGCTATAGTCTAGATAGATCTATAGAGATAGAGGAGAGCTCTAGTCTAGATAGATCTATAGAGATAGAGGAGAGCTCTAGTCTAGATAGATCTATAGAGATAGAGGAGAGCTCTAGTCTAGATAGATCTATAGAGATAGAGGAGAGCTCTAGTCTAGATAGATCTATAGAGATAGAGGAGAGCTCTAGTCTAGATAGATCTATAGAGATAGAGGAGAGCTCTAGTCTAGATAGATCTATAGAGATACGGGACCTGTAGTTTGAACTGTTTTTCTGTACATTTGCAAAGCAGAAACTTTAACGTCTGACTCGGTTCTGGCGCGACCCTTACATTTTGACGTAGGGGTCGGAGAATCCATTGACATCCATGGCCGCCAGGTGGGCGCAGCGCTTCACGCCTACACACAGACCTCCGCCACGACGCCCGTCTCCGCCACCATCAGCATCAGAACCGTCTGGACTGACTGGAGGCAGAAACTGGAGGGACAGCAGGAGACGACCTCTCTCCTCCAAACTGTGCAGCTGCTCGTGTTCCCACTGTGGAGGAGGTCGGAGGTCAGAGGTCAGATCAGTCAGGTTCAGACTGTGATGTCATCCTCTTCTACTGGTGCTGCTGTCGTCACAATCAACAGTTAGTCAACTTCAATATTCACACAGATTTCAAACCTTTCAGCAAATATAAAAAACCTTTCCCCTCCACACCGCTAGAGGGCACTGCAGACAGTAGTTGAGTTCTCACCCCAGCTTTTAGTCAGAAGAAGAAGAATTTTATTCATAGCGCCTTTCTAGATATAAACCACAAGGTGCTTTAAGTTCAGACAGACTGGACAACAGCAGCTACATCTAGCAGAGCAGAAAACGCTCAGATAAAACCTGATCCTGGAGCAGCTCTGAGGTGAGACGTGCCTCCAGCTGCTGCATTCAGCTGCTCCCAGATCAGCCTGAAGGCGACTCATCAGGTGGAGCCGCTGTTCAAAACGGATCTCCTTTCTCCGTCGATGCTCAAACACCTGGAGGTGAAGGCTGAGGCTAGACCCGGACTAGATCAGGTCCAGAAAGTGGTTCAGGAGAATGAGAAGTCGTTTCGTCTCACGGAGGTTTAATTCAGAGGAAATGAGTAATGAGGTCTAATCCAGATAATGACTGGCTGTGATTCTCTGCCCACTCAGAGCCGACTACAACACTCCACTGTGATCACACTCGTCTCTGGATTCCACTAATGAGGTAAAGGATGCTGCTGAAGTTCACAGTCAACTAAATCATCTTTATTATTCCACATCAAAACCACTGCTGGCCACAGGAAGTGATGACCTCATCACGCCTCCTCCATCAAACCCAGTAGAGACATCACAACAGGTCAACAAGTCTTCCTGTTAGTCCTTCCTGTTGAAAATGCCTTCTGGGAAGTCGCCTGGTCTGGATGGGCTAACATCTGAATTTTATAGATTCTTTTGGAACGATGTGAGAGAGATGTTGTGCAATGCGTTTTTAGAATGTATCTCATCAGGGAATCTATCTAACACAATGAAACAGGGCGTAATCACTTTAATTCCAAAACCTAACAAGGAGGCACAACTTTTGGATAACTGGAGACCGATTACCTTGTTATGTACCGACTACAAAATTTTAGCTCATGTTTTTGCTGAACGTTTAAATGAAGGGCTCGAGGAAATGATAGCTGAAAGTCAATCAGCCTTTGTTAAAGGTAGAAACATAATGACTCTAGATTAATACTTGATCTTTTAGACTATCGTGAATACATTGATGAGGGTAACTTGATTCTACTCCTTGATTTTTATAAGGCGTTTGATACGATCGAACATAAATTTCTGTTAGATGCCTTAAGATTTTTGGGCTTTGGTGACAATTTCTGTGGGTTAATCAAGATGTTCTATAATGATATCAGCAGTTCAGTATCCCTTCATCCAGGACTTACTCCCAGGTTTGGGATCCAGCGTGGAATTGCCCAATCTCACCTAAATTATTCATTTTGACCACCCAATTATTAGCTATTCAAATTAATAATAGTCCAGAACTGCATGGTATCACTATCTTTGACAGAGATAAGCCAGTTTGCGGATGATACAGCTCTGTTCTTAAAGGGCGCCTCCATGGTTAAAAAGCTTTGAGCATTATTTCGTTTTTTTCCAAGGCTTCAGGCTTAGGTCTCAATGTGAGCAAATGTGAGATTCTTCCCATTCATGACTGTATCCACAAAAGCATCTGTTCCATTAGGGTTGAGAATGAAATGAAATACCTGGGACTACTAATATCCAAAAACCCAATTAGAAGAGAAGACGTCAACATTTCAGAACGTTTCATTGAAATGACAAAGGTTCTTAGTCGCTGGTTGATGAGGGACTTGACCACTTTTGGAAGAAGCTTATTGACTAAAGCAGATGGCATCTCTAAAGTTATGTATCCATGTCATTCTATGTTCATATCACAGAAAAATATAAAGAGGGCGAACTCAACCATTTTTCAGTTTCTGTGGAAGAACAAAACGCATTATATTTGAAGGTCTCAGTTAGTTAAAAAATACGAGAATGGAGGTATTAATGCTTTAGACTTTGATGATTGGGTCAGTCAGGATCAAATGGTTAAAAACATTTATTATGCAACAGGACTCCATGTGGTTTCATATCCCAAATTCAATGTTTAAAAAGTTGGGCGGAATTGAGTTTCTTGCAAAGTGCGACTTTGGAATGTACAAAATTCCAATTCAACTTTCAAACTTCCACAAACAAATTCTTCAGTTTTGGAAACTGAACTTTTCTCCTCATGAGTCGATATTGTGGAATAACAGGGCGATCTTAGTGGGAAAAACGTCAATATTCAAAAAGAGTTGGTATGATGATTTTTGTAAAAGACCTTTTGGATGGCCAAGGGAATCTTATGGATTTTCCATCCTTTGTTGGGAAATATGGTATTAGTGGCAGTCATGAAGATTTTGTGAAGATCTGTAAAGCGATTCCATTGGCCTTGATTCAACTCATTAAGAACGTCATCAATGTGTCCACCTCAGTGCCTACCTTGAGAGTGAATAACTGTAACTTACTTGACCTTAAGTGCAACAATAAGTGTATAAACAATGGAATGAGACAGAACATCTACCACGACTATAACAGAGAGTCCTTCAAGAAATCATCAAGCATAAATGATAAAAATAAGTTTGCATTTTTTAAATATGTTAAATGGCCCGTTTCTCCTAAAGTGAAAGAGACTCACTTTAAAATAATAAATAGGATATATCCTGTGTCTGCATTTCTCGAAAAAAGACTTAAATTTGAAGTGGACTTGTGTGTTTTTTGTAAAATTGAAGCTGAATCCCTGGAGCACTTGTTTTTCTTTTGTAATTGCACACAAAGTTTTTGGACGAATGTTAGAGAGTGGGTCAATCTTAAACTGAATATTCCTCCCCTGGATGTTGGTCAAGTCCTATACTATGTGGAAAACCTGAGCCCAACCTCATCAGACAGCATTAATATAGTTATACTATTAGCTAAATATCACATCCACTGCAGCAAATGGAGAGGAAATAAACCCTCCTTTCCTTGTTTCTTGAATGAGTTTAAAAGGTATTATTCTTCATTAACGAAAATGAAAAACTGGAAAAGTGGAAGAATAATATTGCAACAAATCAGAGAGAACTTATTGTTTTAAGCTTCTTGAATGTGAACATGCTTTGCTCTCATGTTATGTCTGGTGTTTTATTTTCTTCTTATGTGCCCCCAGAGGGCTAGTGATTTAGAGGTATAGAGTTTGTGATTCCTCCATCAGAGTTTGTATTTTGGTTTGATGTGATGTGTGTTCTGTCCTTTGTGTGTTGTTAATAAAAAAAAAAAAAAAGTTAGTCTGACTTCCTGTTAGAATGACTTCCTGTTAGAATGACTTCCTGTTAGTCTGACTTCCTGTTAGTCTGACTTCCTGTTAGAATGACTTCCTGTTAGTCTGACTTCCTGTTAGTCTGACTTCCTGTTTAGTCACACTTCCTGTTAGAATGACTTCCTGTTAGAATGACTTCCTGTTTAGTCACACTTCCTGTTAGAATGACTTCCTGTTTAGTCACACTTCCTGTTAGAATGACTTCCTGTTAGAATGACTTCCTGTTAGTCTGACTTCCTGTTAGTCTGACTTCCTGTTTAGTCTGACTTCCTGTTAGTCTGACTTCCTGTTTAGTCACACTTCCTGTTAGTCTGACTTCCTGTTTAGTCACACTTCCTGTTAGAATGACTTCCTGTTAGAATGACTTCCTGTTAGTCTGACTTCCTGTTAGTCTGACTTCCTGTTTAGTCACACTTCCTGTTAGAATGACTTCCTGTTAGTCTGACTTCCTGTTTAGTCTGACTTCCTGTTTAGTCACACTTCCTGTTAGTCTGACTTCCTGTTTAGTCTGACTTCCTGTTAGTCTGACTTCCTGTTTAGTCTGACTTCCTGTTAGTCTGACTTCCTGTTAGAATGACTTCCTGTTAATCTGATTTCCTGTTAGTCTGACTTCCTGTTTAGTCTGACTTCCTGTTTAGTCTGAATTCCTGTTAGTCTGACTTCCTGTTAGTCTGACTTCCTGTTAGAATGACTTCCTGTTAGTCTGACTTCCTGTTAGTCTGACTTCCTGTTTAGTCTGACTTCCTGTTAGTCTGACTTCCTGTTAGAATGACTTCCTGTTAATCTGATTTCCTGTTTAGTCTGACTTCCTGTTTAGTCTGACTTCCTGTTTAGTCTGACTTCCTGTTAGAATGACTTCCTGTTAGTCTGACTTCCTGTTAGTCTGACTTCCTGTTTAGTCTGACTTCCTGTTAGTCTGACTTCCTGTTAGTCTGACTTCCTGTTAGTCTGATTTCCTGTTTAGTCACACTTCCTGTTTATGGATCAGCTGACGGTCAGTGGTTCCACAGCGTTCTACTCTTTGCTCTACAGGAAGGACCTCTCTTCTCTTCAGTCTGAAGATGTTTTTGCTTCCTGAGTTGTTTTTCTATTGGTTGTGAATCCAGCAGGAGGCGGAGACAGTAGGAAGCACCAGTCTGGTTCCCTGAGGGTCTGAAGTCCTCTCTCCTCTCTCCTTCCATCCTAACAGGTCGAGCTACTTTTACAGTCAGGCTCCAGTTTCTGGAGGCCGATAAGGAAACACGAAGGAGAGAATCTATCGCTGACTCATTAGTCTGATCGCTGGTTCTGATCTCCTCTCATTATTCAACCACTTCAACTGAAATGAATTCCATCAAACCCAGAAGGTCTCCTCGCTCATTTCAAAGGAAGCTCTCAGATCACGCTGCTGCTTTATGAGTTCTAATCCTGACAGGATGAAACCGGAGGAGGAGCCAACGGGCCGGAACGCTTAGAAAAGAAAAATAAAGAAGCACCCAAAACAAAAGCATCATGTCTACGTTACCTAGGCAACGGTAATCTAAACAGCAGCGGGCTGAAGCCAAAGGTCATCTTTCCCACAACAACAACAACCATATGGTCAGTGTCAGGATGAAACCACATGATCAGCTCCACTGGTCGACGCCAGGGGTTTTAGAGAAGAAGTTCCCAAAAGAGTCTCAAAGAGACTCGGAGACTGGAGACGAGTCAGGGCTGGTGAAAGAAACCAAAACCACTTCCTGAAAAGCTTGTGTGTCACCTGACTTTTAACTGGTCCTCACATCATCTGACCGCCGGTCAGTCACTCTGATAGGCTCAGAGGGCTGTCAGAGCCCCGCCCCCAGGTTGGAGGCTGAAGGAGGCTGGATCTCCTGGTTTTAGGGAGGATTTTCCTGTCTGCTCTGCAGGATTTGATCCATTAGGATTCAGTCGGCGTGGCGCTGCAGCTTTAACCCTTTAAGGCTCCGTTAAAACAGCAGCATAAAGTCCCGTCACGTTAATGTGCTCACAACTAACCTATCACTGCTATCCTTAGAGTCACCGTTGAACCTTTTAGTCTTCGTTTCATGGTCTGAAAAACACAACCAGGATGTTTTTTATACTTTATAAGACCTGGTTATGGTTTAAACATTAGAGCCGGTGAAGATTAGCAGCAACATCAGACACCCACAGTAAGGGTCCTCTGACTAGATCTATAAACTCATTTTGAAAACTCTGTCAAATAAAGTGTCCCCTACTAAAAAAACTGGTGTTTTCTCTGTTTACCTTATATGGTAAAATGACATCATCAGGTAGAAAATCCCAGCTGAAGCTCAGGTTTCTGATGAGATGCTCAATGAGACATTTTACATTTTCACCAGGAAACGTTTTCATTTCTGAGTTTTAATCTTCGGCTGAGTGCTGGTCGGTTTAAATGTAAAGACAAAGCTCTGACACAGAGAGAACTTCGATGTTTCCTAATGACTCTGCTGATATTGAGAGTTTAAATCAGCCTCAGGTCGTTGACACCCAGAGCTGCAGGCAGCGTTTCTGCACAAAATATTGTTTTTATTTCCGACAGACATGAAAATAAAGAGCGTGAGCGTGCAGCGGTGCAGACGAAGCAGGAGGAGTGATTACAGGTTGATTACAGAGCTGAAAATGCGTGTCAAGCACCTCAGCGCTGAATATTAGAGAGTAATGTGCTGAAATGATGCAGAAGTACTGAAAACAGGGTCTGCAGCATCAGGACCGAGTCAGAAAACAGACGCAGGAAGTTTAAATGTTCTTCATTTAGCAGGTCCAGGTCACTCCCCGGACACCTCCACCGGTTCATCTGTAAACCTCCTGAGTTTTGATCCCTGATTAACTTAAACCCTCCTCTTCCTCCTTCCTCGGGTTCTCTCAAATCGTTTTGATCCTAATTCAAACAGACAGAACATTTGGAGCTGAATCAACTCAAATAAATGGGAAAGAAATGCAAAGCAAACATAAATAAAAGGAGGTTAATTAAAGTATGAATCTTTCAAACCTCTCAGCCTCATAATCCTCTCAGAGTCGTTTCCATTCAGGATCAACTTGTCAAAGTTTCTTTCACTCATCTCCTCTCAGGGTCACTCTGTGGTTAGTTGTCTCCATGACAACCACTCTCATCAGGACCATTTAAATTCCCTTTCCTCAAATGAGGCCGGAAATGGTGACTGAAGGTTCAGATCTGATGGGTTTCCTGAAGGAACGACTCCAGAAAAGGAATCTGGATCCATAGATCTACAGTATCTGAATAAAACAGGTTCGACTTCTGGAAGAATGTTTACCCACAATGCACAGCAGCTCAAAGAGCCGTCGGTGATGGTTTGGTCTGGTTTTAACCCAACAGGACTTCACTGTGTCCAACATGAGACCATTTGACTGGACCGAACTTGGTCATGGAACAGAACCATGAACCAAACCCAGCAGAAGACACCCCCCAAAAACAACAAGTACCTCTCTCAGGTAGCAGGAGATTCCCCTCAGAGCTTCACCCATGGCGGAGGGGGAGGGCAGCTGGAGGACAGAGACAGGGAGACAATCAGAGATGAGACGGAAACAACGGTTCCTTCAGTTTGGATCCCGGATCAGGATTCAGGGTGAAAGTCTCTAATTTTATTAACAGGATCAGAACAAACAGGAAGTATCACGAAGATCAGTCAGGTTCTCACAGGTACAGGTCTAAAACTGCTTGGTTTCTAAGCAAAACCTGGACTGGATCAGGAGTTTAAACTGGACTGGATCAGGATTTTAATCTGGACTGGATCAGGACTTAACTGGACTGAATCAGGAGTTAAACTGGACTGGACCACGAGTTAAACTGGACTGGATCAGGAGTTTAAACTGGACTGGATCAGGAGTTAATCTGGACTGAATCAGGAGTTAAACTGGACTGGATCAGGATTTTAATCTGGACTGGATCAGGTGTAAAACTGGACTGGATCAGGAGTTAAACTGGACTGGACCACGAGTTAAACTGGACTGGATCAGGAGTTTAAACTGGACTGGATCAGGATTTTAATCTGGACTGGATCAGGTGTAAAACTGGACTGGATCAGGATTTTAATCTGGACTGGATCAGGAGTTAATCTGGACTGGATCAGGAGTTAAACTGGACTGGATCAGGGTTAATATGGACTGGATCAGGAGTTAATCTGGACTGGATCAGGAGTTAAACTGGACTGGATCAGGAGTTAAAATGGACTGGATCAGGATTTTAATCTGGACTGGATCAGGACTTAAACTGGACTGGATCAGGAGTTAAACTGGACCAGATCAGGATTTTAATCTGGACTGGATCAGGTGTAAAACTGGACTGGATCAGGAGTTAAAATGGACTGGATCAGGTGTAAAATTGAACTGGACCAGGAGTTAAACTGGACTGGACCAGGAGTTAAAATGGACTGGAGCAGGTGTAAAACTGGACTGGATCAGGAGTAAAACTGGACTGGATCAGGTGTAAAACTGGACTGGATCAGGAGTTAAAATGGACTGGATCAGGTGTAAAATTGAACTGGACCAGGAGTTAAACTGGACTGGACCAGGAGTTAAACTGGACTGGATCAGGAGTTAAACTGGACTGGACCAGGAGTTAAACTGGACTGGATCAGGAGTTAATCTGGACTGGATCAGGAGTTAAACTGGACTGGATCAGGGTTAATATGGACTGGATCAGGAGTTAATCTGGACTGGATCAGGAGTTAAACTGGACTGGATCAGGAGTTAAAATGGACTGGATCAGGATTTTAATCTGGACTGGATCAGGACTTAAACTGGACTGGATCAGGAGTTAAACTGGACCAGATCAGGATTTTAATCTGGACTGGATCAGGTGTAAAACTGGACTGGATCAGGAGTTAAACTGGACCGGATCAGGAGTTAAACTGGACTGGACCAGGAGTTAAACTGGACTGGATCAGGAGTTAAACTGGACTGGATCAGGTGTAAAACTGGACTGGATCAGGTGTAAAACTGGACTGGATCAGGAGTTAAAATGGACTGGATCAGGTGTAAAATTGAACTGGATCAGGAGTAAAACTGGACTGGATCAGGTGTAAAACTGGACTGGATCAGGTGTAAAACTGGACTGGACCAGGCGTTAAAATGGACTGGATCAGGTGTAAAACTGGACTGGATCAGGAGTAAAACTGGACTGGATCAGGTGTAAAACTGGACTGGATCAGGTGTAAAACTGGACTGGACCAGGCGTTAAACTGGACTGGACCAGGAGTTAAACTGGACTGGATCAGGAGTTAAACTGGACTGGACCAGGAGTTAAACTGGACTGGATCAGGAGTTAAACTGGACTGGATCAGGAGTTAAACTGGACTGGATCAGGAGTTAAACTGGACTGGATCAGGAGTTAAACTGGACTGGATCAGGAGTTGTGGACTGTGTTTTTCTTACCGGAGGCGGATGCTCCAGGCAGGTGTGGAAGTGTTTTGTCTGGTTCGGTTTCACCCGTTTCAGAGGAACCCGAGACTCTCCAATCAGCTCGTTGTGAGTCAACTTGTCTTCGTCACAGACGGTCAACCTGAAGGAGAGAGCAGAGGAGTCAGGAGGCATGGAAGGAAACTAGGACAGAAAAGGAAGAGAAGAAAAAACTGAAAAAAATGAGTCAAGAACCAGAGAAGGAACCAGGAAGTAAAAGAACATTACCACAAATATACCACAGTGCTATGTATACACCATAGTACTACTGATACACCACAGTAGTACTACTAATACACCACAGTACTACGTATACACCACAGTAATATGTATAAACCACAGTACTACGTATATACCACAGTACTACGTATAAACCACAGTACTACGTATAAACCACAGTACTACGTATATACCACAGTACTACGTATATACCACAGTACTACGTATATACCACAGTACTACGTATATACCACAGTACTACGTATATACCTCAGTACTACCTATATACCTCAGTACTACCTATATACCACAGTACTACGTATATACCTCAGTACTACCTATATACCTCAGTACTACCTATATACCACAGTACTACGTATATACCACAGTACTACGTATATACCACAGTACTACGTATATACCTCAGTACTACCTATATACCACAGTACTACGTATATACCACAGTACTACGTATATACCTCAGTACTACCTATATACCTCAGTACTACCTATAAACCACAGTACTACGTATAAACCACAGTACTACGTATATACCTCAGTACTACCTATATACCACAGTACTACGTATATACCTCAGAGTATGGTTCACATACTGAACGTGGCCTTTAGGAGACTTTTGATCATTTCCTGCCCCCGAGTGGGAAAGCCCCGCCCCCTGAATGAGGTCACTAACCTCAGCGTCTTCCTGCTCATGTCCTCTCCTGTGATTCCGACGTAGGTGAGCGTTTCGTTCCAGACGGGGTTCAGAGAGTTTCGGATGGTCCTGGTCTTGAGTTTATTGGCCTGAAACACAAAGACGTTGATCTGGACTCTGACTCCGTAGACACCATGACCTAGACTGATCTAACCCAGTCCATCCTGGTTTGAGCAGGTCACCTGAAGCGGGGCTAGGAGGGGTTTCTGATGCTGAAGAAATCAGAGGATTCTCAAACAACAGGATGTTTGTCACAGCGTAAATCAGCAGGGGGGGGGTTCAGGGAGTGGGTTTAGTGCCGGTTGGACTCAGCAGCATTAACCCGACTGGGTCTCACCTTACTGGCTCCTGGCAGCAGGTGCAGCTTGACGTACGGGTCGGATAAACCATTGAAGTCCATTGATTTCAGACCCTGAAAACACAATGCCACACTCTGGTCAGAAATGGAACCAGACTGTCACTTCTCACCTGTACACACAGATTTGACCTGGAAATAAAACAGTGATGAGCAGAATGTGAATGGGATTTAAGTTTCAGATGGTTTGACACCAAATTTAATCTGAAACGTGGGTTCAGCTGTAAAAACCTCCACTGAAGGTCAAGTCAAACAAACAGTCAGCAGGTAGCTTTACCTGTTACCTGTCTCTGTCTCCAAGGGAAGGAAAGGACGGACAAATACAGAAATACCTCAGCACAACCTAGTGGAATATGTTCGCTGCATTTGACCCATCCCTGAGGAGCAGAGGGATTGGTCTGAACCTGTGTCCCACATGGAAGGTGACCTCTCATCCCCTGAGCCACATTCACCGCAGACGGGGAAAGCCCTCCAGTCTCCGTCTCCATGGTAACAGATCCTTTAAACCTGCCAGTCTCTGTCTCCATGGTAACAGATGATTTGAACCCTCCAGTCTCTGTCTCCATGGTAACAGATCCTTTAAACCCGCCAGTCTCTGTCTCCATGGTAACAGATCCTTTTAACCCTCCAGTCTCTGTCTCCATGGTAACAGATGATTTTAACCCTCCAGTCTCTGTCTCCATGGTAACAGATGATTTTAACCCTCCAGTCTCTGTCTCCATGGTAACAGATGATTTTAACCCTCCAGTCTCTGTCTCCATGGTAACAGATCCTTTAAACCCGCCAGTCTCTGTCTCCATGGTAACAGATGCTTTGGACCCACAGAGCTCTGGATCTGGACAGAGAGAGTGTCTTTAGTCTTCATCCCTCTCTGATTTTAACCATTCTATTGGACTAAATTGAAAACTAAATGATAAATCTCTAATTTGATATTTTATAAAGTATTTTCTGATTGAAGTACTGTCCCACTCCCTCCCATACCGGATGAATCCGTCCTGTTTGTCCTGAGCTGGAACCCAAAGAGACGCTGCTGAGGAGGATTTTCATTCAGACGAAGACGAGATCTGAGTCTCCTGACCTCACCGACGAGACCTGATCATCAGGAGAAAATGCTCCTAAATGTCCTTTAACAGGTTTGACATCTGAACTGACAGAAACCAGATAATCCTCTCTGTAGCGCACGCACACACACACACACACACACACACAGCCCTCAACGTGAGCCTGATGAGGCTGCGACCTTTCAGAGAAGCCTGAAGTCAAACCCAGAATTCCACCAGACAGGATCCACTGGGAGACGAGAACCCCACAGGACCAGTACCCTACACAGTGAGCGACGCAGAGCGTTTCTCCCTGTAGGACACGATGAAGCGCTGAACACAGCAGGCAGCGCTGAGCTCATCTACTACTGGATTCCTCTGCTGCACAAAGTGGCAGCCCCAGGGAGAATTCATTGACATTTAGGTAGCTCCTCAAACACCAAAGAAAGCAAAAAGACCTGCGGAAATTAACCGAGAGCTCAGAGACAGCAGGAGATCAAATAACCTCCCATTCTCAGGAAAATGAAGCAATCTACAGAGTGATTCACGGTGGTGCTGCTCCTCTTTACGGAATCAGAACTGAGCTCTGAACGAGGAGGAGTGACGGGATGATTAGCTTTGTGTCGAGATGTTTTCACTGAGAGTGACATCACAGTGAGGAGAAGCTGTAAAACACACTGGCCTGGGTTTTCTTCTGCAAATAAAGTGGCACCAGAACACTTTTCATCTCGTGCATCTCAAGGGGTGCGTGCACCACACTTTGGGAATCCCTGGATTAGAACAACATATTATTAGCTATTAGTTAACCTTAGAATAGAGAACTAGATTAATAAAGATTAGACAGCAGCAGCTCTAAAACAAAACTTCTCATGCTAAATTGTTGACATTAGCTAACTCTACAGAGCATCACAGGATTTCCTATTTCTCTGCTATGATATAGTATAGTGTTTTTTAACTGTAGAGGTTATCTAACAGGTAATATAGACTTCTAACTGTAGAGGTTAACTAACAGGTAATATAGACTTCTAACTGTAGAGGTTAGCTAACAGGTAATATAGACTTCTAACTGTAGAGGTTAACTAACAGGTAATATAGACTTCTAACTGTAGAGGTTAGCTAACAGGTAATATAGAGTTCTAACTGTAGAGGTTAACTAACAGGTAATATAGACTTCTAACTGTAGAGGTTAGCTAACATATAGAGTTCTAACTGTAGAGGTTAACTAACAGGTAATATAGAGTTCTAATTGTAGAGATTAGCTAACATATAGAGTTCTAACTGTAGAGGTTAACTAACAGGTAATATAGAGTTCTAACTGTAGAGGTTAGTTAACAGGTAATATAGAGTTCTAACTGTAGAGGTTAGTTAACAGGTAATATAGAGTTCTAACTGTAGAGGTTAACTAACAGGTAATATAGTGTTCTAACTGTAGAGGTTAACTAACAGGTAATATAGTGTTCTAACTGTAAAGGTTAGCTAACATATAGAGTTCTAACTGTAGAGGTTAACTAACAGGTAATATAGAGTTCTAACTGTAGAGGTTAACTAACAGGTAATATAGAGTTCTAACTGTAGAGGTTAACTAACAGGTAATATAGAGTTCTAACTGTAGAGGTTAACTAACAGGTAATATAGAGTTCTAATTGTAGAGGTTAGCTAACATATAGAATTCTAACTGTAGAGGTTAGCTAACAGGTAATATAGAGTTCTAACTGTAGAGGTTAACTAACAGGTAATATAGAGTTCTAACTGTAGAGGTTAGCTAACAGGTAATATAGACTTCTAACTGTAGAGGTTAGCTAACAGGTAATATAGAGTACTAACTGTAGAGGTTAACTAACAGGTAATATAGAGTTCTAATTGTAGAGGTTAGCTAACATATAGAATTCTAACTGTAGAGGTTAACTAACAGGTAATATAGAGCTCTAACTGTAGAGGTTAGTTAACAGGTAATATAGAGTTCTAACTGTAGAGGTTAGTTAACAGGTAATATAGAGTTCTAACTGTAGAGGTTAACTAACAGGTAATATAGTGTTCTAACTGTAAAGGTTAGCTAACATATAGAGTTCTAACTGTAGAGGTTAACTAACAGGTAATATAGAGTTCTAACTGTAGAGGTTAACTAACAGGTAATATAGAGTTCTAACTGTAGAGGTTAACTAACAGGTAATATAGAGTTCTAACTGTAGAGGTTAACTAACAGGTAATATAGTGTTCTAACTGTAGAGGTTAACTAACAGGTAATATAGAGTTCTAACTGTAGAGGTTAACTAACAGGTAATATAGAGTTCTAACTGTAGAGGTTAGCTAACAGGTAATATAGAGTTCTAACTGTAGAGGTTAACTAACAGGTAATATAGTGTTCTAACTGTAGAGGTTAACTAACAGGTAATATAGTGTTCTAACTGTAGAGGTTAACTAACAGGTAATATAGTGTTCTAACTGTAGAGATTAGCTAAATAAAGAGTTCTAACTGTAGAGGTTAACTAACAGGTAATATAGTGTTCTAACTGTAGAGGTTAACTAACAGGTAATATAGTGTTCTAACTGTAGAGGTTAACTAACAGGTAATATAGAGTTCTAACTGTAGAGGTTAGCTAACATATAGTGTTCTAACTGTAGAGGTTAACTAACAGGTAATATAGAGTTCTAACTGTAGAGGTTAGCTAACAGGTAATATAGAGTTCTAACTGTAGAGGTTAACTAACAGGTAATATAGTGTTCTAACTGTAGAGGTTAACTAACAGGTAATATAGAGTTCTAACTGTAGAGGTTAGCTAACAGGTAATATAGAGTTCTAACTGTAGAGGTTAACTAACAGGTAATTTAGAGTTCTAACTGTAGAGGTTAACTACAGAGGACTACTTTCTGTTTCTAGAGACTATACCTGTTTTAACTGATGTCACCAGTGGGCGTGACCTTTACTGTAGATAAATACCTGACAGAAGGACCCAAACATCCTTTAAAGTTCAGGATAAAATCCTCCAAACAACTAAAACACAACAATTCTCTGATATCAGAGCTAACAGCTGCTTCTGGACGTCACAAACATTTAATGGAATCAGCTGAAGACAGACAGAGGAATAAAACCATTAGTGATTCTTGATGTTTGTCATGTAAACATCTCATTGACTGACTCACATCTGTTTGTTCTTTTTGCTCCGTCAGTTCTCGTTCAGAGGAGACAGACGGGCTCATCCATCAGGATGACACGACGCGGAGAAGATAACAAAGACACAATGTTTGTGTCACACTTCAGAGCAAACTGTCACACAGAAGCTCCATTAAAGTGTCAGAGGAAACAAATGCACCCAACATAAGGTCACTGAGCTGTTCCAGAACCATCTGCAGTCGAGGTTTGGTTCTGCTCTCAACGTTCCCCTCAAAATGTTCTGGACCGAGTTCCACCTCTTTAAACTTGGGTTGTCTGTAGTGAAATAACTGATTGGAGCCGGGAGCTGCTGGTTCTTCTGCTTTACAACACTGAGACTGAAATAGACCCAGGGTTCTAACAGTTATTAACCCAGGGTTCTAACAGTTATTAACCCAGGGTTCTAATAGTTATTAACCCAGGGTTCTAATAGTTATTAACCCAGGGTTCTAATAGTTATCAACCCAGGGTTCTAACAGTTATCAACCCAGGGTTCTAATAGTTATTAACCCAGTGTTCTAATAGTTATTAACCCAGGGTTCTAATAGTTATTAACCCAGTGTTCTAATAGTTATTAACCCAGGGTTCTAATAGTTATTAACCCAGGGTTCTAATAGTTATTAACCCAGGGTTCTAACAGTTATCAACCCAGGGTTCTAATAGTTATTAACCCAGGGTTCTAATAGTTATTAACCCAGGGTTCTAATAGTTATTAACCCAGGGTTCTAACAGTTATTAACCCAGGGTTCTAATAGTTATTAACCCAGTGTTCTAATAGTTATTAACCCAGTGTTCTAATAGTTATTAACCCAGTGTTCTAATAGTTATTAACCCAGGGTTCTAATAG
>SSNR01000005.1:892323-912996 GCA_006937965.1 Callopanchax toddi
CAGTCCAGGTGAGACCAGTCCAGGTGAGACCAGTCCAGGTGAGACAGTCCAGGTGAGACCAGTCCAGGTGAGGTCAGTCCAGGTGAGACCAGTCCAGGTGAGACAGTCCAGGTGAGACCAGTCCAGGTGAGGTCAGTCCAGGTGAGGTCAGTCCAGGTGAGACAGTCCAGGTGAGACCAGTCCAGGTGAGACAGTCCAGGTGAGACAGTCCAGGTGAGACCAGTCCAGGTGAGGTCAGTCCAGGTGAGACAGTCCAGGTGAGACAGTCCAGGTGGTTTTTCAGGGCTGTGAGATCTCAGCAGCTGGAGATAAAGAGTCTGTCTCTGAGCTGCAGAGATAAATAAACGTTCTGATCTGAAGAAGTTAGGAAAGTTTTTGTTCTAAAAATGATTTAAAATCCAAGAAAAAACAAGTTAAAAGATGTAAATATCTCAGTGGAAAACTACTAGTAGTACTTTTACTTACTATATGTATTTTATGCTGAGTGTTTTGACCGACTTTCTGTACTTTATAGTATTTTTCTAACTACTTTAGTTTCAGTACACGTGGAGGGGTGAGGTTTCTGATGCAACGTTTGTTTTTCCTGAACCAGGAGGAGGACCAGGACCAGGAGGAGGGTCCTCAGAAACCTATAAAGCCAGCAGGACCAGGACCAGGTCCAGGTCCAGACCACGACAGAACTGTTTTCCCACCGGAGAAACCGAACATGAGTCACGTCGACGTGAAAAACCTGAAGCCGTCCAACAAGTTCGAGGAAGAGTTTTATGACGACTATGATTATTACAACCTGACCGACAAGTACACCGGTGAGTAACGGGGAGCAGCGACGGGGCTCGGTACCGTCTGGGTTCGTCGTTAAACCGGAAACGGCTCTTTTGTGTTGCAGAAGGTTCGAGCCGCAAAGGCCGAACTAAGAAGGAAGCGAGTGAGAACACGAACCGACACAACCCGGCGGGACATGAACGGAAAATAACGGAGAAGCTCCAGAACAGCGAGAAGAAGGAGTGACGAGAGGTGGGCGGGACACAAACAAATAAACAATAAACAACAACAACAACAGCAGCTGGGACTGAGTGGAGACCAGACCTGACTCAGCAGGGTCTGAACCCTCCAGATGGTTCTAGACCCTTTAGCATCCGGTTCACTCAAGTCAAGATTTAGTTGACTAAAACCTGCAGGAGACTGTTCCCTTCAGACTAGTGGTGTGACGTTCATGAACGAACCGAACCTTAGGAACGGTTTTGGTGATCAGGACACTGCTTATTCAGAATATTGAAGAAAAAACAACAGAGCCAGTCTTTTGAAGGGAGCCGTAAGTCCCGTCACTACTGAAAATCCTCAGCGGAAAAGGTCAAAGGTTAAAAAGGGGAGGAGTTCTAGAAAACCTTTTTGTTGTTCTTGATCCAGGTTGTTCTCCGATGTAATTTAATCCTGTAGGTTCAGTCTGGATGATGTGCAGGCGTTTAGTTACAGTAACTAATCTAGTTACAGTATCCTGTTTAGTTACAGTAACTAATCTAGTTACAGTATCCTGTTTACAGTAACTAATCTAGTTACAGTATCCTGTTTACAGTAACTAATCTAGTTACAGTATCCTGTTTAGTTACAGTAACTAATCTAGTTACAGTAACCCGTCTTGTTTTCACAGGGCGACTCGGACAGCTAACCTGGACACCGACCTCGGCCTGTTGGCCACAGAACGACACGAGCAGATTGTTGGAGCTCAGATGAGTTTCACCTCAGGGTGGCCTCGCCCGGACGCCTGCAGGGGCTGGAACCACGTTGTGTTGGAGTCCACCTGAGTCCCTCAGAGTCCACCTGAGTCCCTCAGAGTCCACCTGAGTCCCTCAGAGTCCACCTGAGTCCCTCAGAGTCCACCTGAGTCCCTCAGAGTCCACCTGAGCCCCTCAGAGTCCACCTGAGTCCCTCAGAGTCCACCTGAGTCCCTCAGAGTCCACCTGAGTCCCGGCTCAGACCACAGCAGTGCAGCTGGGTGTTTTTTAAAGTATTTTTATCAATAAAGTGTTTGAAGCTTCAGAATGTTTATGGTTTTATTCTGTCAGGTTTCTTTGTGGAAGGAAAAAAAAACCTCATAGTTTATGAACTATTTAACCCCCCCCCCCCCCCCCCCCCCCACCCCCCACCAGTCACTCAGTGAAATACTTCGTTTGAACCAGTAACCATTACTGGGGGTTGTGACAGGGACATTTTTAATAACTTGATCATTTGACTACAGTAACAACCACACCCACTTGTGACATCACTGAAAGAAGCTGCAGTCTGTAGAAACAGGAAGTGGTCTGCTTCAGATCAGCTGATGAAAATGTTGATCAGGAGCTCAGTGAGCTGTTCAAGTCCTGCTTTGTTTCTTAAAACAGAAAACATTAGAATGGAGAAACCTTCACCACCTTAGTGCTCCTGTAGGTCCAGATTCATACCAGCAGGGGGCAGACAGACCTTAAACAGGTAGGTTTAAGTCCAGGACACCTGTCTTTATTTAACTTCTGGGACAAATGATGAGCTAATGTCTCAATAGCTTCATTTATCACTTATAAACAGAATAGTTCATAAATAAAAGCTTCGGTGCAATCCAAACGACTCCCTGACTGTCCGTGACTTTGAGTCTGTTCTGAAAGTGACCACGGTTCAGAGCCAGACTTCGATGATGTCGCCGTCCTCCATGTCGAGCTGCGCTGGTGTCTGGACGCCCGTCACTTTGGAGCCGTCGAAGTGGAAACGGGCCGTTCTCTGGGCACCAGCGGGTAGGTTGGACAGATACTGGGAGAAGACGGAGTCCAGCGGCGCCTCCTGAAACAAACAAAACGTGTCACTCGTCTGTGACTGACCATAAACGGAGGGAGGACGGAGAGGAGAACAAACTCTGTGGATGGAGAATTCCTGGAAGGAGTCCCGGTCTTTACTCTGCAGCTTAACGGTGATGCTGCTGCTTTCATCCTCTGCTGCAATGACGACGCACTCTGAACAAAACAGAGACAGGAAGTCTGTCAGATTCATCAGAACCAGCAGTCCACATGGTTCTGGTTCTATCAGGTTCTAATCGAGGTGGTGTGGAGCTCAGTACGTAGGAGGGTCTCTTTGTAGTTGTGTTCTTGGAGACACTTCACCCACCAGATAAGAGTTCTAACCGTAGAGGTTAGCTAACAGGTAATATAAGTGTTCTAACTGTAGAGGTTAACTAACAGGTAATATAGAGTTCTAACTGTAGAGGTTAACTAACAGGTAATATAGAGTTCTAACTGTAGAGGTTAGCTAACAGGTAATATAGTGTTCTAACTGTAGAGGTTAGCTAACAGGTAATATAAGTGTTCTAACTGTAGAGGTTAGCTAACAGGTAATATAGTGTTCTAACTGTAGAGGTTAGCTAACAGGTAATATAGTGTTCTAACTGTAGAGGTTAGCTAACAGGTAATATAGTGTTCTAACTGTAGAGGTTAGCTAACAGGTAATATAGTGTTCTAACTGTAGAGGTTAGCTAACAGGTAATATAGAGTTCTAACTGTAGAGGTTAACTAACAGGTAATTGAGACTTTTTACTACAAGAGTTTGAGGGTCCGGCAGCGCCTGTGTGCTTGCTATGCTTCATGTGACTTACTGCCATCAGAGTGTGAATGACTGCAATGCAAAGCACTTTGTGTATAACTTAGAAAAGCTCTTTCCAAATGTGGGACATTTAAAAACTTGAAAATTAGCTGCTAGCTTGTCATCAATCTGCTGATCTAACTAGCACTGAGTATTGCTCCAGTTAGAGGACAACTTCCTGTTCCACTGAGTGATGTCACCAGTGGGTGTGGACCTTCCTTTAGATGGAACGACCCTGACGACTTGATTTAAACATTAATGGTTCCTGACATGAAGCTGTGATGAACTTTAACCTTTAACTTCAGAACCAGCACACGCTGTGAAAAATATTGATTTTGCAGTTTTTAGTTAAGCTTTTTTTCAAACATCATCATTTTCTTTAGAAACATGTTCCACAGGTGAACTTTGAGCCCTGAATGTTTGTTTTGTCATCTGAGCTTCAGTCAGACACCGGACAGTGAGACCAACCACCACGAGCCTCAGAGCTCCGCCCCCTACAGGGCGCCTTCATTAGATCGATTTAAACAAACACCAAGGAGTCACGTGACTCACCTATGATGTCAGCGATGCAGAGGCCCAGCTCGCCGATGGAGGAGTGCATCTGCAGCTCGACGTCCTGTCTGAGCAGGAGGAGGCGAGGGGGCGGGACGTTCAGAATGACGGACAGCTGCCTCACCACATCAGTTAGAGGCGTCGACTGGAAACAGAAACAAAGCGAGTGTCACCGCAGCTCTGATGGACCAACGTGGAGCTCCCCCTGGCCCTGTACAGGACTAGATAGTGAACACTATGTAGTGAGCAGCATCTGGAACTCAGTCAGTCTCAGAACGTACCGATAGAACCGGGATCTTGTAGACGTCTGTTCTGCAGCGGATCTTCAGGGGGATCTCTCGGACCGAGTCGGGACCGTTCAGCGACTCTGGGCTCACGATGATGACATCATCATCTCCGGCTCCTTGCTCCCATTCAGGCTGCGAGGAAGGAGGCGTTCGGCGCCGTCTGGACCTCCGGGCCTGGCGTTCTGGGGACAGGGAGCTCACGGCCTGGATCCTCCTGTTGATCTCACTGGAGGAGGAACACAACAGGAACTGGACTCAGACTGGTTCTGGCTCCACCTGCTGTCACCCTGATCGGGAGCGTCTGGGCCGACTTCTGAAGCTCCTAAAGGACCAGAACCTGGACACCAGACTTACTTGATCTTCTCCGTGGCCTTCCTGGACTGTTTCTGGACCGGACTCTCTGGAGGGGGAGGGGGAGGAGGAGACTCTTCTCTGCAACAAGCCCAGACCGTGGGGTGTTAATGACGCCTTATGGGGCTCAGTCTGGATCAGACCGGTTCCTGACTTACACCAGGTTCTGATGAGGAGGTTCTGCTTCGTCCTCTGAGTCGCTGAGCGTGACGAGGGGTCCCCGGGAGGAAAACCCCGCCCACAGACTCTCGTCGACGCCATCGTCTGGTTGGAGATGGAAACAGCATGGCGTTTAGAGACCAAACGAGCTGCTGAGCGTCGACTCGGGCGTCTCCTCACCTGAGTTTTCTTTCTCACAGAACAGAGACGCTGTTGGTTTCAGCTGCAGGCTGCTGCTCACCTGGACACACCGACGCCATCATCACAGAGGAACTACAACACCAACAGCAGTGTTAAAGCTCCTCCTCCTCACCTTGTTGGAGTAGACTGGTACCGGGACGACGGCTGATGGGTCGAGGATGCGCCGGCGTTTAGACGGCGGTGTCACGTGCTGGATGTCTTCGTTGGACACCTGGGGACAGACACACGAGCAGTGTTACATACCTGATGCACCGATTCTGTCCGAGTCACAAGTCAAAGCTTCTGCATGAAAGATCTATTAATTAGCGCTTAGTGACGGTGAGTTCAGGGACCTGGAAAAATGTCAGATTTCTTCATTGCTGCTTAGAAATGGTGCATTCATGGACCGACAAAATAAAATCAGATTTTTGAGATTCATATCATGTTGAATATCAGCTGATTCCGATCATCACTGGGGCTCCTCGGTAGTTTGGATGTTGGTAGAAACTCCTGAGGAACTGAACTGATCAGAGACGTCAGGATGAGCAGATTTAAAGTCCTACACATCCTGAGTCTTCTGTTAAATGACCTCCAGCCACTGGTCCAGACCAGGAGTGATGGAGCTGAGAAACATCTGATGAGACCCTCAGGACACAGAAACCCTGAAACTGTAGAGACTGACTCGAACAGAAAAACGGAGTGTCGAGTTCTTTATGAGATGAGTCGCTTCCTTAAAGTTTAACACACTCTTATAACAGAATAATAAAAACAAAGATGATATCAAGAACTGGTTTATGAGGACAAATCTTGACAAACCTTAAACTGAGATTTTACAAAAGGAGGTTCACTAACCGCTAAAGACTTTTATTGTGAAAAGCTCAGATTTAGCGTCATGCTAACGGGTCCGTTTTTCAGTCGGACTGAATTTAACTCGTTTTTCATCCATCACGTCCACAGGTTTTAGTTTGAACTCGGAGTTAGTGACTTAAAAACCGTTTATTCGCGACATTATTCAGCCGTAAAGTGATTTTAAAGCGATAAATCGGAGAGGGAGATGTCAGAAACTCACCGTGTCGGCCATGTTTGTTTCTATCTGCGCGCCGTTGCTGCCTTCACTGACTGTCGGATTTAGGAAGCTTTGGCGGGTTACTCCGGATGGTGTTGCGTTCAATGACTATTAAAACAGGTCAGCCACAGCACAATAAAAAATGGGGAAACTTTGTGACGCTTCTCGTTTTGTTAAATATTAGACTTACAACCTTCCTGTCAATTAGAACAATATTCACTTATAAAATACTGCCTTAAACTTTACAAATCAACATTTTACTCTGCACAGATCTACTCAAAACGACCAAACCTAATCAGGACGATTATTTTAATCTTTTAGCTGGCAGTTTATTTCATAACCTTATTTATGAAAAAATAGTACATTTTCATGGGACTAATTGTATGTGGCTGGAGGATTATACAGTACACACACACACATATATATATATCGAGCTTTTCTATCCCTGCTTTACATTAGTTACATTCTGATGGCTGTCAGCTACATATGTTTATAAGTGTACATACACACACACACACGTGTATATTGTGTAGGTATGAATTAGGGATGCACCGATACCACTTTTTTCAAAACCGATCCAATACTGATACTTAAATCCGAGTACTCGCCGATACTTCTACCACACAAAAAAATGCAACAAATTGGAATACAGGTTTTATTTTTTCTTCTCTGCTTTTAACAACAAATAACTGAGTTAGATAAAAATAAAATAAAATATATTAAAAAATTATCACAAAACTAAAATATAAGTTGAAAAATAACCATTTTCTGTGATTTCACAGTGAAATTATTGCAGTTTTCCACATTTTAACCAAATAAAATGAACTATTTGGCACCATCTCCAGCTCTCAACCCACACTGTTCCTCTTTAGCTCAATAGCTCCCCCTAGTGTTCAATATAGGACACTACAACAGAAATCACAAGTCACAGACAGTGAAGCCACTGGTATCGGTTCCTGGTATCGGCCCATCCCTAGTATATATACTATATACGTGTATAATCTGAAATATTTCATAGCAGTTTTTGGACATTTTGGTGCTCAATGACTCAAGAAAGGAGTCATTTTTTGTATTCTGTTCATCCAAATAAAACGTGAATAAGAAGAGCTTCAGTTCCATTCAGGTGGGCCGTGTGAAGAGGAATCATTTTCACAAATGGACACAATGCATGATGGGTAAAGTTTGAACAATATCTGACCCGTCTTTAATGTGGATACAAACACATTTACTTTGTTCCTTCAGTTTATTTTAACGTTTTGTTCTAATGCTGCGTTGCTCTATTTGCAAACAGGGATGAATTTTTATTTAAAGGTTTTAGAGTCAAAGGTCCTTTAACTGGACCGAAGCGTCCACTACAGAGGAGGTGAGTCAGCGTTTATGGGCTGTTTGTGAAGAACAGAACACCTGAACGCAGCTCCATGTGAACACTTTATTTTCTACAACACTTCCTATAAAAACCAAAAACAGTTTGGACAGAACAGCTGTAGATTCTAACCACAGCAGACGTTTGTTCCTCTTCCTGCTCAGAGAAAACATCCTAGAGAACCCGTTAAAATAAGAACTGATAAATCAGGTCGCTCTGCTGTCAAACACAGAAACTTAATTACAGAACATTACAGAGTCAACAGGCTGCGTCCAGCTCAGATCTGGTCTCCAGACCTCCGTCGTGTCACTTCTTCTTGTTCTCCTTGCAGGCCACCACGTACCTCTGGGCCACGTTGAGCGGAGGAGAGTAGCCATCAGGGTAGGACGTGTCCTCAAACAGCACCGAGTAATCGTCCTGAGGCTGAACACAAACACACCAGCCTTAGACCCTAGAGCCCCTAACAGAAATCCTGTCTGAAAACAATCAGCTGAAGATGAGCTGTTATTTATTATTGAAATTATTTTGAAGATTTAGCAGAAAACCCCTGATAGCATAGTGACGGGTTTGAAAGAAAAGCTTCAGAGGAAAAACAATGTGAAGATCAGCAGCAGAAAATGAGATAAAGGAGTAGAAAGAGTTAAATAAACTCTATTATATCGTCTGACATCTGTTTAAAACGCAACATATTTAACATAATCAGAAAGTTCAGAAGACAGAAGAGTGTAGGAGTGTTTGTGATGATGTCATCAGAGTGGAGGAAAGTTTAGATTTTACAAAAATGGTCAAATGGCTTCAAAACACGAGAGCTTAAAGGGATACTCCACCAGGAAGTTATTTTTTACCTAGCATGCTAGTAGGTACCATTCACTTACAGTGTTTTACGCTAAGCTAATGCTAAAGGAGTGCTGCCGGATCAGGAAAACGGCTGGGCTGGTTACTAATGGTTTTTGCCCACTGATCAGCTCATGGAGGAGACTGCGGCGCCGCTAGCCTCACCCTGTGTGGCGGCGTGTGGATCAGGGCCCGGTAGAAACAGGTGGTTTGTGGGTAGAGGGCCAGAACCAGCTGGTCCTTACTGAACAGAGCCTCGGGGTCCGTCTCTGGGTTGGCTTTCCACTGAGGCAGAGGGATGATCCTCCGTCTGCTCAGAGTGTGTCTCCTGATTGGTCGAAAAACACAAACCGGTAAACGGAAAGAATCAGATCCCTCAGCCTGTCAGGAGCTGTCTAAAAACCACAGAAAACAAGTGATCAACGTTTCAGGAGAAGGTTTGATGAAATGATCAACACTGGAGACAAAAAGCTTCATGTCCTAAAGACATAAAAGACATTAATACCAAAAGTCATAGCTGAGAAGCTCTGAAAGAGTCAAACTCAACTTTATAGAATTTGTTAAAACAGCTGAAAAACTGCAGAAGAAGAAACAGTAGAGCAAAATGTACGGAAACAGAACAAAGAAAAGTGATGAGTCAGCATTCTAACTATTTCCCACTGATGGACATCCTGGAGGTTTCTATATGAAAGCAACAAGACCAGAATAAATACGGATAAATGAAGATGACTCAGAGGTCAGAGGTGAAGGACAGGAAGTGAACTCACTCTTTGCCCTCTTCATCGATGTCGTCCACCTCGTATCTGTAGGGACAGAGAAGAAACCCGTCGGACGATTCCAGAGTCCAGCGTTCTGAAGAGTCTACCTGACTGTGTGTGCGTGCGTGGCGTCCTCACTTGTTGGTGGAGTGGTTGTAGCTGACCACCTCAGCCAGGATCCACTGCTCGTCTCCGTCCACGGCCTTCACCCTCGCCGCCACCTTGTCTCCCTGCTTGGCTACGTAGTCGCTGCTGGCCGGCGTGGCTCCACACAGGGGGGGCGGGCTGGACCGGTGGGGGCGGGGTTTCAGTCAGGAACAACATAAAAACCAAATCTGAGTTTTAAAGGAGGACTTGGACCAAACTGGTCTCTTTAGAAAACGTTGTGAGGAGGAACCTGAGTCAACGTGGACCTGGTCAGAAACACCGTAAAAAACTAAAGGAGGTCTGGAGAGCTGGACCAGAACCACAAGAGATCACGACTGGACCACTGGTTCTGGTCTGGACCACTGGTTCTGGTCTGGATGATTCTGGTCTAGACCACTGGTTCTGGTCTGGATGATTCTGGTCTAGACCACTGGTTCTGGTCTAGATCAGTGTTTATAGTCCAGATCAGTGGTTCTGATCTAGATCAGTGGTTCTGATCTAGATCAGTGGTTCTGGTCTGGATCAGTGGTTCTGGTCTGGATCAGTGGTTCTGGTCTAGATCAGTGGTTATAGTCCAGATCAGTGGTTCTGATCTGGATGATTCTGGTCTAGATCAGTGGTTCTGGTCTGGATCAGTGGTTCTGGTCTGGATCAGTGGTTCTGATCTGGATGATTCTGGTCTAGATCAGTGGTTCTGATCTAGATCAGTGGTTCTGGTCTGGATCAGTGGTTCTGGTCTGGATTATTCTGGTCTGGATCAGTGGTTCTGGTCTAGACCGGTCTACCTCTCTCCTGGCTTGCCGATCCACAGGGGGAGCGTCATGGCCGACTGCTGGAGGAGCGTCATCAGGACGCCGCGTCTCATCGTCTTCCTGGGCGGGTCGCTGTTGCTGTAAACGCCGGCCATCTTAGCAGCTGAAAGACAAACCGGGTTCAACACCAGGACCAGAAACACCCTCGGCTCCTGAAGCCAGAAACATACCGATCCGCCTCTCCTCCAGCAGAGACTTGATCTCTGCTATTTTATCCAGAGCGTGGCGCAGGATGCTGCGAGGACGGAGACAGGAAGAGAAGCCATCAGAACGTTCTGTGGTTCTAACGGATCAGAGAGGTTTAACTACAGGATGGAGAACCAGGTCACCTGCACTCTGCCTCTGCGTCGGCCTTGGCTGTGGTGTACAGACCCCTCAGCTTGGTGCGGTAATACGGAGACGCTGGAGGACACAGACAGAAAGGTCAAAGGTCATAAGGCTAAGAGGCCATCAGGGAGAAGGACCTGCTCAGGATGGACACTAGAACCCCAGCAGGGTCCCTGTTCCAAACTCCTCCCTGTCCTTTAAAACACCAGCAGTAAAATCCCTTCACATTCATGTGCTCATAAAAATAAAGTTTTATAAATAATTATGTTTTTATCCTTTAAACCAGCATCAGTCTTATTCGTACATATAAAATAAAAAAGAGTTTTTATCATGTTTAAACTTTCAAAAAGGTTTTTGTCCTGATGCAACTTTAATTTATGGTCTCTAAAACATAATTAGACAATAGTGTGTCTCCTGATCTGACCAGACATGAGCTTTGCTCCAGAAATCCTCTTTAAATCATCTTTCCTGGTTGAATAAGTAAATAATAAGCTTCTGATTGATGTTAATTGTAGTTCAGATGCTGAGCTGTGATTGGTGGACCAGCAGGTCAAACCTGACCTGGAACACCTGTACAGGTTAACGTAGCTGCTCTTCTTTACCCTGATTTCTTTAGGAGGTGTGAGGTTCTATGGTGTGGTTGTTTAGCACTAGATGTTATCCTGACTAAACCGAGCTCAGACCTCACTGGGGTAAATATCTGAACCGGCCCCCGTTAAACCGACCCAGACTGACTTTTGTTTTCCGTCTGCATCCTCTCGTGTGTTTTCTGGATGTTGAGCAGGTTGTGTTCACTGCGTGACCTCTCCTCCTGGGGGGGAGAAACGAGCTGATTATTGATCCTGGCGCGACCCGAACCCGAACCCGAACTAGAACCCACCTGGGTCTGCTTGATGAGCTGGTGGAGCTCCGTTAGCAGCTCTGCGATCTTTGTGTCCGCCGACATGTTGGATCCTGTAAGTTTCTGACGTTAAAAGCTCCGTTCAGTTAGCATTCACGTTAGCATTCTGCTCGTTCGGGTTTACAACGCGAACATAACTGTTAAATGTTCACTTAAAGGACAAATGGAGCCATCATCTATCTGTGATTAATTAATATTTCGTTAATACAAAGCCTATAAACCAACTCACCGAGCAGCTTTACGTGTTTGTTTAATTGTGATGCTAACTACGGGTTAGCATTAGCATCTTCTTCACTGTTTCTGTGAAGACGTCGCAACAACAGCTCCAAGTGAAACAGCGCCGCTGACCAGGGCCTGGCCAGAGTGTGGTACTGCACCTTTATGACTGAAAGTCGTGTTCAGTGGATCTGAAGAAGCTTCAGTTCGATGTCTGGGTGTTAAAATATCTCAACATCCAGCAGGTAGTTTTGTCATTGCGATCATGTGAAAATGATGTGTGATTGTAGACAACAGCACCGGTGTGGCAGAGGGGTCTGGTAGCACACACATCTAGTGCGCTTAGACACTATAAATGATTCCAGTATCACCCAAATACCGTAAATAAAGGCTTTATAAATGATATCTATCACCCAGTAAGTGTTAATAAGATCAAACCAGTCGGCTTCCTCCAAAGAACCACTCCTTCAGTATGGATTTAGTCACGTGACGCGCTGAAACTCACGTGAGCCGCAGACCGGAAGTTTTGGTCAGATCTAATATGGCGGCGGTGAAGTAGCTCCAGTTCTGAGGAGTTCGGCGGTAAAAGCTCCAGATTGTAACCGTGTTTCCTCCACACCGGAGCCTCTGTGTAGTCTGAACCGTTAACCGACAGCATGAGCTTCGAATAAACTCCAGAACTCCGAGTTAGACGACTGAAAACCGGCAGCGGGAGGAGGAGGAGACGGGAGTCCTGATTCATCGTCTCCGGTAGGTAAACAAAAAGCAGCAGCGCTTTAGGAACCAACCGGAAGAGCGTTTTAACACTTTAAATGACGTCACGTTTCAGAGCTACAGCCGTGGCCGAGGGTCGATGGTTAGAAAGTGTTTCTGAACGGGGTTGGATGCGGTTTCCGCGTGCGCGCTGGTCACGTGCACCCGGAGACCAGCTGATCACATCGATCTCTTTGATCTGAGACAGAGGTCAAAGGTCACCGGTGCTGAGGTTTGTCTTTTATTACACATTGAGACAGAAATAGAAGTTCTGTAAAACGGCTCGTCCTGATGCAGAACGCAGTGAAACCCAGCTGTTTACAGACTCATCAGTAGGAAGGATTTGTTGGTTTTTTACAGGTGACGAGAATAAAGCATAATTATCTTCTTTCTCCACATAATTTATCTTAAAATACTTCATTTCTGTCCAGTTAGTCACTTTCCACATCAAGTTAAATACCCTAAACATGATGTAATAAGAACGGGTCAGAGGTCAACTGGAGCCACTTTACTGGCAGGTGAAAATCACAGTTTGAAGTTATTCTATAAGCAGATCGTTGATGTTTACGGGGGACTGACGTCCTGACAGATAAAGTCAATGAGAGACAGCTGGTGGAAATGATGTGTAATAAGTCAGATTCCGTGTAGATGTAACCAGGGGCAACGCTAAAGGTTGTACAGCCCAAGCGCCGCCCCTCCGCCGTCAGGTACAGGTGGAGAGCAGGTGCAGACCCCAAAAAGGACAGAGACTCAGAACAACAAGGACTAGTTTAAAAAAAAAGGTGTTTATAAGCTTGAGAGATGATTAAAAAAAACTAAAAACAACAAATCCATATAAAAATGGCCATAAAAACAATCTTTTATAAAACCAACTTAAAAGTCCAGGTGTGCTGGACCCAGGATTTCCAGGCTGACCTCTGCAGTATATCAGTCTCGTGGTGGAGTGAAGTGCAGGGGGGGGTTCCCGACCTGCACTCTCGGCCGTCTCCCTCGGATGGTCCCGCGACGGCGGCGGCCTCCCGCACCTCCTCGCCCCGCAACGCAAGGGCCCTGATCCGAAGGATGCGGTCCACTCCATCCCACGCCGTCACTCGCCCACAGCACGTCACTCCAGTCCCCGCTCCAGCTGCGGGGACAGGACGCTCAGCTCCTCGCTGCTCCTCCGGACCACCGATCGGCCTCCTCCTCACCAGCTCCCCACATCAGCCGCTGTTCCTCCTGGCTCCTCCAGCACACCTTTCATCTCCCCGCTTTCTCCTCACATCATTTCTCCTTTCTGTGCCTCTCCTCTCTCTTCCTCCAACCTGAGTGTCGCCTAAATAGGTGACCTCAGACACGCCCACTCACACAGGTGATTTCAATCATGTTAAAAGAATGTCCACAGTGATCCACAACTAAAACAAACAAAACTATAAAAACATGCCAAAATAAAACATAAAAACAGGAAAAACCATGCAAATAAAAGCTTTAAAAACAACAATCAAATTCTCACTGTGTGACATAGACACAGGACATAAAGTATAGGATCAGGGAGGATGAGCTGTCACTGGACCCAGGGTTTTCAGGGGCCCAGAATCCCTGGTGACCCCCTGATTCCAGCCCGTCACTGATCAGCTCCTCAGGACCCTTTGGGATCATTTCCCTTAAAGCAACAAACCTTTTTTATTTATTTTTAAAGAAAAGAGAAGTTTAATATTTTGTGCTGTTTTGTCTCGTGTGTGTGTGTGTGTGTGTGTGTGTGTGTGTGTTCCTCCTGGAGCCGGTTTCACACACAGGTCCGTGTCAGACATCACGAGTCTGGTTTCTTTTTCGTCTTCCTCTTTGGCCTCAGGAGCTGCTGACTCGGCGTTTCTCTGCTGCTGATGTGAGCTCGTTCATCCAGTCTGACTGGAGTTCTGATGAAGCTTCAGCTCAATCATTTTTATTGTAAACGACATCAAGGAGGCATGGATTTAAAACGACTGCTTCCATCTCGGCTGCTACTGGGTGTATTTTCTTATTTTGGTGTCCGAACCGAATCCCTCTACAGGTGTGAGAAATGTCTCGGTTCTGAGTGTCGACAGAAGGTCCGGAGTCCTGGTTCTGGTGGAGGTTGATGCTGAGTTTTGGACGTGGTGACGTCTGAGTTGTGAGGTCGCTCTGGTCAGGTGCTTCGTGGTGTTGAAGTGGTTTTGTTTAGTCGAAGCTGAAGATGGATCAAGTCGTTAGAGGTGCAGCTGGTACCAGGAGGCAGCTGGTTTAGAACCTCAAATCAATGAGAACAATGGCAGTCTGACGGTTTGTTTTGGAGAACGACTAATCAGGTTGATTCTCCTCCTCTTCGTCAGCAGCAGCCATGTCTCTGATGGAACCAGCATCGGACGCGGCGCCGCTCTTCTCCGACAGCGACCCGGAGGACCGCGACGAGGCGGCGGCCGAGCGGCAGCGTGACGAGGAGGCCAGCGGGGTGTCCCCGGTCCGAGCGGTCCTGACTGTCCTAATCCTCTGCTACGTCAACCTGCTCAACTACATGGACCGCTTCACGGTGGCAGGTACCGACTCGACAGCAGCTCCTCAAAAAGTTCCTGTTTGGGTCATTCTGAAGGTTTTCAAACAGAACAGGGCGTCTAGAGTTTCAGGTTTTAAATACCAGATAAAGTTGTCACTACTCGGCAGCAGTATGTGATGTAGACCAGGAGCAGAGAGGAGAGAGAGGAGGTTTCCACCATCACTTCCTCCATCCTAACGGGGAACCTGAGATCTCTCCTGGACCAGATGGACCAGCTTAAAGCTCTGATGAGGATCCAGACAGAACATCATGTGTTTCTCTGAGACCTGGTTCAGGATCAGGTCCAGACTCCAGCGTCTCTCTGACCAGACCAGCAGACAGAGATCTGAAGAGGAGCAGAAAACTCAAAGGAGGTGGATCAGCAGCTGGTGGAGTCCAGGACCTGCTGCTGTGGACCAGATAAGTTCATATCATCTGCAAGGGAGTTTATCAGTGTTGTCATGGTAACGGGATACAGATGAGCTGTTGCCACCGGCTCCTTTGAGCCTTCATGGTAACATCTGGAGATGTCAGCTGATCCACCAGAGGAAATCACAAGTTAGGATGACTAATGAGAACCTGTGACCAGAAGACCTGAGGAGATGGTCACAGGGAGCTGTGATCCACATGGAGATGACATCATGCCCTGACTGAGTGACATCATCCCCACTTCTCCAATAACAAACCCTGGATCACCAAAGACCTGGTCCGACTAGCCACGAGTATCGCTCCAGTCAGAGAGCTACTTCCTGTTTCTAGAGGCTCCACCCACTTTGAATGGTGTCACCAGTTCTGGTACCAGAACTGAATCCACTAGAACTCCTTCATAAAGTCTGGAGAACTGTTGACCCAGAACCACTGGGACGGATTAGAGGACAGTGTTAAAGTTCTAAGTCCAGTTTTGTTGTGTCTCCAGGTGTCCTCCCCGACATCGAGCACTACTTCAGTATCGATGATGGATCTTCTGGTTTATTACAGACAGGTGAGACCATCAGGAGCTGAATGTTTCTGTGATGTCACAGCAGGTCCAGTAAGTTGGGTCAGGGTTCCTCCACATGGAGAGAGGAAGGTGTAGTCTAAAGAGTATCATTCTCACCGTTTCTCCTGGCAGTTTTCATCTGCAGCTACATGTTCCTGGCTCCGTTCTTTGGTTACCTGGGCGACAGGTACAACAGGAAGTACATCATGAGTGTTGGCATCTTGTTCTGGTCGTCTGTGACGTTCGCCAGCTCCTACACACCCAAAGAGGTGAGTGATGCTCTGTCGTTTCCACAGGTCTCTAACTCTAAACACAGTAAGCTGAAGGAGGTTTGATCCTTTAGCTGGTTCATTTTGTTGTTGGTACATTTGGACATGTTGGACACATGGATCACATTTAAAGAGCGTGGGTGGAAATGGTCCCTAAACGCGTTCTGGTCGATGATGTCATGACATTTGTTTTCTTAATCTCGACTGTCATTGACTTCCTTCTTTAGCTGAAGGTTGTGTCACTATAGTTGTTCATTGTGAGTCTGTTTCTGACTGTAGCATTTCTGGGCGCTGCTGTTGACTCGAGGTCTGGTTGGAGTCGGGGAGGCCAGCTACTCCACCATCGCCCCCACCATCATCGCCGACCTCTACGTCAAGGAGAAGAGGACCAACATGCTGTCCATCTTTTACTTTGCTATTCCTGTTGGAAGGTTGGTTTCCTGATGATACACACCCCGGTAACGGTGATGACATAACCCCGGTAACGGTGATGACGCACCCCGGTAACGGTGATGACGCACCCCGGTAACGGTGATGACGCACCCCGGTAACGGTGATGACGCACCCCGGTAACGGTGATGACATAACCCCGGTAACGGTGATGACATAACCCCGGTAACGGTGATGACATAACCCCGGTAACGGTGATGACATAACCCCGGTAACGGTGATGACATAACCCCGGTAACGGTGATGACAGCACCCCGGTAACGGTGATGACAGCACCCCGGTAACGGTGATGACACAACCCCGGTAACGGTGATGACATAACCCCGGTAACGGTGATGACATAACCCCGGTAACGGTGATGACATAACCCCGGTAACGGTGATGACATAACCCCGGTAACGGTGATGACATAACCCCGGTAACGGTGATGACACACCCCGGTAACGGTGATACACACGTTCAGATTATATCTAGTTTTAGGGGGCGTGTTCTTGACTTCCTGTCAGACAGGAAGTGTAACTACACTGTGTTTGTTGTTCCAGCGGTCTCGGCTACATCGTCGGCTCTCAGGTCAGCGCCGCGTCGAAGGACTGGCACTCGGCTCTGAAGGTAAGCTCAGACGGGTCGACCTTACGTTGCTACCTGCAGCGTGTTGGACGCACTTTGACCTCAGGTGATCTGTCCTCCATCAGGTGACTCCAGCACTCGGTCTGGTTGCTGTGCTGCTGCTGCTGTTTGTGGTCAAAGAGCCCAAACGGGGAGCGGTGGAGGCGCGGTCAGAGCTGCACCAGACCAGCTGGCTGACTGACCTGAGGGAGCTGAGCAGGAAGTAGGTGACCCCCCCCCCCACACACACACACACACCTGGAACCAGCTGACCTCCGTCTGCTGTGCTGACTCAGCTGTCTCTCTCTCTCTCTCCCTCCCTCTCCCTGTCTCCAGCCACAGCTTTATTCTGTCCACCTTCGGCTTCACCGCCGTGGCGTTTGTGACGGGGTCTCTGGCACTCTGGGCGCCCACCTTCCTGTTTCGAGCCGCCGTCTTCACGGGACAGAAAGCTCCGTGCGTAGACGAGGCTCACTGCTCGTCCTCAGACAGGTGAGTTTACGTCTTGGTCTTGAAGCCACGCCCTCCAGGGAGACGGACTCACTGCTGTGTTTCTCCACCTCAGCCTGATCTTTGGAGTCATCACCGTGGTCACCGGTCTGCTGGGCGTGGCCAGCGGCGTTCAGGTGAGCCGCCTGCTGAGGAAGAAGACGCCCCGAGCCGACCCCCTGGTTTGCGCCGCCGGTCTGCTGCTGTCGGCGCCGTTCCTCTACCTCGCCATCGTGTTCGCCCAGATGAGCACCGTCGCCACATACGTGAGTCATCAGAGGGCGGCAAACTCCCAGCATGCTTCAGTTTTCACACATCAGGATTTATGATAAGGGGTCAGAGTTAGGGTCAGGTCTGAGGAGACGTGTCCTCTGTCTCCCCAGGTCTTCATCTTCCTTGGAGAGACGTTCCTGTCCATGAACTGGGCCATCGTAGCCGACATCCTGCTGGTGAGGGCTCCTGTTCAAACCCTGACCCGTTCAGAACTCCTGGTCCTGGTCTAAAGGACTGTCTTTATACTCGGTCTGAATGCAGCGTGTCTCTCTGCAGGTCCTGGACGAGTCCAGGTCCAGCAGACTGGACTCCGTTAACCCGCTGTGACTCTTATCATTTCAGTATGTGGTGGTTCCAACCCGACGCTCCACCGCTGAGGCGCTGCAGATCGTGGTGTCTCACCTGCTAGGAGACGCAGGAAGTCCGGCCCTGATAGGAGTGGTGGGTCCTGACCCGTCTCACACCTGTAAGGTGTTCAGAGACACGAAGCACTAACGGGTCCACCTTCCTGTCGCCTCTCAGGTCTCCGACTCGCTGAGGAAGACCGACTCGTTCCTCTGGCAGTTTCGCTCTCTGCAGATCTCACTGATGCTCTGCTCCTTCGTGGCCGTGGTGGGCGGGGCCTTCTTCCTCGCCACGGCGGTCTTTATCGAGAAAGACCGCAGTCGAGCAGAGAAGTACGACTCCTCAGGTGAGTCGCACCTGAGTCACGATGTCAGCAAAGAGAAACGGTTCATTTAAAAGGCTCATCTGATGGTCATGTGATCAAACAGTCACTCTGTCGTTTTTGTCTCAACAGCTGACGAGCCGATCGTCGTGCCAAAAAGTGGGCGGTCCACTCGAGTGTCGGTGTCCAGCGTTCTGATCTGACCCCTCCCCTTCCTCCTGATTGGATGATTTTTATTGAGTCTTTTTTAACGACTCCAGGGTCGATCAGCTGATCTGGGATCAGCCACACGGGGGACACCATGAACACATGTAGCCTGTTTTATAACCATTCATAACTTTATTATCACATCTTTGTACATAATTTTACTAAGAGAAACTTCCTGCAGTGGACAGACACTTGATCTGAGGATGTTTTATTCCTGTTTTGTGTTTAGAGCTTTTAGAGGTTTATTATTTAAAGGCAGCGTTGATCTCAGATGGTTTATTTTTGTGAATATTAAATGAGATTCAACTGGTTTGTGTTTGTTTGGACTTTATTAAAAACCTGCTGATCCATAAAAATGAGTTTCAACAGAAAATCCACCTGATTGAACCTCAACCATCACTCACTTTAAAATATGTTCATTTTAATGAAGTCACTTATAAAAGTTATACATTTAAATAAGTATTTACATGTTTAAATATTAATTCATACATTTTTAATGTTTATTAAATATATTTACGGCTCTTCAGAGATTTTCTTATTTTGATAAATCCCAAACTGGATTTATTTATTTCTAAAACTTTCAAAATTATGACTTTTTATTAAACGAAAAGTTTAAACAGGAAAAAAAATCCAATTAGATTATTAATTAATGGCATAATAATCTACATATTTATTACCAGAACCTCTTGCTATAAAATATAAAGACTTGTGTATTATAAAACCATAATAAAATCTTTTATAAAATTCTAGAAGCGTGTTGGTTTACCAGCGTTTTATCACCTGACGACCCCCCCCCAGCTGGAGGATCAGGATTAGGACCTTCATCAGAAACCTGCTGCCCCCTGGTGGACAGGGCCAATCGTTACCCTTATGTTTTATAATGACATTTTTAAATTAATCAGACTTTTATATAGTTAATGAATTAATTTGATTTAATAAATCAGTGCTAAAAACTGATTTCTAAAATTGTGAGTTTTTTCAGGCATTAATGGGTTAAAAAAGACAAAGGTCAAAGCACCTGGTTCAGACACAAACGTCAAGGTCTTAGCTCGACCGATGATCCAGTTACAATCATATTTTTGTGCAAAAGTTTCAAGAAAATACTGACATATTGTTATTTTCTATGTCAGCTGACTTCCCTGTAAGTAGTTCTGATCAATAGTCTCCAGACTTTGAGACAATCAGAAAGTCCTCATTTAGTTCTACCTGATCATTTAAAATACATCGTTACATGGATGTTTTGGTTATCACGACTCATCTCTTTAGTTAGAGTTATCTTGGGTTATGCTGACTCATCTCTTTAGTTATATTGGGTTATGCTGAGTCATCCTTTAGTTATCTTGGGTTATGCTGACTCATCCTTTAGTTATCTTGGGTTATGCTGACTCATCCTTCAGTTATGCTGACTCATCCTTCAGTTCTGCTGACTCATCCTTTAGTTATCTTGGGTTATGCTGACTCATCCTTTAGTTATCTTGGGTTATGCTGACTCATCCTTTAGTTATCTTGAGTTATGCTGACTCATCTCTTTAGTTATCTTGGGTTATGCTGACTCATCCTTTAGTTATCTTGAGTTATGCTGACTCATCCTTTAGTTATCTTGGGTTATGCTGACTCATCCTTTAGTTATCTTGGGTTATGCTGACTCATCCTTTAGTTATCTTGAGTTATGCTGACTCATCTCTTTAGTTATCTTGGGTTATGCTGACTCATCCTTTAGTTATCTTGAGTTATGCCGACTCATCCTTTAGTTATCTTGAGTTATGCTGACTCATCCTTTAGTTATCTTGGGTTATGCTGACTCATCCTTTAGTTATCTTGGGTTATGCTGACTCATCCTTTAGTTATCTTGGGTTATGCTGACTCATCCTTTAGTTATCTTGAGTTATGCTGACTCATC
>SSNR01000005.1:926018-979032 GCA_006937965.1 Callopanchax toddi
CCGGTTTGATCAAACCGTCGGACCCGGTTTGATCTGGTTTAATCAAACCGTCGGATCCGGTTTGATCTGGTTTAATCAAACCGTCGGATCCGGTTTGATCCGATTTAATCAAATCGTCGGATCCGGTTTGATCAAACCGTCGGACCCGGTTTGATCTGGTTTAATCAAACCGTCGGATCCGGTTTGATCTGGTTTAATCAAACCGTCGGATCCGGTTTAATCAAACCGTCGGATCCGGTTTAATCAAACCGTCGGACCCGGTTTGATCCGGTTTAATCAAACCGTCGGATCCGGTTTGATCCGATTTAATCAAATCGTCGGACCCGGTTTGATCCGGTTTAATCAAACCGTCGGATCCGGTTTGATCTGGTTTAATCAAACCGTCGGATCCGGTTTGATCTGGTTTGATCAAACCGTCGGACCCGGTTTGATCCGGTTTAATCAAACCGTCGGACCCGGTTTGATCCGGTTTAATCAAACCGTCGGATCCGGTTTGATCCGGTTTAATCAAACCGTCGGATCCGGTTTGATCCGATTTAATCAAATCGTCGGACCCGGTTTGATCAAACCGTCGGACCCGGTTTGATCTGGTTTAATCAAACCGTCGGATCCGGTTTGATCTGGTTTAATCAAACCGTCGGATCCGGTTTGATCCGATTTAATCAAATCGTCGGATCCGGTTTGATCAAACCGTCGGACCCGGTTTGATCTGGTTTAATCAAACCGTCGGATCCGGTTTGATCTGGTTTAATCAAACCGTCGGATCCGGTTTAATCAAACCGTCGGATCCGGTTTAATCAAACCGTCGGACCCGGTTTGATCCGGTTTAATCAAACCGTCGGATCCGGTTTGATCCGATTTAATCAAATCGTCGGACCCGGTTTGATCCGGTTTAATCAAACCGTCGGATCCGGTTTGATCTGGTTTAATCAAACCGTCGGATCCGGTTTGATCTGGTTTGATCAAACCGTCGGACCCGGTTTGATCCGGTTTAATCAAACCGTCGGATCCGGTTTGATCAAACCGTCGGATCTGGTTTGATCTGGTTTAATCAAACCGTCGGATCCGGTTTGATCCGATTTAATCAAATCGTCGGACCCGGTTTGATCAAACCGTCGGACCCGGTTTGATCCGGTTTAATCAAACCGTCGGACCCGGTTTGATCTGGTTTAATCAAACCGTCGGATCCGGTTTGATCCAATTTAATCAAATCGTCGGATCTGGTTTGATCTGGTTTAATCAAACCGTCGGATCCGGTTTGATCTGGTTTAATCAAACCGTCGGATCCGGTTTAATCAAATCGTCGGACCCGGTTTGATCCGGTTTAATCAAACCGTCGGATCCGGTTTGATCCGATTTAATCAAATCGTCGGACCCGGTTTGATCNGGTTGGTGACTGGTCCTGGTTGGTGACTGGTCCTGGTTGGTGACTGGTCCTGGTTAGTGGTTGGTTCTGGTTGGTGACTGGTCCAGGTTGGTGGCTGGTCCTGGTTAGTGGTTGGTTCTGGTTGGTGACTGGTCCAGGTTGGTGACTGGTCCTGGTTAGTGGCTGGTCCTGGTTAGTGGTTGGTCCCGGTTGGTGACTGGTCCTGGTTGGTGACTGGTCCTGGTTAGTGGTTGGTTCTGGTTGGTGACTAATCCAGGTTGGTGGTTGGTCCAGGTTGGTGACTGGTCCTGGTTAGTGGTTGGTTCTGGTTGGTGACTGGTCCTGGTTGGTGGCTGGTCCTGGTTAGTGATTGGTTCTGGTTGGTGACTGGTCCAGGTTGGTGGTTGGTCCAGGTTGGTGACTGGTCCTGGTTAGTGGTTGGTTCTGGTTGGTGACTGGTCCTGGTTAGTGGTTGGTTCTGGTTGGTGACTGGTCCCGGTTGGTGGCTGGTCCTGGTTAGTGGTTGGTTCTGGTTGGTGACTGGTCCTGGTTAGTGATTGGTTCTGGTTGGTGACTGGTCCAGGTTGGTGACTGGTCCCGGTTGGTGGCTGGTCCTGGTTAGTGGTTGGTTCTGGTTGGTGACTGGTCCTGGTTAGTGGTTGGTTCTGGTTGGTGACTGGTCCCGGTTGGTGGCTGGTCCTGGTTAGTGGTTGGTTCTGGTTGGTGGCTAGTCCAGGTTGGTCCTGGTTGTTATGGGTTGGTGGTTCAGGTTGGGGTTTAGACTGATGGATGCTCCAGGGGCCTCCTCTGGGATCAGTGGTCCTAACGGGGTCACAGGTGTATGAAAACTAAACGTCGTGTATTTTATTCTATAAGGACTTCTCTGTCTTTTCTGTTTTCATGTCCCTGTTTCATCCTCAGACCTTCATCATTACGTCAACGTTGGTAAGTGTTGAAGGTTGTCCTGAAGGATCCTTATGGATCTAATTTTATTGATTGATTGATTTGTCTTTGATCCTCTAACTTCAGAAGAAGCGATGCCAAAACCAGAACCAGATCACGACTCAGACTCAGGATCAGAGTCGAGTAAGTTTAAACACATATGGACAGTGTTGTGACCTTTGACCTGTGGCTGCTCACCTGGACTGGCTCAGAGGTCCTGGCTCCGCCTCCTGTTGTTGGCTGCACCCTGCTGATTGGTGGATGAGAGGAAACAGAGTAAATATAAAAGGAGAGTTCTGATTGGTGCAGCAGGTAACAGGAGGCAGGGCCAGAACACTGAACCAATCAAAGTCCTTTGTTCTTTAATTCTTACTCTTGTTGAAAGTTTCTGTTTGGATCTCACTCAACTGAACACTTGTGTTTCCAGACTATCAGAACGTGGAGGAGGTTTATCACACACGTGAGTTACACACCTGTACAGGTCACCAGGTCACAAGTCACCAACCATCATTTGTAAATAATTAGAAACATGAAGAAACTTTAGAAACAGTTCTCTAGTAAATCCATCTCTAGAGGTTCTGCTGACCTGGACCAGATGTTGGTACCAACCCATCCATGAAGTTCTGAGTCATAAACAGAACGACTCAGAGAAACGGGACTTGAGAGGACTGAAGCAGCTCAGACCCTGTTCTAGACCCTGTTCTAGACCTTGTTCTAGACCCTGTTCTAGACCCTGTTCTAGACCCTCAGAGGGCCTGAAGCAGCTCAGACCCTGTTCTAGACCCTGTTCTAGACCCTGTTCTAGACCTTGTTCTAGACCCTGTTCTAGACCCTGTTCTAGACCTTGTTCTAGACCCTGTTCTAGACCTTGTTCTAGACCTTGTTCTAGACCCTGTTCTAGACCTTGTTCTAGACCCTGTTCTAGACCCTCAGAGGGCCTGAAGCAGCTCAGACCCTGTTCTAGACCCTGTTCTAGACTTGTTCTAGACCTTGTTCTAGACCCTGTTCTAGACCCTGTTCTAGACCTTGTTCTAGACCCTGTTCTAGACCTTGTTCTAGACCTTGTTCTAGACCTTGTTCTAGACCTTGTTCTAGACCTTGTTCTAGACCCTGTTCTAGACCTTGTTCTAGACCCTGTTCTAGACCCTGTTCTAGACCTTGTTCTAGACCTTGTTCTAGACCTTGTTCTAGACCCTGTTCTAGACCCTCAGAAGGCCTGAAGCAGCTGATGTTGACCTGGACGGGTTGTTACTGACATCTGGTGAGAACTTCATCTCAATAGAACCTCTAGAAGTTTCTGCTTTTACACCAGGAAACCGTTAAAAAAGTTAAATAGTTAGAAACCAAAGTAGAACGTGGTCCAGTGAAGTCCGCCCCAGAACCTCTGAGGGGTTTGGTGACATCTGGAGATAACGGCAGTAGAGGATGGTCTAGATCCGGTCACCTTTCTGCTGATCAGCAGCGTGTTGTCTCTGCAGGTTCGAGTCCCGAGGCGTCGTCTCAGAGCGAGGATGATGATGATGAAGGGAACTACGTCAATCAGCCACCTGTAGGTGAACCACTCACCTGTAGATCAAACCCACGAAGCAGCAGCTGACTCTGTGCGTGTGGCTCTTTTCAGATGATCCACTGTTAGCCCAGTGCATGATGGGAAGTCGGACCTCCTCGTCTTCCTCAGCCTTCATCCATCTGAGTTTCTGTCAAAATAAGAGCCTCGTTTCAGACGTAAACAGGAAGTCAAAAAGCAAGAAGGAGAATCTTTAAGGTTCTCCAAGAACAATCAGAGAACCCCCCCCACACACACACACACACACACACACACACACACACACACCAAAACAAACCCCCCATACATGGATACACACAACTATAAAAAGAAAAACTAATCAATTCTCAAATAACTGATGATCCTCAGGATTCAACGCCTTTAAATGTCAGTTTGATTAAACTTTATTTATAAATGTGAATCAGATCAGTCTGATTATTAAACCTGAAGCTGCTCAAAACCAGTAACAGCCTCAGGTTTACTGGTTAGGAAACAAACCCCAGCAGAGGTCAGAGTTCATTCATCCTTTAACAGAAACTCAGCGTCACATCAAACCATCGGATCCGGTTTGATCTGGTTTAATCAAACCGTCGGATCCGGTTTAATCAAACCGTCGGATCCGGTTTAATCAAACCGTCGGACCCGGTTTGATCCGGTTTAATCAAACCGTCGGATCCGGTTTGATCCGATTTAATCAAATCGTCGGACCCGGTTTGATCAAACCGTCGGACCCGGTTTGATCTGGTTTAATCAAACCGTCGGATCCGGTTTGATCTGGTTTAATCAAACCGTCGGATCCGGTTTGATCCGATTTAATCAAACCGTCGGATCCGGTTTAATCAAACCGTCGGACCCGGTTTGATCCGGTTTAATCAAACCGTCGGATCCGGTTTGATCCGATTTAATCAAATCGTCGGACCCGGTTTGATCCGGTTTAATCAAACCGTCGGATCCGGTTTGATCTGGTTTAATCAAACCGTCGGATCCGGTTTAATCAAACCGTCGGATCCGGTTTAATCAAACCGTCGGACCCGGTTTGATCCGGTTTAATCAAACCGTCGGATCCGGTTTGATCTGGTTTAATCAAACCGTCGGATCCGGTTTAATCAAACCGTCGGATCCGGTTTGATCAAACCGTCGGATCTGGTTTGATCTGGTTTAATCAAACCGTCGGATCCGGTTTGATCCGATTTAATCAAATCGTCGGACCCGGTTTGATCAAACCGTCGGACCCGGTTTGATCCGGTTTAATCAAACCGTCGGACCCGGTTTGATCTGGTTTAATCAAACCGTCGGATCCGGTTTGATCCAATTTAATCAAATCGTCGGATCTGGTTTGATCTGGTTTAATCAAACCGTCGGATCCGGTTTGATCTGGTTTAATCAAACCGTCGGATCCGGTTTAATCAAATCGTCGGACCCGGTTTGATCCGGTTTAATCAAACCGTCGGATCCGGTTTGATCCGATTTAATCAAATCGTCGGACCCGGTTTGATCTGGTTTAATCAAACCGTCGGATCCGGTTTGATCTGGTTTAATCAAACCGTCGGATCCGGTTTGATCAAACCGTCGGACCCGGTTTGATCCGGTTTAATCAAACCACCGGATCCTTCCTGATTTTTTCTCTATTTTTAATTTTGATGTTTAAATGTTTGTACTTTTTAAACGTTATACTTTTATTTTCCTTCAGTACATTTTTAGTTACTTTTGAAGTTTCTTTTTTCACTTTTTCCATAAAGGAGGAGGTTTCTTCATCAAACTGACATGTAAAGGTTCAAATCCCCAGATGGTTGGTGGTTTTCAGGACTGAGGTCGATGCAGTTTTCCCTTTGTGACTCAGAGGGGAGGGAGCTGAGGATTCAGCTTCATCCTCTGAAGAGCAGCTGCAGACTTTTTGATCCTCTTCCCTCCTGAGGGTTCCTCTAAAGTCGGACCGGAACACTAAAGTCCAGATGAACCCAGATCAGCTCCGGCTTCCTGCTGATGAAACGTCTACGTTTGGTTTTCAGCTTCAACCCTTTACTTGTATTTTTCTGACAACTCCTGAGAATGTCCTGATCCTATTTAAATGTTGTTGCCATGGTTACGTTGATCTCCTGTGTGATGTTAAATGTTTTTAAGGGATTCAAATAAAAGTTTAGAAAGTCTGAGGGTTTCTTCTTCACCACAGGTCTCAGATCAGCTCTGATCCTGGTCTTACACCGCCTGAACCAATCAGCACACAGTGCTGAGATCAGCTGTTTGATTTAAACACAATCCAGGTGGGTTCAAAGGTTAATTCTGACCTAACGGGAAATTCACCTCTCCTCAAAAGACTCATTTGATCAGAAACATGAGCAATAAGAACTAGAATCCAGTCCTGGATCCCCGTACGGAGCGCGAGAACCATCAGAACAGTCTGAGCTGCTGGTTTCTGAACAAGAAAACTAAAGTAAAACAAACTGGAGAGAAAAGAGCTGAACTGTTTCCATCACAGCTTTCCTTTTTTAATCACCAACATGGTCAGAAAAACCTTCCAATATTTCACTAAATGACAAGAAAAAAAGATTTTTGATTCAGAAAAACAGAAAGAAGTGAGACTCTTCAGAATAGAGAATTTACTGCTGGATGAAAAACCCTTCAAGTGACTCTAGTTCCTAAAGGAGGAACTCGACCAGTGAAGGAGGATCTGAAGGAGAATGGAGCTGGAACCTTTCAGAGGATGACACCAGGTACCTGAACACACCACAGGGTACCTGAACGCAACACCAGGAGACGGGTTAGCCAACAGGAGACGGGTTAGCCAACAGGAGACGGGTTAGCCAACAGGAGACGAGTTAGCTAACTGGAGACGGGTTAGCCAACAGGAGACGGGTTAGCCAACAGGAGACGGGTTAGCCAACAGGAGACGGGTTAGCTAACAGGAGACGAGTTAGCTAACAGGAGACGAGTTAGCTAACAGGAGACGGGTTAGCCAACAGGAGACGGGTTAGCCAACAGGAGACGAGTTAGCTAATTGGAGACGGGTTAGCCAACAGGAGACGGGTTAGCTAACAGGAGACGAGTTAGCTAACTGGAGACGGGTTAGCCAACTGTTGACGGGTTAGCTAACAGGAGACGGGTTAGCCAACTGTTGACGGGTTAGCTAACAGGAGACGGGTTAGCCAACAGGAGACGGGTTAGCTAACTGTTGACGGGTTAGCTAACTGGAGTTTTAAAATGTGTTTCTTTTTCCTTCTTGAAACGTTTTTTTTTAAAGTTTCAGGTTCAGACATCAAATCAGAACTTGGAGCAGTGGATTAAATACTCACTTGTCCCACAAAGGTTTCAGGATTCTCAGGAAAACCGCTTCAGATTTGAGCTAAAAGGTGAAAAACGACCAGTGTCAAAAAAATCCAGTGGAATTTTAGCCAAATCAGAAGCCAAACTTCAGAGCCGTTTTCTGAGCCTTTTGACCTAAAGCTGTCCCAACATGAAAAAAAAAACTTAAATCTGAAGGAGTCTTCTCTCAGGATGAAACCTCAGACATCAAGACTCCAAACGGCTACAAGACTATCAAACATTTACCTGGTATCCAGTGGTAACAGACTGGATTTATGATGTGAGACAGGTGATGTCATCTATCAGGAAAACAACTTATGACATCACCTTTGACCCATTTTAAACCCTGTAATACAAACTAAACACACAAGAAGCCACTTCAGGAGTTTCTCCAGTTGGTTGTTTTTATTAAACATCAAAAACCAGTAAAGCTGTTTTACTGGAGGCTGGTTTGGTCTCAGATGGAACCTCCACACTTCAGTTCTCTTCATCTGAAACCACAACAAGAAAACAACTTCAATTTAAAACAACAAGACAAAGAACTAACAGGTCATCAGTTAAAGGATGGTCTGAGCACGGTAACCTGACTGTGTTACTCATTACAGTAACTAGTTACTTTAGTAATGAGTTACTTTAGTAATGAGTAACTAGTTACTTTAGTAATGAGTTACTTTAGTAATGAGTAACTAGTTACTTTAGTAACGAGTTACTTTAGTAATGAGTTACTGTAACGCTGATACTTCCATCAGTTCAACCTCAAAAGACCTGAAGGAAACCTCAGCCCCCCTAACAACCCTGAGGTCAGAGGTCATCTGAGGGTTTTTCAGGTCACTAGAGGTCAGAGGTCGTCTGAGGGCTTTCCAGGTCACTAAAGACTCAAACTCAAGCTTTAACCTGAGCCAGAGAAAGTCCGATTCGTAATAAGACTGGTACCTTCTTCCTCCTCGTCCTCTTCATCCTCCTCTTCTTCCTCCTCCTCCTCGTCGGAGCTGAAGGTCCCCTCAGGCAGGCTGTACACTCGAATGACTTGCTGTTAAAGAAGCAGAGGAGGACCGGGTCAGACCGGACAGCTGGCGCTCGGCCGGCGGTCCTCCGGGACTTGTTCCCACTCACCTTGTTGGGGTCCTTCAGGATCAGGTACTTGCCCTCGTCCAGCTTGCGGCAGATGTCGATGACGCAGCGGAGGATGCCCCAGGCGTTCTCCATGCTCAGGTTGATCTGGCTGGCGAACTCGTTGGGTTTGAACTGCTGGGTTCCCAGGATGACGTGGCGGGAGGAATCCTTCACGTGGTACCGAGACACGTACCTGAGGGACACACGAGACGCTCAGGTCCGGTCCGGTCCGGTCGCAGCAGCAAAGCGCCGCGTCGCGGTACTCACCCCAGCTTCAGGTACTCCGATCCAGCCAGCATGGCGCAGCAGGTCCAACGGGCCAGTTTGTAGCTGTTGTTCTTCAGCTCGGTGGCCAGAACGGCGCCGCGCTGAGAGTCCAGCTTCTGGCGCCAGTCCACTCCGTTACAGTACTGGAGACAAGACATGTCGGAGATTCACAAGTCCTGGTCAGAAGAGACCCGTCTGGAGGACTCAATAGAGGGTCTGACTAAAGAGCCCTGCTGCTACAGGAGCTAAAGGAGACGGTCTAGACGGCGTCCTACCCTGGAGTCCCACTCGTTGAGGGTCTTGATGTTGATGAAGGACACCTCTCCGTTGGCTCCGGTCATCACTCCGTCGTGCTCACAGCGGATGATCAGGTCGATGTCTTCTCCGAGCTTCCAGTGACGATACCTGAATCCCAGAAACAGCCGTCAGCTGGACAGGAACCGCCATCGGGTCTGGGGACACCAACAAACACCAGCACCCACCTGTAGGCCACAGACGCCACCTCGCTCTTGTCCATGTCTTCCTCCACAAATGGGTTGGATGTGGGGAACTTGTGGCGCTCTCCTCCCTGAACACAGAATCAAAGGTTCCTGATGAGCGGAGGGAGACGTTAGCCTGGATGAGAGGGCGGCGGGTCGCGTCTCACCATGCGTAAACACTGCTGGCTGAAGTTGTGGTTGATGTAGGTGGCCTCCATCGCCAGGTTACGAGGAGAGTTGAAGGAGTTCCCCTCGTCCTGAGGAGGCTCGTTAGCGGTCTCGCTCACAGTCAGCAGATCTGCTCCAAAAAACGGCAACAAATTCATGGAATCAGCATCAAAAACATCCCTTTAACGAACCGACCTGAGCTAATCAGAGACCTGGATTCAAACCTAAAACCACAAAACATCAATGCTGAGGCTGCCCTCAATCACTCTGGAGATTCACCGGATTGGTCCAAACCCAAAGATCTTAAATGGATGCATTTGGCCCCAGGTCCAGGTCCAGGTCCAGGTCCAGGTCTGACCCAGAGGATGGACATAACGCTGCTTCCAGCACTACAGGAAAGGCCTTGGATCCTCAGACAGCTTCAGGCGTTTCTTCACAGAACCTCCAGACTCACCGAAGTCCGAGTTGTCCCTCTTGTCGAAGAACAGCTTGTTGCCGACTCTCTGCACGATGATGTCCCAGGAGTTAACGGAGCGCGTGCAGCACATCAGCGTGGCCAAGATGGCGTCTGTAGCGAACACGTTGCCCTGGGTCTTCGCCAGCTGAGGGAAAACAGAAGCAGATTAAAACCTCTGGACCGGCTGGAGGAGCAGGTTCAGGAAGAGCCACCGACCTTCCGGATGACGGGGTCATCGGTGGTGGTGACGGTGTGGAAAATCCTCTTGATGCTCTTCAGAGACTTCTCGTTGCGGGTGGTGATCCGATCGAAGGCCTTATCGTAGTACTCCAAGGCGCCGCAGCACTCGCTGCAGGAGGACAAAACCTTCATCATCGTAATCACCTCTAAACACAAAACAGCTGAGCTTCACCTACATGTCCACGGGGTCGGACACCTCCATGTATCTCATCTTCATCAGTCTGGGGAAGTCCATCTCCTCCTTCACCTCCCAGTCGCTCCTCACCTCCACAGAGGAGTCTCTGGGCTTCAGCTGGGCCTGGAAACCAGCAGAAACACGTCAGTAACACCGGAACACGAGCTGCTAACGGACTAGAACACAGATCACATTTATCCTCAAACCCAACAAAACATTGAAATCTTCAAAGATCAGCTTTAAGAGTCTGAACCAGAAAACTGAAGCTTCTTTTATTATGAACAGCACTTAGACTCAAGATTCACAGACACATTCAGAGACAGGTTGTGGGTTTTAAAGGGATCTGTGGGCGATTTTTGAAATCTGAACACTGATTTAATGGACCTGTTGTAAATAAAGTAAATTATTATCCAATCAGAAGCTTCAGCTGCATCTTAAACTCATTTATTATCAGGTTTCTGTAGTTTGGTCAGAAAATAAGAGAAAGGCTGAAAAAAACAACAACTAATGAACCAGTTTCAACCACTAGATGTCGCCGTTTCCCCTTTAGCATCAGAATTTATGGTGTTTATGCAGCAGAAGTGAGTAGCAATAATTCAGAGGTCAAGATAAACAGTCTGATGTTCAACTGTAGAGGTTAGCTAACAGGTTCTAACTGTAGAGGTTAGCTAACAGGTACTATAACAAATACATTATTACCTGGGACTTTTGGTCCCACTTCTGACGGACACCAAACTGCTTTTGAAACTTCTTCTGAAGGCGTAGGCGATCCCTGAGGAGACAAACATCTTAGATTCAAACAGATGTCCAGCTGGGATCTCCCTGTGGCGTTCAGAGCGAAGACTTCACCTCTCCTTCTGCTTGGCGCTCTTTGGAAGCGTCTGCATGTTGAACTGAGTCAGGTTTCTGCGGTCTTTGTCCCTGCGTAGGTTCCTCTGTGGAGACAAAGCTCAGTACGTTACTAAACCACAGGATGTAACAGGACAGCTCTGAACGGTGACGACCCGCCATACCTGAGCAAAACGCATGCGGTTCCTCTGGTAGGCTGTCTTCTGGGTCTTAGCAGTGTCCACCAGCTGGAAGCTTGTCTCATCCTCCTCGTGGAAGTAGGCGTACTGACTTCCACCTCCGAACTGGGAGGAATATTTATCTGAAGCAAAAAAATGGTTATGAATATGGTTCAAAGAGTTTTACTTGTCGTTGCTATGTTTAGTTTTATTAACTAGAACTCTGGTCTGTTTCCTCCTTGGTTCAGATTGTTAGCTTGGTGTGAGCTCAGAACTAAAGAACCGAGACCTGTTGGAGGAGGTGGTCTCGGTTCGTTTATAGTGAACCAGATCCAACCTCCATCTGACAAAATGACCAGCTAGTTTGAGCCAAATGCCCTCCTGTAGCCAGGTTTGTGTTGCATTCTGGGAAGTGGGAGGTCACACACCCATCAGTAGCTTAGCTAGCAGTAAATGAAGAGTGGTTTAAACCAGCTGAGGTTGTAGCTGTTTAACCTCCAGGATTATTTTTGTAAAATTATTTGAATAATAAGTCGTTTTACACCTTGTTTGCATGTTTCTCTGTGTGAAAAGAAGCCAAATGACAGGAAAAAGCTCCAAACTAAAGGAGTGAAAACGCCCTTAAAACCCCACAGACCCAGATAAAGAACCGTTTTACTCACTAGTGTATCTCTTGTCTTGGTAAGTAGCTCCGGTCCAGTCAGCGACCTGTTGGATCCAACAAACAGAGAGAGGGTCAAACACCACCTGGTGCTGTCAAAGAGGAACCTGGGTGAGATCAGACCTTTCCCAGACGGTCTCCTTTGCTGAAGGGCTGGTAAGGCATATCTTTGAACTTCTCCGGGACTGCACACGGACCCCATCCAGACGGGTTGTCCTGGATCACGGGGGCGTTAAACTTCGCCATGACCTGAGGTTAGAGCAGACAGCAGACCAGACTTTAGGGCACTTTGTGTTTCCGAGTGTTGAGCACATGGTGGACAGCGAACAGGTCTCAGTGACAGCAGCTCTGATATCTCCAGCAACGCTCTCAAATACACAGGCGCTGATCAGATTGCGCAGTGGGCTAATCATCACCGACCCAAAAACATCACCTCCAATAACTTAGCTGGTAAACACGTCCTACGCGTTTCATTTTTCAGGCAGAACAAACCCCTAAGGGACACTCGACTTGTGTTGGGGTGGAGTTCCATCAATTATTTTAGCAGTTAAATTAGCAGCTAATGTCTGGTATTTTACCTGTTAGCCAACCTCTATAATTTAGCTTGACTCATTACAGGTATGACTTTTTTTTTAAAGTGAAAACTAGCTGGTTGTCACTGATCTGCAGCAGAGTCTCTCCTGATCTGAACAGCTGTAAGTATTGTTGAAGGTGGTTTATGAAGATAACTGACATTTAAAGGGTTTAATTTATTTGTGGTTCATTCAGGTTGAACCAGAAAGAGAATCTGTTTTATTTGAACCTAGTTTGCCAAAAACATTTAAATTTGATGTAATGGAAGTTAAAGGTTTAACAATCAAACACAAACCTTGCAGTTAACTATTATAGATCCATATTCGATCAGCTGCTTTAAAATTTGATCTGCGGCCTAAACCTGAAACTTTTATTAAAATGTTTTTTGAAGTAAAGAAAGTAAGAAAAAAAGGACTGTTTTAAGTTGAAAAGTGTTTAAAAAAACATTTTTGGTTAAAAGACACAAGCATGTATGTTTGAATTGATTCAATATATTAAAAAATGACGGTCAAAACGTGCAAATGTCGAAAAGGAACAATAAATAAGTCAAAGAAAAAACCATCAGAATACTGTTCGTGTAATAACCCTCAGTGTTTGAAGCCTTAACAAACTTTAAATGTTCAGTCGTATAAAAACCAAACACCTTTTATGGATGGTTTTTGTCTCTTTTATTTCCCTACTGTTCTTACTTGGTGAGGGTTTTATTTCTCTTTTTAATCTAAACTCTTTAAATGAATGACAGCGGACCTCTACTGCTAGTTTCTGTCTTTTAGCGACACTAGTACCGGAATCGGTCTGACAGAACACAAACCTTTTTAATATTGTTGTAACTTAAATGAACTTTTCTGAGACAGTAACGGTTATATTGACCCTTTTTAAACATTTTATCTGATAGCGGCTTCAGCTGAGGCGGCTCATGCTGCCAGGTGGGCCCGCTAGCTACAGATGCTACGCTAACTAGCCATGCTAAGCTAACTAGCCGCTAAGTGATTAGCTCCTTCCCTCGTTTCTCTGGGAGTGATGTCGCAGTAGCACATGAAGCGGAGTCTTCTCATACATCTGTGGACATTTTGTTTCGAGCTTACCTACAGAGTGAGACCTTCTGTCGCCTTTCTAGATCCGGACGGTTCAACACAGATGTTAAACCCGACGGAGCGCCGGTGTGAGAGGAAGTGACGTCACGTAGGAAAAATCAAAACGGAAATCTATTTTTGCCGCACTTCAAATGCAAGTGTCGTAACGTTAAAGCGGTGCTTTTGAAAGTAAAATATATTGGATTTTATGATATTAGTTATTATTCGCTGATTACACAGCTTGCATTAAAGAAGAAAAGATCGTTAAAAAGTAATTTTCCGATTACCTTTTGTTTTGAAAGGAAAACCGGAAATGCTTTGACAGTCTCTTCTGTAGTTGATAGATTTGAGCACTAGAGGGCAGTGTTTGTCTCTCTCCTGTGAAACAATGTAATGTTATCTGTTGTTTCTGTTGATTGTAAAAGCGATGTCGTCATTATTAACAAAACAAACGTGTTTAAAAACTACTTACGTACTTGTTTTGTTTAATACAACACTACTGCAGTGCACAAAGGGACCTCTAGAGGGAGGAAAAGGCGCATCTTTTCCAGTAATATCCTTCAAAATAAAACAGCCACTAGTTCTTTAAACATATTAAAAGAAGTTTTATGATCTAAGCTCATCACAGCGTTTTAAGATGGATAGAGAATGTAAATAATCCTCTCCTTGTCTTTAGAGGTTTCTTCATTCTTCTCTCTTTTCTCTGATTTTTTTATTTAGTAGTTTTTAAACATGAACTCACAGTAAAACGCTGAGTGGAGTTCAACATCTACTGGTAAATGAGTTTGTTTTGTCTATTTTGTTCCAGAACAATTAAATGGATTTTACTGTTGGAGTTTTGTTCAATTAAAGCAAAGTGCAGGTAATGAACAGTAATGATTGATAATTAGAACAACAATAAATGAATCAGTTCATCTTAATGCTCATCCAGACACTGAAGTGCTCAAACCAACAAACTCCGTTTAATGTATTTGGAGCTGCTCATGCTTTTAGTCCCTTTAGAAGGGAAGTCATTAGTTGACTTCTCTGCAGTTCCCTTTGAAACAACACCGACCGTTACTTTAGAAAGTAGCCGTCAGGTTTCCTCCTGAGGTAACCATGACGTCGAATCTTTAGATTGATTTGATCTTTTGGTGTTTCTGTCTCATCCTCTACCAGCCTTTATGCAGCTGGAACAAAACCAGTTTGTCTGATTTCATCTTTAATGGTTGATGCTGCCTGAAATCCTGTCATCAGATTCATAATCTGCTTTTTTTCTTTTTATTAGTGAAGTGAAACTTAAATATATATTAGGTAGGAAAGTAAATATAAAAAAGAGGAAAGGTTCTTTATCATTGATTATTTAATAAATGATATTTAGTCTTTTCAAGTCTCTTATAAATGGAGATGTGAAATAATAAAAATGACAATAATAATAATGAAAAAGAAAAATCACTAATCAGATACTGGTGTAATGAATCGAGCAGTTATTTATAATAGTGATGGAAACAAAGTAAAAAAATAAAATAAAATAAAATAAAACAGCTCATAGAATGAAAGGTAGGAGTCAGGTATCAGGAAAACCTCTGGATAATGCTGGGTTTGATGGAGGAGAGATGATGACATCACCAGAGCGGAGTGGTGACATCATCATGGTGGAGTGGTGACATCATCATGATGGAGTGGTGACATCACCAGAGTGGAGTGGTGACGTCATCATGGTGGAGTGGTGACATCACCAGAGTGGAGTGATGACCTCACCAGAGTGGAGTGGTGACATCACCATGGTGGAGTGGTGACATCATCATGGTGGAGTGATGACATCATCATGGTGGAGTGATGACATCATCATGGTGGAGTGATGACATCATCATGGTGGAGTGGTGACATCATCATGGTGGAGTGATGACATCACCAGAGTGGAGTGGTGACATCATCATGGTGGAGTGATGACATCACCAGAGTGGAGTGATGACATCATCATGGTGGAGTGGTGACATCACCAGAGTGGAGTGGTGACATCATCATGGTGGAGTGATGACATCACCAGAGTGGATTTTTCTGACATTTATATAAAACAAAAGTACAGATTTAAAAAACAAACTTCTTTCTTTAAATAACCTCCTGACCCAAAGCTGTTTCTGCTGATTGGTCTGTTAATAGAACGTAGTTCTATCAGTGAACCCAGTCAGCTCTCACAGATGACTCGTCGTGTTTCCTCCTCTGCTGATGGTTGGATGGAGAACTCCTCCAGGTTCCTTCATGGACCTGGGTCTGATGGTGGGTTCTTCATCAGGTTAGAAGCTCCAGACGGTTCTGGTAAAGCTGCTTTAGAAACCAGAAGCAGGAGACGAGATGCTCGCCTCAAAGGTCAGGGGTCGGGTTTGAACACCAGCGGCGTGACGTCTCAGGTGACGGATGGTGCTGCCATCGTCACATGTTATTTTACATGTGAGGAGCCTCTTATCTTCATCATGTATCCATGAATCGGTTCAGCTCCGTGGAGACGTCTAGAGCCAGGATGAAGGTTTGGGTCCTTCTATCAGGTCTACTGGTCCACTCCAGAACCTCAGGACCTCCTTCAGTCTTCTCCCAGCTGTAGTTCTCCATGATGGACTCAGTCGGTCCTCCAGGATTCCTCTGTGTTCTGCTGCATTCATTTGACCTTTGACCTGCTGAGAAGACTCCTCACACATGATGCTGACACCACCGTACTCCAATCAGATCATCTTCTGATGGACAGAAAGCTCCACGTCGGTCCCATCAGAATGTGTCAAAATAAAAAGCTTTGAGTCATTTTTTTTATCACTTTTTATTTCATTTAGTTTCCGTTAAAGAGAAGATTAAACCTGCTCTGATGTTTACTGAACTTCTGATGAGGAAAGACCAGATCCTGGTCCTGATGCTGAGGTGAGCAGAAATGAATCAACCAATTAAATCCTGGGATTTTGAGGCCTGTCTTTATTAAGGCAAACGAAGGAGACTCGTATCGTCTCCTGGAGATTTACAGATGATTCCTATTAAATATGTGTGTGATTACTGATGAGCAGGAGAATAAACAACCTCACAGGAAACCATAAAACCTGTTTTTGTCCTGGTTATTTTGACCCACTCCGAACATCATTTAACCCTTTAGTGACCACGGCTGACCTCACGCTTAAATAAATTCATCATTAAAATAAAAACACAGAACAACGACTTCATAGAAAACACTGAATGGTTGAAGAGTTCAACTCTCCGTAGACTCTAAATCAGATCCTTTATATAATTTATATTTATATGAATAATTGACCATCCTGAGGGTCAAGTCCCCACCGTGAGCCTGAAGCTACAATCACAGCTGTCAGCAGCGACCAAATCACCAATCAGGACCTTCAGTTTAGAGAGCACCCACAATCAGAGCGCTTCCTCCCGTTCTGTCATCGCGTTTAGTCTGATTCCACGCCCTTACTGGTTTCAGTTCTCCTCAAACACCAATGATCAACGTTCCAATCATCCAATCAGGTACCGGTGATGTCATAGCGCCCACCAGCCCTGCAGGTGTTAACTCTGATATTATGGTGCGCTCCATTTGTCAACGGGAACGCCCTCTGAAGTCGGACCTCCCACTCAGAAAGTCGGAGAATCCCATCGCACCCCGACTTGGGCGTTAAAGATGGCGGCTCCGATCAGGAACGTTAATTTGTCAGATGTGCTCGTTTGGATGTGTCTACGTTCAGAATGACGTGGGGTTCTTCGTACCGTCTGAGTGTGACCCGACACGAGCAGAAACACGGCGGTAACCTTCGGTCCACTCAGGAGTCCGACCTCCGAGGTCACGCGCTGTCACCTATAGCTCTAAGCTAATGACCTCGGTAAAAGTTGGCGCTGACATCAAGCTGCCCTGTAGCTGGAGGTGTGGAGCTATGACATCACTGCAGCGTGATTGGACCGTTCACCAGATGGAGTTGAGTTAGTGGGAGGAAACGTCTCCACTACTCTATAAGTAACTTATTTCCAGTGAGGTACTCTGTTCTGCGTTCTCCTCCGGTAGAGTTTTACTGCTCCCACTTTTGGCTCCGTTGAGCAGCAGGGGGACCGCCAGCGAGGACCCGTTGACGGGATCTTTCCCTCTGGCATCGCCACCATTCCTGTCGGGTGAAGACGCCTCCACAGCTCCGGCCGGCGCTCCTTTCTCTGTGAACGGCTGCTGGGAGCTCGACGGCTGAAAGCTGCTGTTTCCGTTCTGGGTGATCCTGTAGATCTCAGTCATTTCTGAGACGTCTTCCTCGTCGTCGTCGTCTTCATCCCGGATGGCCCTCCTCAGACTCTCTCTGGGCATCAGCGCCCTCCGGCCCTCCTCCTGCTGGAGGTGGTGCTCGGCGGGCTCGTGGCTCTCCACCCGTCTCGTGGAGCGGCACAGGGCTTTACGGAAACCCCTCTTGAAGTTGTCTGACAGGAAGCCGTAGACAATGGGATTGGCACAGCTGTTGGCGTACCCGAGGACCACCACGAAGTAGTAAAGTCCCTGGTGCTCTGAGGGCAGGGAAACCAGCAGGTTGATGATGTTCAGGGCGTAAAACGGCAGCCAACAGAAGACGAAGACCGCCACGACAATCACAACCATCCGGGTCACCTTTCGCTCAGACTTCCTTCTCTTGGTGGAGGTGGCGTGGACCTTTTTACCCAAGCTACGGATCTTGAAGACGATGAGCAGGTAGCAGAGGCAGATGATGAGCAGCGGGCAGAAGAATCCTACGGTGGAGGTGTAAATGATGAAAGCAGCGCTCCAGATCTCGGCCGGCTGAGGCCAGGCGATGTTACAGGTTCCTCCCACCTTCTGGATGTTGGCGAAGATCACCACCGGCAGAACAACCAGGAAGGACAGCGCCCACACGGTGCCGTTCACCACTTTGGCCACCTGAGGGCGCCTCCACTTGGAGGAGCGGATGGGGTGGACCACAGCGAGGTAGCGGTCGATGCTCATGACGGTCAGGCAGAAGATGCTGGTGAACTGGTTGATGGAGTCGACGGTCATGACGAGTCGGCACATGAAGGAGCCAAAGGGCCAGGAGTGGAGGGTGTTCTGGACGGCCAGGAAGGGCAGGCCGAACATGAAGAGCTCGTCAGCGATGGCCAAGTTCAGGATGTAGATGTTGGTCACCGACTCAATCTTCGAGTAGTGTAGAACGATGTGGATCACCAGCGTGTTTCCACTGAGGCCGATGACGCAGACGACGATGTAGATGAGCGGGATGAGGACGCCGGCCATGCCGGGACCCGAGGACACATCTGGAACGGTGGAGTTGGTGGCGTTGAGCAGGGTCTCGTTCAGATCGCTGTCGTTAAGCAGGAGAAGGAGCGGCGGGAGTCGAGGCGGCGGGCTCGCCAAGCTGCCGTTCTCCCACGCCTCGGCCGGCATGTCCACGCCAGGAAGTGAGTCGTCAGCCATCGACGGTCTCTTCCTGTTGGTTCGTCCTCCTGCTGTCTCAGCTCACACCCATCTGCTGTGTTGGAGGAATAAAAAACATCCGTCACCAAATCAAATAGCTGACATTCGTCAACGTGTGCTTCATCTCAGCAAGGACAAACAGAGAAAATCACATTCTAGTTTCACAAGGACACAAAAACAAAAACAGTGGTTTAGTTTGAGTCTCCAGAACTACAGAGGGCCATCCTACACTTCATCTATTAGAGGTGGTCGTTAATACAACAGTAATAATGATAATAGACCCTTTAAGAATCAAATGTTTCTCTTTTCTTTCTACATTAACGAGTTTGGGGCTCGATCCTGTCATCCTGTCCCCTCAGACCTGCTGGACCAGGACTCACTTCATCCATCAGTGAGGGAGATCTGATCAAACTGATGCTGATGGGTCAAAGTTCGTGTTCTGGGTTCTTGCTGACCATCATGTGATCAAACCAGCCCTGAAACCCTGCAGGTGACTGAAGGCTTGGTCCTTCTGAGCTGAACTGAAGAAAAAGCAAACGCTTGTTTTTTTATCGCCATTTGTTAGAAGAGAACATTTTGTCCTGATGAGGGGAGTAAATTAAACCGAAGGTCATTTATTTAAATCCTCCTTGAAACCAGAATCAGATGAAAACCTAAAAGCAGAGGTGACAGAATCGCTGCTGCTGAGACGACGAGGAAATGAAACCCGGAGGTTTGATGAGTCGAATCAGCAGACGAAGAAGAAGCAATCAGAGGAAACACGACAACGTCCTGATTAACAGGAAGGATGGGTACAGGCTAATTACTGGAGGGAAATAACCTGCTACACACACACGCCTAGGATGCGCCTCCTGGGGACAGACGTCTTCGCTTTGATTCGTTTGGACTTTTTGAGAAAAATGAGGTTTGATTTGATCGAAAACTCAACTCATCAAATAAAAAGTCCAGATGTTGATGTCAGACAATCACATCACAGCTGGATTCATTTAGTCAACTTTTTATCCAAAAACTCAAAACTGATCCCAACATGGATGATAGGACTATCAGAGAGAACACATCTGGGATTTGAACCCACAACCTCCTGGCTGTTAGGCTACAGGGCCACCATGAACCCAGCAGTAAATAACTTCAGGTTGTTGTTGGTGTTGGATGTTTCCTCAGCAACCGGCTGCTGCTGATTTTATAGGGAAATAGGAAAAATGTGTGGAAAAAACTGGAAAACAGATTATTTTCATCAAACACACCATCATGGAGTCGACGCTCAGCTTCACTCAACAGTAACTCCACAGCTGCTCCACCTAGATCTCAGATCCCAGATCTCAGATCTCAGATCTCAGATCCCAGATCCCAGATCCCAGATCTCAGATCCCAGATCCCAGATCCCAGATCTCAGATCCCAGATCTCAGATCTCAGATCCCAGATCTCAGATCTCAGATCCCAGATCTCAGATCTCAGATCCCAGATCTCAGATCTCAGATCCCAGATCTCAGATCCCAGATCTCAGATCTCAGATCCAGATCCCAGATCTCAGATCTCAGATCTCAGATCCAGATCCCAGATCTCAGATCCCAGATCTCAGATCCCAGATCTCAGATTTCAGATCCAGATCCCAGATCTCAGATCCCAGATCTCAGATCTCAGATCCCAGATCCCAGATCTCAGATCTCAGATCCCAGATCTCAGATCTCAGATCCCAGATCTCAGATCCCAGATCCCAGATCTCAGATCCCAGATCTCAGATCCCACACAGACGGACTGGAAATGTTTCAGGAAAAACCAGCTGAGAGTGTTTCTGATGGGTTTATTAAACCAGCAGCACTGAGGAGACCTGAGCTCCAGATTCCACAACAACCAGAGAACATCAACAACCCTCAGACAGACAACCTGTTTCTCTGATTTCAGTTAATTTTCACATCAATCATTTCTCATCGTCTCCACTTCCTGCTGATTTCAGGCGTTTCACAGTAAATTTACCCCATTTGGTTACCATGGAAACCAGGGGAGGAGGAGAGAACCCGTAAATCAAACAGAACCAAATGAGTTTTTGCTGTTTTTTCCCTCCTGTGAACGAGGCTCAGAGAGGAAACTCTGGTTGTTCGCTGATGAAAACTGATCCAGAATCAGCTCATCTGGACTCGGCTGAAGATCCTGGATCAGATCTGGAAGATGTTCCAGGATTCTGGTTCCAGGAGGGATGTGGTTCTGGTCTCAGATTCCCACCCAGCTGATTGGTCCAGCTGGTTTGAAGATCAGCTGTTTAAATCCGACTGACCTGATCTAATGGAGCTGGTCTGAAAACAGGAGATCGAACACATTCCTTCACCGAGTCACAGGATGTAAAGAGAAACCTTCATGAAGAAGAAACATCCAGTCAGATGTCTCATCAAACATCAAACTCAGTGACTCAGTTTTTTATCATTTTTCTCAGTAACCTGAGGTAAGAACTGTCAGACGAGTTTCCCTGAAACGACCTCCCAGCTGACAGGCTTGTCCTGCTGGATCTCTAATGGCTGCAGCCTCCAGGAATCTGGTTGTTATGGTTATCCTGGATGAAGTCTCCGACTGACGACCACAGATTTCAGCGCTAAAACAACCGCCAGCTTCTGTCTCACAAAACACTAAAACATAATGAGGCTGCAGAGACGCCTGGGTGGACTGAATGTAAGAATACCAAGTCTGATCTGGGTATCAGCTGCTGATTGGCTGAGAAATAACATGATGTGTTTCTATTGGTTTGTAGAAGAAAGCAGGTCAATCGTTCTCTAAAGGTTCTATTGATGTTGGTCAGAACGTCCAGTCCACACAAATTAAACCATCGAGTTCTGTGTGGTCAAATGGAACGACTCCGGGAAAAGGACTGAAGACACAAAGAAAGGAAGGTGTAGAAAGTCCTGGAAAGTCCTGGCAGCAGCTGGAATCCATCAGTAACCATAGCAACCCAGAGCAGATCCATGTCTGCTGACTCACTGATGGTCCGGAAACTAGGTGTCACACTACATACCAGGTCACCCTACAGGTCACCCTACAGGTCACTCTACAGGTCACTCCACAGGTCACTCTACAAGTCACCCTACAGGTCACCCCTAAAGGTCACCCTACAGGTCACTCTACAGGTCACCCTACAGATCACCCTACAGGTCACCCTACAGGTCACCCCACAGGTCACCCTACAAGTCACTCCACAGGTCACTCTACAAGTCACCCTACAGGTCACCCTACAGGTCACTCTACAGGTCACCCAACAGGTCACTCTACAGGTCACCCCTACAGGTTACCCTATGAATCACCCCTACAGGTCACCCTACAGGTCACTCTACAGATCACCCCTACAGGTCACCCTACAGGTCACTCTACTGGTCACCCTACAGATCACCCTACAGGTCACCACTACAGGTCACCCTACAGATCACCCCTACAGGTCAGTCTACAGGTCACCCTACAGATCACCCCTACAGGTCACCCAACAGATCACCCTACAGATCACCCTACAGGTCACCGTACAGGTCCCCCTACAGATCACCCTACAGGTCACTCTACAGGTCACCCCTACAGGTTACCCTATGAATCACCCCTACAGGTCACCCTACAGATCACCCTACAGGTCACTCTACAGGTCACCCTACAGGTCACCCTACAGGTCACTCTACAGGTCACTCTACAGGTCACCCAACAGGTCACTCCACAGGTCACTCTACAAGTCACCCTACAGGTCACCCCTAAAGGTCACCCTACAGGTCACTCTACAGGTCACCCTATGAATCACCCCTACAGGTCACCCTACAGGTCACTCTACAGGTCACCCTACAGATCACCCTACAGGTCACCCTACAGGTCACCACTACAGGTCACTCCACAGGTCACTCTACAAGTCACCCTACAGGTCACCACTACAGGTTACCCTACAGGTCAGTCTACAGGTCACCCTACAGGTCACCCTACAGATCACCCTACAGGTCACCCTACAGATCACCCCTACAGGTCAGTCTACAGGTCACCCTACAGGTCACCCTACAGATCACCCCTACAGGTCAGTCTACAGGTCACCCTACAGGTCACTGGGTTACGCTGCTGGGTTGAGTCTGGTTTTATGAACAGTGCTCTCAGGTCTGATGTTTAGTAAAAGTCAGAGAGGGATTGAGCTTCTTTATCAGAAAATTAACTCGTTAATAAAATAATTTCTACTTTAGAGTGGACTAAGATGTTTAAAAGACTTGAACTTAAGTTTTCTGTTTGGCTTCACATTCCTAAAAACCTGAAATCTGTTAAAGCATCTCTGCATCCTCTACTAGACTAGATTCTACCGTTCTGGCAGTGAGGGCCTCAGGTGGCCCCTGGCCGGGCCACACTTTGGATACGCCTGGTTTCGACTCTAATCCAAAGTTTTAACCAGAAGTCAGCTGACTCCATGTTGAGCTCATGGGTTCAACCATAACATTTGAGACTGGTTGTCTTTGAAATCCTTCTGACGTTCTAAAGCCTTGATCCTTTGCTCCATACGTCAGCAGATCCAACCACTGAGTCATGACGCAGCTCCTTTTTGTCTCAAAGCTCTGAGAACATTTGAAATCTGAAGGCTTTTCAAACACGAGCAGCTATTCAACCCTGAACTTTTTTCTATTTCATTGACTAAAAGAGAATAAATGTAAAAAAGGACAAGTTGTTTAAAAATCTAAAAATAAACCTTCAAGCCGCCATGGAACTGTAACATCTCCTCACTTCTCCGCCGCCGAGCCTCGTGAACAACCACGCCGTCAGGACGTCTCATTAACCTTCACACAGTAAAACAATGAAACCTTTTGATTTCTTTTTCTAGAATCTAGGAGAGAAAACTCAACGCTCTGGATCTCATCCTCAACAGGGACCTGAAGCGTTTCACTGGAAAGGTCAACCTGTCAGTCTGAGACGGCGTTTCCTCCTGAACCGGTTCTGACTGGACGATCAGTGGATCAGTTCATCGCAGCTCCTGTCTGAACCCTTACCTATAGAGGTGAACATCAGATCCATCACATCAGAGTCAGAGAGAACTGATCCAGACGCAGCCTGCTCTCTGGTTTCTTCTTAGTTTATTCTTGGAGGCAGTAACCTTTGAGCAAAGGGGTTTTAACCATAAAGTCTTTATTCTCTCACTTCATCTCCTCCTGATTGGCCCTTTAAAGGTTCTGGCTGTTGGTCATGGAGGTCCTCAGGGTTCAGGACTTGGTCCAACACTCTTTCCTCTGTATCTATTGGGTCCAATATACATGCTGATGATGCTTTTTCTCTGTGAAGAATCCAGTCAGCTCATCAGATACCAGCAGGTCTTGTGGTTCCTAGAGTTTCTAAAAGTAGAACGAGAGGCAGAGCTTTCAGTTCTCAGGATCCTCTCTGGAGGAACCAGCTTCTAGTTTCAATCCATGAAGCAGAAACCCTGACTAGAGTTAGCTTGGGTTATCCTGACTCAACCATTAGCTCAGTTTAACCATTAGCTCAGTTTAACTATTAGCTCAGATTAGCCATCAGCTCAGATTAGCCATTAGCTCAGATTAGCCATCAGCTCAGATTAGCCATCAGCTCAGATTAGCCATTAGCTCAGTTTAACCATTAGCTCAGATTAGCCATTAGCTCAGATTAGCCATTAGCTCAGATTAGCCATTAGCTCAGATTAGCCATTAACTCAGATTAGCCATTAGCTCAGTTTAACCATTAGCTCAGTTTAACCATTAGCTCAGATTAGTCATTAGCTCAGATTAGCCATTAGCTCAGATTAGCCATTAGCTCAGTTTAACCATTAGCTCAGATTAGTCATTAGCTCAGATTAGCCATTAGCTCAGATTAGCCATTAGCTCAGATTAGCCATTAGCTTAGTTTAACCATTAGCTCAGATTAGTCATTAGCTCAGATTAGCCATTAGCTCAGATTAGCCATTAGCTCAGTTTAACCATTAGCTCAGATTAGTCATTAGCTCAGATTAGCCATTAGCTCAGATTAGCCATTAGCTCAGATTAGCCATTAGCTTAGTTTAACCATTAGCTCAGATTAGTCATTAGCTCAGATTAGCCATTAGCTCAGATTAGCCATTAGCTCAGTTTAACCATTAGCTCAGATTAGTCATTAGCTCAGATTAGCCATTAGCTCAGATTAGCCATTAGCTCAGATTAGCCATTAGCTTAGTTTAACCATTAGCTCAGATTAGTCATTAGCTCAGATTAGCCATTAGCTCCTCCTGAGGAACATATACTGTATTTCTCTGAACTGAGGCTGTTCAGGGAGCGGTCTACAGTTCGGGGTGGGTTCGGGTTTAGAACACAGACTCTATAGATGTGTGGGAGGTGTCGTCAGCATGTCAACATAAAGTTTCAGACTCAGAGTTTGTTCCTCCAGATCGCCAGTCTCCTCCAGACGCTGATGAATAAAATGGCGCCTCGGCGTATCGATCCGTTTATATTTCAGGACGACGTCTGTTTGAAACCCAGCAGGATGTCTGTCACCCTGAAGGTGTTTGAGAGGGTTCCTCTCAGTCGGTGAGTCAGACAAACCTAATAAACCCCAGGAGTTCTCACTCAGCCCTCCGTCCATCTCTCCCTCTTCTTTCAGCTCTGATGACCTTTTCCTGCCTCGTCTAGAAGCAGCTCAGAGCTGAATGGAGCCTCAGGAGAGAGAATGATTCATATCTATTTGATCACATTTCTATGAGAAACGTTTAAAACCTGACTGAAGGAGAGAAGCTGATATGAAGAGTCAGCATCACAAAGAGCTGTGATTTGATCTCTAATGCATCATATTATTAATAATGTTGTCTTTATAACTCTGGGCTCCTGTGACAGTTTGCTTTAAAGATGGAGGATGTTATGGATCAATCCTGATCAAACTTCAAATATAAACAAATAAACTGATGGTTTCAGGTTAAAACACACAGGCTTCAATCATTTCTCCAGGCTGAGGTGTGTCTCATTACCTTAGCCCCGCCTCCTGACTAAGGGCAGAGAGAGTGACAGAGAAAGAGAGGGAGAGATAGAGATAAAGAGAGAGAGAGAGAGAGAGAGAGAGAGGGAGAGATAGAGAGAGAGAGAGAGGGAGAGGAAGAGAGAGAGAGAGAAAGAGAGAGAGGGAGAGATAGAGAGAAAGAGAGAGACAGAGAGGGAGAGAGAGGAAGAGAGAGAGAGAGATGAAGGCATCATTTCTAATCAAACAGTGAATCCATCACATCAAACTGAACATGCTAACCCTGAAGTCATGTGACGAGGTTCTGCTGTCTCAACCCAACAGAACCAATCAGCTGGGAGCTGCTCCTGAAACACTTCAGGAACTTTGGATTTTCCAGAAAGAGAATAGTTTTCTGACAGAATGATGAAGTTGTGAGCAGCAGGAAGCTGATTAGATCTGAATCCATTCTTCTGCTCCGACACGTCGGCAGCTGCTGCTCTGATTAATACACGCTGCCGTACTCACAGTATTATTCTACAATTAATCAGAACACAGGAGGAAACAGGGAGCAGCCACTACATGAAACCACAGAGACGACAGGCAGGTACTACAACATGTACTAAAGGTACTACTAAAAGTACTACTACAGGTAGTACAGGTACTAATACAGGCACAACAGGTACCAAAGGTACTACAGTTACCACACACATTGTTCTAACTGTAGAGGTTAGCTAACAGGTAATATAGAGTTCTAACTGTAGAGGTTAACTAACAGGTAATATAAGAGTTCTAACTGTAGAGGTTATCTAACAGGTAATATAGAGTTCTAACTGTAGAGGTTAACTAACAGGTAATATAGTGTTCTAACTGTAGAGGTTAACTAACAGGTAATATAAGAGTTCTAACTGCAGAGGTTAACTAACAGGTAATATAAGAGTTCTAACTGTAGAGGTTAACTAACAGGTAATATAAGAGTTCTAACTGTAGAGGTTAGCTAACTGCCTTTGTGGGCCGATGCTTGTTTTTTTATATGTGCAACCTTTGACCTGTGTTTTTAAAGCTTTAACCTTTTGACAGGTCAGCGACTTGGTGGAAAACATTTTAATCCTGTTGTATTACTGAATCATGATCTGAAAATGAAATAAAAGATGTTTGAATCAGAAGTTTAAAATGATTAATTGATAAATGATTAATTTTTACTTTTTTTAAATAAATGTTAAACCATGACACTAAATAATTAAAATATATTTAAAAATGAAAATAAAACTTTAAAAATTAAAAAGTTGACATTTCATAAGTCAACTAAGTAACGGAATATAAAATAAAAAACTGAAATTTAAAAGCTAAAATTTTAAAATGTAACAAAATTAAACAAAAACATAAACAAGACAAAAACCTGAAAATTTAAGTAAAAAAAAAAAACTGATCTAAATAAAAACAATAAAAAAGAAAAGAAAAACATCAGAAATAATATTTCAACAGGTGATGCTTTAAATGTTGGAACATTTAAACATTAAAGTGACTTTTATTTATTTACTGCTAACAAACAAACAAACAAACAAACAAACAAACAAACAAACAGAAAAGCGATCAAACTGATGTTTGTTTGTTTAATTTCTCTGCTTTGTTCCTGCTGTTGAACTTAAAGGTTTTAAACGTCTTCATTCTGTTAGATCTCATTTAGAAACTCGTTTTAAAAGATCCTGATTCTCTGGAAGTGATGAAGGTGAAGATGATGAAGACGATGTTTATGACTGAATTAGTGACGCTCATCTTCATCACTGTCAGACCAGAGTCTTCCTCACATACCAACGAGCTGCGGGACAAAACTACAACTCACCTTCCAGCACAGATTCTCATCCTCCTCCTGGTCCTCCTGTTCTTCCTCCTCCTCCTGGTCCTCCTCCTGTTCTTCCTCCTCCTCCTGGTCCTCCTGTTCTTCCTCCTCCTCCTGGTCCTCCTCCTCCTCTTCCTGCTGCTGCTGCTGGTTTTATGGTTGAAACAATGCAAGAGAAGCGACAACACTCTGCCTGTTTCCAGCCGGGATTCGTTTTATTCCCATCCCTCCTCCTCCTGCTCCTCCTGACTCGGTGCTCTCGGACCGACTAACTGATGCTCTGCATCACCGGAGGCTGCAGGTCGCTCCGACTCCAGCTTGTATCTAGGTAACAGCTCTGCTGCTGCACGCAGTCAAGTAGGAGGTGTTAGGAACAAAAAAAACAAAACCTCCTCAGAGCGAAGCTCGGCGGCGTCATGAGGCTCACAGGTGCTGAAACAATCAGCCCAGTCCTCACATTCCTCTGCTCTCAAACTCCATCACTGCTCAGCAGGTCCTGTTTTCTTCAGGAAAACCTGAAACGTTGTCTTGAGTCAAGCTTTAATATGAAATACTTTGTATTTTAATTTTGATATCAGATCGTCGGTACTGGCCTGTATCAGATCAGACAGGAAGCTAACTTTTACTGTTGGAGCGCCGCGCTCAGCCAGCGATCTGCAGCAGCGTCTCTTTCATCTCTCTGGTCCGACAGCAGCTTTCATGGAACGCTGGGCTCAGATGAGTCAGAACTGAGTCTTCTGCTCAGGAAGCTGCTGCAACCATCACTTTGATGGAACTTTAAACTGGAAAATTCAAACATTTGATCCATTACTTTTGATTTTTTTCGTCCTTTAAAGTCACACTACGTAACTTTTTCATATTTTAAATCTTGTCCAGTCTGATCTAATCTGACCCTCTACAGGTTCATGAAAAGTCTTGGATCCAGAATACCACGTCTGTAACTTCTGAGTCTCTGGTCCGGTGTCCTGAAGTCTCACAAAGTCCCGTATCTCAGAGGGTTAGGCTAACCCAATGTGGCTAGCTGTTATGCTAGCTCCGGAGTGTTTTTAGCTCAAGATTCCTGATTTTTCCCATCTCTCCCTGCTTGAACAGCTGATTTCTTTGACTGAGTGATGAACCGCTCCAGTAGAAAGCAGTGAAGGCTGAGGAGACGTTTAACAGGGAGATTTAGGGCTTTCTGAGCAGAAACTATGCTAACGTTTTTACTGCAGTAACTTAAAACGGACACTAGGGGGAACTATAAACAAGCAAAACTGCATAGTATGCCTTTAAACCAGAATCAGTTCTAAAGAAAAACATGTAAATAAAATTGAAACCCTAAATTGTCAAGTTTGAATCCTGATTTAACTCCATTCCATTGGTCTAAAACCCGATAAATGTTTTTTTTTTCTATGAAAACTGGATGATCCTTAGTGGTGACAGATAGCAGCAACATTTATTTACAGGACAATGTTTCAATAAATCCTCCTTCAACATTAGAAAACAAAAACTTTTATACATTTATAGTCTAAACTAATGAAAAAAGCTGGTATTTTACCTTATATGGTAAAATGACATCGTCAGGTAGAAAATCCCTCAGAGCTCCAGCTGAAGCCTCAGGTTTCTGATGAGATGCAGGTCTGATCGTTTTCATCTGAGATGGTAAATGTCCTGTACTTTGAGGCTTTGGACTTTTTAAAGGTTTATTTTCTCAACGGTTGTAGATAAAAACGGCGTTGAATACGTTGGTTCATGTAGTTTAACAATTTGCCGCTGTCGCTGATTTTCCCTATTCAAAAACTCCTACGAGCTAATGGCAGAGGCTAGCTGTTCTAAGTCCTGATGAGTGAAATTATACCTTAAATAGCAACATGTCTTTGTTATTGTTGTAGCCGAATGTTAGAGGAACACTTAAGCTGTTGATTGAATACTTTGGTTCATGTAGTTTAACCCGTTTTGAGGATTTTTTTTGTTACTTTTCCTTAAAATGCACGGCGCTCTATGGGAGTTTTGTGTGATTGTCCTAAAATCAGAATTTTCCTTATTTTGATGGGACCCATCAGTGGATTTGACTTTATTTTGTTGTTAATTCACTTCATTAGTGGAGCTGATTGTCATGACTTGCTTGGTTAGTGGTTGTTGTCTGAATTGTAACATTAATTATCTGACTGTTAGAGATGGATTTGTGGTGTCAGATGTGTTTTTTTTATGATAAGATATTTTCTTCTATCTGCTCCTTTTCATTCTAATTTTTTGTGTTATATATGTTGTTTTTTTCATTTTTGAATTAAATAAATTTGACCAATCAATCATCCATCCATCACATGTCAGGATGAATCTGCTGACTAAGCAGATTTTAGGATGGTCTCCTCAATGAAAGCCCTCCTTTTCTGATAAAAGTCAGTAAATCTTCTGAATTTTGTTGTACTGGTTTCTGATTTGACCTGTGAGATATGAGAAGTAATAAAAGCAGCCAATCAGCTGACTGATCTGAACACCATGTGACTACAGGCTGCCACGGGGCTCATCAATCACACATCCCTCTGAGGATCACTGATGCAACAGATCAGTGTGTTGGGCTGAGGCCCGTCCTGACACGTTCATCAGTCCTCTCACGCCTTCGGAGAGACGCTGCTCTAAGGGCCCGTCTCCTCTGCAGAGACGCCGGGGTTTCAGTGGCTGTGACAACAGCCATGATGAAGCCATCTGTTGCTGCAATGAAAGCCAAAAACACACAGACTCGCTTCACATTTCATGTCTCAAAGTCACCGTGAAACCAGGCTGGTGGCATGAAATCAGACATGATTCATCCTGTAGAGGAGATTTATAAAATCCTCTGGAAAGTCTTTAAGTTGACAAACCTTAGAAACGGATGGATGGATGATAGATGATGATGGAGGAGGATGGAGGATGAATGAAGGATGATGGATGGATGATGTTGGAGGAATCCATAAATCAGAGAAAGCTGCAGTCCTCATGGTGGACAAGTGATGGCGATGCTGCTAACATTAACCTCAAATAAGACGTGGAACAGGACACACACCTTCAGACGGAACAGGACACACACCTTCAGACGGAACAGGACACACACCTTCAGACGGAACAGGACACACACCTTCAGACGGAACAGGACACACACCTTCAGGTGGAACAGGACACACACCTTCAGGTGGAACAGGACACACACCTTCAGGTGGAACAGGACACACACCTTCAGATGGAACAGGACACACACCTTCAGATAGAACAGGACACACACCTTCAGATAGAACAGGACACACACCTTCAGATAGAACAGGACACACACCTTCAGGAGGTTCATCCTTTGTTTTCCCAGCTGTCAGAATATTTTCTGGTTCTAACAGCAGCAGCAGCTGTTATTAGAACCCGTCTCTCTCTGTGGGTCAGCAGCCTGTGTGGAGCAGGAGGATCTCTGGGACTCCTGCGGTGCCACAAAGGTCACCATCGCTGCCCACATCCTTCCTGCCTACCTGCCTCAAATAGCATCGACTTAAAGGGACAAACATTTTCCTCCTAAAGAAACAAGAATCAGGCAGCTGCTTTACAGAAGAGTCAATAAGACAGAGGAACTCAGAGGAACTCAGAGGAGCTCAGAGGAGCTCAGAGGAGCTCAGAGGAACTCAGAGGAACTCAGAGGAGCTCAGAGGAGCTCAGAGGAGCTCAGAGGAGCTCAGAGGAACTCAGAGGAACTCAGAGGAACTCAGAGGAGCTCAGAGGAACTCAGAGGAACTCAGAGGAGCTCAGAGGAGCTCAGAGCTCCTGACAGCGTTTCTAACAGCGACGCCTCGTTATGGCTCAGCTGCAGCTCGTTACCCACTGAGGGTCGTTAGGGTGACTAACGGGTGATGTCAGAAATAACAGGCGCTGCTGACGACTCAGGCATTAGCAGCAGACAGAGTCCTGCACACGAGTGGGCGGGGCTTCTGGACTCCTGTAATGAAGACTGTGATGAGTCAGAAGTGAACGAGGAGATGAAGGTGAGTCCAGAGCGGGACTAAAAACATCCTCCTGATGAGCTGGTTACCGAGGCTGCAGCGGGTCTTTGAGACGTGTCTACCAATCAGAAACGAGGATTGTTCTCAGATAAACACTGCGAGTACAGTGTGTGAAGGACAGAAATGTGCTTATGTGTTGAAGGTCATCTGGTAAATATGCAGCTCGTTTTGAGTTCATTTCTCTGTCCAAGTGTTCACAAGCTGATGAGACCATGAGGAGGAGGAAGTCCAGAAAATTCCATGTAAACAACCAGAGGATTCCATGTAAACAACCAGAGAATTCCATGTAAACAACCAGAGAATTCCATGTAAATAACCAGAGAATTCCATGTAAACAACCAGAGAATTCCATGTAAACAACCAGAGAATTCCATGTAAACATCCAGAGAATTCCATGTAAACAACCAGAGAATTCCATGTAAACAACCAGAGAATTCCATGTAAACAACCAGAGAATTCCATGTAAACAACCAGAGAATTCCTTCTCTCTCAGACTTTGGTCTTAGCTCAGACCAGCTTTCCGTAGACCACCAGCTGGTCCTGGACCTCCTGTGGGAAACCTCCATAACAAACATAATGATTCCTGTTTATCCGATGTTTCCTGGATCTCAGGGTCTCACAGGTGTTGTGTGTGAAGTGGTCTCTGATAGAATTGTTTTCCGCCTGTCGTATTAAGGATCCGGCCTCTCAGCTGGTCTCTCTCTGGTTCTCTGACAGCCACCAGCTGCTGCTCTGATGAGATAAGTGCTCTCTGTCCTCAGGCTGTCACCTCAGCGCTGCCTCTGCTTCATGCTAATTCCTCAGGACCAGCCTCCTGATCTTCTAGCAGCTCAGAGGAACTCACGGTGTCAAGATGAAGTTTCACAGAGAAAATCCAGATGACGAGGAGGGCAAGGAGCTCCATATCTGGTAATTAGATCTGAGCTTTGGTTTTATCTCTTTAATGCAGCCAAGCTGATTTCTGTCTTCAGAGACTCCAGTTAATCAGGACAATGAATTCAGACACAGTCCTTCACTTAAAAACCTGGAATGTTCAGGAAGCACCAGGTTAAAGGTTCTAAACGTCCTGCAGGAGAGTCATCCAGTCCAACATGGATAGTATTTATGTTGTGTACTTCTACCCTTTTCTTTGTGTATTTTGCAGGTTTTTCCATCTTTCTGTGATGTTTCAGGTGAGTTTCCAGACCTTCGCTCTCAGACTTGGTCCCTCTGACTCATCAGACTCACAGCCAGAGACCCAGGATCTTTTTTCACCGGATGCACCGATTACCTCCTAACAAACCGTCGTGATGACTGGCAGCAGAAACGAGAGAGGCGTCAGATCTGATGAATCTCAGTGAAAACAGCGTGAGTCATTCATTCATTTATGAGTAAAACCAGAGCTGCTGTGGGTTTAGCAGCTGACAGGAGTGACCTTTGGCCTCGTCTCCTCATTAAGGCGCCACCTTTCTGCTTGTTAGAGAGTCTGTAGCAGCTCCTGATCTGGACGCTGTTTGCTGACTGACGTTCTGAGGATGTTGTTCTAAACGTGGAGCAGCAGCAGGATGCAGCTTCACGCTGCTGCTGGACCCTGTGGATATCCTGTAAGTACCCCTATAAGTACCCTGTACATATCCTGTATGTACCCCTGTAAGTACTCTGTACGTACCCTGTAAGTACTTTGTACGTACCTTGTACATATTCATGTCAATACCTCTATACTCACAGTGTCTGCACCCCTTTAAGTACCATGTAAATACTCAATACTGCTGGAGTCACCTTGTACTTTCCTTGTACCTACCTATGTAATACTGCATAAAGTATTTCTCCAGAAGTAAAACAACATACTACTACTACATCCAGGAGCTGTTTGATGAGGTCTGTCTGTGAACAGATGAACTTCCTGGACCCAGCTTTAGTTTATTTCTCAGTTCAGATCCAATCAGCTGCTCAGCCTCAGGCTGGGAGTCAAAGGTTTCCTTCTAACATCTTTAACTCTGCACAACACTGTGGATTAGATTTGTCAGGAGACTGTGAGCGTGCACGTCATCAGAATGATGTCAAGCGGCGTTCAGAGCCTCTGAATGACAGCGCCGGCCCTTTTCTCAGTCTGACTCTCAGTTTGTTTCCTGTGCAGCCGTCAGACGCTCTGCAGATCAACATGGCTCTAAGCAGGAAAGACAGCTTCCTCTGGGGGAAAGGTACCGTCTCTAACCTCTAAAGTAACGATACAACGACAAACGGTGTGTTAGAGACTTCATCTAAATCTTTATGTTTGGACCTCAAACTGGTGACTGTTCCTGCTGATGTTCCTTTGGTTTCTGTAGAAATGAGATGCTTCAGCTTTAAAGTCAGCCTGATTCATTAAAGGTTTGATTACAAAATATGACCTGTTAGAGCTCTAAGTGACCTGTTAGAGCTCTAAGTGACCTGTTAGAACTCTAAGTGACCTGTTAGAGCTCTAAGTGACCTGTTAGAACTCTAAGTGACCTGTTAGAGCTGTAAGTGACCTGTTAGAGCTCTAAGTGACCTGTTAGAACTCTAAGTGACCTGTTAGAGCTCTAAGTGACCTGTTAGAGCTCGAAGTGACCTGTTAGAGCTCGAAGTGACCTGTTAGAACTCTAAGTGACCTGTTAGAGCTGTAAGTGACCTGTTAGAGCTCTAAGTGACCTGTTAGAGCTCTAAGTGACCTGTTAGAACTGTTACCTGTTAGAACTCTGTTACCTGTTAGAACTCTAAGTGACCTGTTAGAGCTCTAAGTGACCTGTTAGAGCTCTAAGTGACCTGTTAGAGCTCTATGTGACCTGTTAGAACTCTAAGTGACCTGTTAGAGCTCTAAGTGACCTGTTAGAGCTCTAAGTGACCTGTTAGAGCTCTATGTGACCTGTTAGAACTGTTACCTGTTAGAACTCTTAATTGATCTGTTAGAACTCTAAGTGACCTGTTAGAGCTCTAAGTGACCTGTTAGAACTCTAAGTGACCTGTTAGAACTCTGTTACCTGTTAGAACTCTAAGTGACCTGTTAGAACTCTGTTACCTGTTAGAACTCTAAGTGACCTGTTAGAACTCTAAGTGACCTGTTAGAACTCTGTTACCTGTTAGAACTCTAAGTGACCTGTTAGAACTCTAAGTGACCTGTTAGAGCTCTAAGTGACCTGTTAGAGCTCTAAGTGACCTGTTAGAACTCTAAGTGACCTGTTAGAACTGTAACCTGTTAGAACTCTAAGTGACCTGTTAGAACTCTAAGTGACCTGTTAGAGCTCTAAGTGACCTGTTAGAGCTCTAAGTGACCTGTTAGAGCTCTAAGTGACCTGTTAGAACTCTAAGTGACCTGTTAGAACTGTTACCTGTTAGAACTCTGTTACCTGTTAGAACTTTAAGTGACCTGTTAGAGCTCTATGTGACCTGTTAGAACTCTAAGTGACCTGTTAGAACTGTTACCTGTTAGAACTCTAAGTGACCTGTTAGAGCTCTAAGTGACCTGTTAGAGCTCTAAGTGACCTGTTAGAACTGTTACCTGTTAGAACTCTGTTACCTGTTAGAACTTTAAGTGACCTGTTAGAGCTCTAAGTGACCTGTTAGAGCTCTAAGTGACCTGTTAGAACTGTTACCTGTTAGAACTCTGTTACCTGTTAGAACTTTAAGTGACCTGTTAGAGCTCTANGGAACAGGACACACACCTTCAGACGGAACAGGACACACACCTTCAGACGGAACAGGACACACACCTTCAGACGGAACAGGACACACACCTTCAGATAGAACAGGACACACACCTTCAGATAGAACAGGACACACACCTTCAGACGGAACAGGACACACACCTTCTGATAGAACAGGACACACACCTTCTGATAGAACAGGACACACACCTTCTGATGGAACAGGACACACACCTTCTGATAGAACAGGACACACACCTTCAGATAGAACAGGACACACACCTTCAGACGGAACAGGACACACACCTTCAGACGGAACAGGACACACACCTTCAGACGGAACAGGACACACACCTTCAGACGGAACAGGACACACACCTTCTGATAGAACAGGACACACACCTTCAGACGGAACAGGACACACACCTTCAGACGGAACAGGACACACACCTTCAGACGGAACAGGACACACACCTTCAGACGGAACAGGACACACACCTTCAGATAGAACAGGACACACACCTTCAGATAGAACAGGACACACACCTTCAGACGGAACAGGACACACACCTTCTGATAGAACAGGACACACACCTTCTGATAGAACAGGACACACACCTTCTGATGGAACAGGACACACACCTTCTGATAGAACAGGACACACACCTTCAGATAGAACAGGACACACACCTTCNCATGTAAACAACCAGAGAATTCCATGTAAACAACCAGAGAATTCCATGTAAACAACCAGAGAATTCCATGTAAACAACCAGAGAATTCCATGTAAACAACCAGAGAATTCCATGTAAATAACCAGAGAATTCCATGTAAACAACCAGAGAATTCCATGTAAACAACCAGAGAATTCCATGTAAACAACCAGAGAATTCCATGTAAACAACCAGAGAATTCCATGTAAACAACCAGAGAATTCCATGTAAACAACCAGAGAATTCCATGTAAATAACCAGAGAATTCCATGTAAACAACCAGAGAATTCCATGTAAACAACCAGAGAATTCCATGTAAATAACCAGAGAATTCCATGTAAACAACCAGAGAATTCCATGTAAACAACCAGAGAATTCCATGTAAATAACCAGAGAATTCCATGTAAATAACCAGAGAATTCCATGTAAACAACCAGAGAATTCCATGTAAATAACCAGAGAATTCCATGTAAACAACCAGAGAATTCCATGTAAACAACCAGAGAATTCCATGTAAATAACCAGAGAATTCCATGTAAACAACCAGAGAATTCCATGTAAACAACCAGAGAATTCCATGTAAACATCCAGAGAATTCCATGTAAATAACCAGAGAATTCCATGTAAACAACCAGAGAATTCCATGTAAATAACCAGAGAATTCCATGTAAACAACCAGAGAATTCCATGTAAACAACCAGAGAATTCCATGTAAACATCCAGAGAATTCCATGTAAANAAGTGACCTGTTAGAACTCTAAGTGACCTGTTAGAGCTTTAAGTGACCTGTTAGAGCTCTAAGTGACCTGTTAGAGCTCTAAGTGACCTGTTAGAACTGTTACCTGTTAGAACTCTGTTACCTGTTAGAACTTTAAGTGACCTGTTAGAGCTCTGTGTGACCTGTTAGAACTCTAAGTGACCTGTTAGAACTGTTACCTGTTAGAACTCTGTTACCTGTTAGAACTTTAAGTGACCTGTTAGAGCTGTAAGAGACCTGTTAGAGCTCTATGTGACCTGTTAGAACTCTAAGTGACCTGTTAGGCTCTAAGTGACCTGTTAGAGCTCTATGTGACCTGTTAGAGCTCTGTTACCTGTTAGAGCTCTAAGTGACCTGTTAGAGCTCTAAGTGACCTGTTAGAACTCTAAGTGACCTGTCAGAACTCTAAGTGACCTGTTAGAGCTCTATGTGAACTGTTAGAGCTGTTACCTGTCAGAACTTTAAGTGACCTGTTAGAGCTCTAAGTGACCTGTGAGAACTCTAAGTGATCTGTCAGAGCTCTAAGTGACCTGTTAGAACTCTAAGTGATCTGTCAGAGCTCTAAGTGACCTGTCAGAACTCTAAGTGACCTGTTAGAACTCTAAGTGACCTGTCAGAACTCTAAGTGACCTGTTAGAACTCTAAGTGACCTGTTAGAACTCTAAGTGACCTGTCAGAACTCTAAGTGACCTGTCAGAGCTCTAAGTGACCTGTCAGAACTCTAAGTGACCTGTTAGAACTCTAAGTGACCTGTCAGAACTCTAAGTGACCTGTCAGAACTCTAAGTGACCTTTTAGAGCTCTAAGTGACCTGTTAGAGCTCTAAGTGACCTGTTAGATCTCTAAGTGACCTGTCAGAACTCTAAGTGACCTGTTAGAGCTCTAAGTGACCTGTCAGAACTCTAAGTGACCTGTTAGAGCTCTAAGTGACCTGTTAGAGCTCTAAGTGACCTGTTAGAGCTCTAAGTGACCTGTCAGAACTCTAAGTGACCTGTCAGAACTCTAAGTGACCTGTCAGAGCTCTAAGTGACCTGTCAGAACTCTAAGTGACCTGTTAGAGCTCTAAGTGACCTGTCAGAACTCTAAGTGACCTGTTAGAGCTCTAAGTGACCTGTTAGAGCTCTAAGTGACCTGTCAGAACTCTAAGTGACCTGTCAGAACTCTAAGTGACCTGTCAGAACTCTAAGTGACCTGCTCGTAAACCTGTAGTCTGACCTCTGACAGCTCTACCGTGTCCCCAGCTCGGCCCAAACTGCCCCCGGCAGATCGGACGCAGAGCAACAATCTAAAGATTCACAAACTGGAGCTGCTGGATGACATCCAGGTACTGTGATGAATTTGTTCTCACCAAGGACTTTCATTAGAATTTCTTATTTTTCTCCTGCTCAAACTCACAGCTCAGCACTCAAACAACTTCTATTCACCAGCTTTAGATTGTAAGGTTATCCTGTAAAAGCAGTGGACAGATTGGCCCTGAGTCACTGCAGCTGCTGCTGATGTCAAAACAAACCTTTGTCCTTCTCTAACGTCACGTCAACTCTCCCTCTCTCAGAAACTCAGACTGGAGATCAGCCACTCCATACCCGAAGAACACCACCCTGAACTGAAACAGCACAAGTGAGTCCCAACACACCTTTACCTCCCTAACCCTGACCCCTAACCCTAAACCTGACCCCTAACCCTAAACCTGACCCCTAACCCTAAACCTGACCCCTAATCCTAAACCTGACCCCTAATCCTAAACCTGACCCCTAATCCTAACCCTGACCCCTAATCCTGACCCCTAATCCTAATCCTGACCCCTAATCCTGACCCCTAATCCTAAACCTGACCCCTAATCCTAAACCTGACCCCTAAACCTGACCCCTAATCCTAATCCTGACCCCTAATCCTAAACCTGACCCCTAATCCTAACCCTGACCCTTAACCCTAGTCTTCAGTAGCCCCTCCTCCACCAACTACCTTAACCTCTAATAGTTTTTTCTCTTTGCACATCAAATATTTGTTGATTAAAGCTTTTCAGATTACCATGTCCCTCTAAATCCTTCATACAGCCACTGTCACTCCCTGCTGTGAGACCACCTCTTTTCTCACTTCCTGTTTTATTCTGAAGTCTTACTCCTGTTTCAGTTCTGTTTCCTGTTTCTCATTACTCTGATTCCTTACAGCTGTTTGTGTTTGTATTTAAACCAGTCTCTCCTCTCTTTCAGTTGCCAGTTCGTTAGTTTCCTGACTCTCGTCCCAGCCTCAGTTTTGCTCTTTGTGCCTTGACTTCTTGATTCCTAGTTAGTTTAGAACTTTGTGCTTGGACCCTTTTTCTGGATTTTGGATTACCCTTTTGCCTCACGACTTGGATTATTCTGCCTGACCTTTAATAAAGGGATTTTTGTGATCACTTTAACCTGCATTTGAGTTCTCCTTCGTACCTGCTTAACAGCCACAGATCCCAGTTCAGTCTTATGGTTTAAACTCCTCTCCTGTGGCTGCTGATCCCAGGAGGTGTTCTGACCTGAAATCAGCCGAGCTTCACTTGATGCTCTTTAAGTCAAAGTGACAGGAAATGACTCGCTTTACAAGCCTGCGACGCTTAACCCAGTCTCGTAGTTCCTCTTGCCTCGTTGCTGCATGTAGGCGGTGATAATCACTAGAATCTGCACAAGCTACATTACCAGCAGTTGACCACAGTTTGTCATTTCTCTGTAAAAGAAATTCAACAGGACCACTGTCTTGTAAACACACACCATGTAGAGGTTAACTAATCCAACAACAAGCTCCTTTAGTAACCGGCAGAACTCAACAAGTTCAAAACGTTTTAACGAGACTCAGGATGAGAATTTAGGGTGAAACTTGGGTCATTTTGATGTTTTATCTATGGTAAGGACCACACCCACCGTGACATCACTCAGAATGGGTGGAGCATCTAGAAACAGGAAGAGGTCCACTGACCAGAGCAATACTCATGGCTCTCAGGATTGGTGAGAAACGATCAGCTAATTTCAGGGTCTTTAAAACAACTCTTACTGAAAAAAGTCACATGGATGTGTTAGAATACCTTTTATGATTCAGGGATCTGAAAGGCAGATATAAATGTCCAGAGTTCCACAGGGTTCTAGTCTTAGTTCTCTTCTATTCAACATCCTCTTTATATTTGAGTCCTCCTCTTTCCACTCCATGGTGTTCCACAGGGCTCCCTTTTAAGTAAGTAAAGTTTATTTATCGTCTTTCACAGATATAATCACAAAAAGCTTTACAACACATCCTTTTAGGCCCCCTTCTTTTTTGTTTCCATTTGGTTCCATCTTTAGAAAACAAGGCATTGTGTTCAGCTGTTATGCTAACATGTAATAGAGAGTTCTAATGCGTATGTGGGACTCTGGTCAGAGGTCTGTTTCTAGAGACCCTGTCCACCTTGAGAGAAGTACCTCATGGGTGTGGTCTTCACTGTAGATAAATAAATGATAGAACAACACAATGAAATGATCAAAGAGCTGATTGGCTGGTCAAACCTTCAATAAGGCATGGCCTGATTGATTCTCAAACAAGAAAACGTAGTGGAAACTCCTGGCTGGCTCGCCAACATTACTGTGGCTTTATTTCACTTCAAATTGTAAATCACCTGAATTTATAGAGCACTTTCTAGAGTGTTCTACACTCTCCAACACTCACACATTCACACACTGGTGGTGATCAGTTACACTGCAGCCACAGCTGTCCTGGGGTGTACTGGCAGAGGCAGGGATGCCATGCTCCTACACCACCAGGTCCCTCTAACCACCACCAGGTCCCTCTGACCACCACCAGGTCCCTCTGACCACCACCAGGTCCCTCTGACCATCACCAGGTCCCTCTAACCACCACCAGGTCCCTCTGACCATCACCAGGTCCCTCTAACCACCACCAGGTCCCTCTGACCATCACCAGGTCCCTCTAACCACCACCAGGCCTCTCTGACCACCACCAGGTCCCTCTAACCACCACCAGGTCCCTCTGACCACCACCAGGTCTCTCTGACCTCCGACTGTTAATCTGCAATCTCATTGGCTGAGACTCACTGGATGCAGAAATTTGCCAGTAGCTTTATTTGCTGTTTTAAGCCCCGCCCCCGTTATGTAGCTCAATGGAACATTTTTCTGATCCCCTGAGATCCTGTTTCCAGGTGTGTTTCTAAAGAGTTTAATTAAATATTTTAAGCTTGAGAACACCATTTAAAAACATTTTTTTGTTTTTAATAAAAAAAAGTTCAAAGTTTCACATTTTACTGAAAATATTTTGATTGTTTTTCGTTCGTCTGAATTATAACCAGCTAACTTTCTAAATAACTCGAAGAAAATATAAAAACAACAATATATGATTCATCGATTAAACATTACTCTGATTTTAGTGTGTTTATTTTTAGTCCACTGAATGATTTTGTGATTCTGTTTCTCGTTGCAGTAAAAGTCTTGTGAGAAAAAGGAAATTCATACGAGGGAAAAAGAAATTTAACATGGACCCTAAAGTGGTGAGTCCGAGCCGGAGAGAGGTTCTGGTTCCTAAACAAACATACTTGTGGGGTTTTTTTCAAACTTATAGTAAAAAAACAAAATGCTTTAGTGAAAACCTCTGTGGTTTTAGAGGTACATGTTATGGCACCATAACAGTAAGAACCCTGTGAGGACCATGAGGTTCACCTGTAGCTATTTGGTCAGGTTTAGTAAAGGTTTAGTATTTTAAAATTTTTCTATTTGTTGGAGCTAAATTCAGTTTTTATTTATGGGTCAAGCAGCTTTAGAAGTGAAGTTTCCAACACGTTGATGAGACTGAGCACAAAAAGTGAACAAATTAGTGTTTGGTTGATTCTTTCTCTGTGGTATCAACGCGTCTAGTCTACCTTCACCATGAGGCACCACTATAAGGACCTGACTGGTGACTAGCTAGAGGAGGAGGAGCCAAACTGGTGACTAGTATGAGGAGGAGGAGCCAAACTGGTCAGTAGTATGAGGAGGAGGAGCCAAACTGGTCACTAGTATGAGGAGGAGGAGCCAAACTGGTCAGTAGTATGAGGAGGAGGAGCCAAACTGGTGACTAGTATGAGGAGGAGGAGCCAAACTGGTCACTAGTATGAGGAGGAGGAGCCAAACTGGTCAGTAGTATGAGGAGGAGGAGCCAAACTGGTCACTAGTATGAGGAGGAGGAGCCAAACTGGTCACTAGTATAGGAGGAGCCAAACTGGTGACTATTATGAGGAGGAGGAGCCAAACTGGTGACTATTATGAGGAGGAGGAGCCAAACTGGTCACTAGTATGAGGAGGAGGAGCCAAACTGGTTATTAGTATGAGGAGGAGGAGCCAAACTGGTGACTATTATGAGGAGGAGGAGCCAAACTGGTCACTAGTATGAGGAGGAGGAGCCAAACTGGTGACTATTATGAGGAGGAGGAGCCAAACTGGTCACTAGTATGAGGAGGAGGAGCCAAACTGGTGACTAGTATGAGGAGGAGGAGCCAAACTGGTGACTATTATGAGGAGGAGGAGCCAAACTGGTCACTAGTATGAGGAGGAGGAGCCAAACTGGTGACTATTATGAGGAGGAGGAGCCAAACTGGTCAGTAGTATGAGGAGGAGGAGCCAAACTGGTCACTAGTATGAGGAGGAGGAGCCAAACTTGTGACTAGTATGAGGAGGAGGAGCCAAACTGGTCACTAGTATGAGGAGGAGGAGCCAAACTTGTGACTAGTATGAGGAGGAGGAGCCAAACTGGTCACTATTATGAGGAGAAGGAGCCAAACTGGTCACTAGTATGAGGGGGAGGAGCCAAGCCAACACTAATTTTCTCATGTTTTATGCTAAGGTTAATGTTAGGTTAGTGTTTTTGTTTTAATCAAATCCAACCTTTAGTCAGACTGATGTCACAAACCTGTTTACTGGAATAAAATCAGCAGAATGTGGAAGGAAAGGTGTTTTAAACCTGTCTGTTTCCAGTGTAACTGGGTACAGACTTCTGGTTTAGATCTGATCTTTAACAGCAGAAAGCAGCAGAACTCCACAGAGCGGATGCAGATTCAGAACTCTGATGTTCAGCAGCTCGCCCACAGACAGAGAGAAACCACTTCCTGTTCCCTGAAGTGGAGCAGAGGCGTCACTTCAACACAGAGGCCTTCAGGTCCTCTATCCTCCTACCAAGTCCCTTAGCTCGAACCGAGTCCCTCAGCTCGAACCGAGTCCCTCAGGTCAAACTGGTCCTCGGACCGTCAGCTCCTGCATTAGAGGGGTTCAGGTGGGACCTGGTTGTTCATCCTCAGGTTTGAGGGTTACGGTGTTGAAGTTCAGGTCCTCTGCTCTACCTGCTGCTGACTGATAACTCAAAATGTGAAAAACCTCCTGATGTGAGAAGTTTGGAGTCTGATAAGGATTCAAGAGTCTGGAGTTCAGATTTAAAGATAGGAGAAGCTCAGAGCTCTTCTCTCCATCTGCTGCAGGGAATCTGCTACCTGGTTGAAAACGACTTCCTGGAGTGGAGAGCGAAGCCGGTGGCCGAGTTTCTCTACAAGGAGGAGGGGCTAAACAAGACTGCCATCGGAAACTTTTTAGGAGAAAGGTAAAGGATGAAAAGAATCTGTTGTTTTACAGCAACCATGACAAATGTTTAACCCTCTAATTTACTATACTCTGAGTCTTTAGTGGACAAAAACGTCCGTTCGTAAAAGTGGATATTAAAAATGTATACATTCATATTTTTTCATAGATCTGTTAAACAACTCCAGCCCTGCTCAAACATAAAAACTTCAATCATGTTGAGGATTTTAACCCTTGAAATGCCAGTTTGAATACTCAAAGTCATCAATGTAATTTATGAAAAAAACACAAAACATGAGTTATTTTCTAAAAAAAAAAAACGTGTTTTTGTGCACGGGGCATTTATTACAAATCAGTCATGGTGATGTCATGAAATATCTAAAATTTTGAATTTTTTGCATTTATAGTTTTTGCGTAGCGACAGATTTAAAATTGACTACCCTCTTACAGACAAACATGTCCTGAGTGAGGCCTTAGGGTTAAAGGTGAAGGTTCATGAGATGAACGCCGTTTAGAAACGGACTAAAGATAAAACGATCCTTTAACAAGAGACTCATCCTGTTGGTCTCCTGTCTGTAAAGTTTAACACGAGATCAGAAATGATGGAATGAACCCAGAAACAGAAGTGAAGTGAGACAACACCGCCCTGCCTAACCTGTCTAAACCCTCGTAGGGACGAGATGCACCTGGAGGTCCTGAAAGCCTTCGTGGGTCTACATGAGTTCTCAGACCTGAACCTGGTGCAGGCGCTGAGGTTTGTGGGACACGTCCACCTTCAGACCTGCGGTTCTGTCTCTCTCTGTGATGGTTCATGTCCCTCTCTGCTCTAACAGGCAGTTTCTGTGGAGCTTTCGCCTCCCAGGAGAAGCTCAGAAGATCGACAGGATGATGGAGGCCTTCGCAGCTCGGTACTGTGACTGTAACCCCGAGGTCTTCCAGTCTGCAGGTAAGAGATCCTGACGTCTTCACCGGAGACCTGAAAGCTGATGATGCTCAGCTGCAGAGAGGGAACTGAAGGGCGGTCTCTGTTCCAGACACCTGCTACATCCTGTCGTTTGCCATCATCATGCTGAACACCAGCCTCCATAACCCCAACGTGAAGGACAAGCCCAGTCTGCAGCGCTTCGTCTCCATGAACAGAGGCATCAACCACGGAGAAGACCTTCCTGCTGAGCTGCTCACGGTCACAACACTCAGACTTTAAATCGATTTCATCCTGTTCTGCATCAGTTAGGATGCTAACCCTCGGGCTTCATTCAGGACATTTTTGTCCGTTTGGACAGTTTCTCCATGTTCGCCATTTTAACACCGTTTGTGCAAATGGTACAAATTTTTGTCCCAAAACCCCTCTCTTGACTACTTTAGAAATTCAATTTTGAATTTTGAAAATAGATCAAGGGAACACTATGAAAAAACCCCCACCATACTCAGTCTTTAGTGGACAAAAACGTCCACTCATATAAAATGTATACATTCATTTTTTTTTTTTTGCTTTTTTTTCATAGATCTGTTAAACAACTTCAGCCCTGCTCAAACATCTAAAAACTTCAATCATTTTGAGGATTTTATGCATTATTTTTTACAGAGGCAACAGGGTCAAAAACTGTGGTTTGCATTGAAGTCAATGGGACGTTTTTGTCCTTGAGAGGCACAAGAGGGAGGGAAGTTTTAAATCTGTTGCTACACAAAAACTAATAAAGCATAACATTTGATATTTTATCACATTCTTGACATATCCAAGGCTGATTTAGAAAAATATATTTCAGTCACCCAGAATATGTTTTATGTAAAATATCTCCTCTTTTGTCTGCTTTTTTCATGAAAAAATGAGCATCACACAATCAAGCTGGCATATAAAGGGTTAAAATTTAGATAATTATGCAATATTTGATTGTTTTGATCAGAACTGAAGTTGATCACAAGATTTAAGCCCAAAAAGCAGAAAAAATATGAATCTAGACCATTTTTAAAGCAGTTTTAGAAGTGGACATTTTTGTCCGTAAGAGGGTAGTCAATTTTAAATCTGTCGCTACACAAAAACTATAAATGCAAAAAATTCAAAATTTTAGATATTTCATGACATCGCCATGACTGATTTATAATAAATGCCCCGTGCACAAAAAATTATTTTTTTTTAGAAAATAACTCATGTTTTGTGTTTTTTTCATAAATTACATCGGTGACGTTGAGTATTCAAACTGGCATTTCAAGGGTTAAAATCCTCAAAATGATTGAAGTTTTTATGTTTGAGCAGGGCTGAAGTTGTTGAACAGATCTATGAAAATAAAAAGCAACAAAAATTATGAATGTATACATTTTTTATAGCCACTTTTACAAGCGGACGTTTTTGTCCACTAAAGACTCAGAATGAAGCCTGAGGGTTACCAAAATAAAAGCATGAATAAAAAGTAAAAATGAGAATCGTCATCCCTCAGGAATCAGCTGAATTAAACTCAAACTTAACTAAATGTCTGGTTGAACTTTAGAAGCTGTACTCGAGCATCCGCAGCGAGCCTTTTAAGATCCCAGAGGATGATGGGAACGACCTCACGCTGACCTTTTTTAACCCCGACCGGGAGGGCTGGCTCCTGAAGATGGGCGGTCGAGTCAAGACGTGGAAGAGGAGGTGGTTCATCCTGACTGACAGCTGCTTGTACTACTTCAAATACACCACGGTGAGCTTCAGTCCCTCTGCTGGGGTCACTAAGGTCAAACGTCCCAGTCTGACCTCCGTCTCATCCCGCAGGACAAAGATCCGATTGGAATCATCCCCCTGGAGAACCTCTACGTCCGACAGCTGCAGGACTCCAGCAAACCGGTACGGTTCTGTTCAGGTTTTGGTCACGTTCTCCAATCAGAAAGCCTCTCCCCGTAACGCGCTGCTCCTGTGTTCGGACAGTTCTGTCTGGAGCTGTTCAACCCCAGAGGTCAGAAGATCAAGGCCTGCAAGACGGAGAACAAAGGTCGAGTGGTCCAGGGCCAACACCAGTCCTATAAGCTCAGCGCCGCCGGCGAGGAAGAACGGGACGACTGGATCAACGCCATCAGGTCAGAACCTGGTCAGGATCCTACAAGTGAAACCACTGGGAATGTTTGATTTGTGGGAAAACGTCTAAGATTTGTTGCTTCTGAACAGTAAAGAAACGCTAATGATTAAAGGCGTGGTCAGAGGGTTTAGAGGTCTGACTGTTGGTTCTGGTTCCAGGGCGAGCATCACCAAGGACCCGTTTCATGACATGGTCTCCATACGCAAGAGGAAGGTCATCAGCAGCACTTCCTGTTAGGACCGGAGCTGGAACGAGTCACCGTCTGAAAAGAAGATCTACTAGGAATCACACCAACGGAAACCTGAAGGGTCAAAGAGGAACGAAGCTCTGGATCAGGCTTCTGGTTTACACTTCACCTACTTCTGCAAACGTCACGCTCTGCTGCTCACAAACTGAGACTTCTAGTGACGCTGCAGGGAGTTTACGCCTTTAAAGAGCTAAACGTGACGTAAAAGCATCAGAAATAACCACAAATACACAAACAGACACACAAATCTCCACAGAGATGAAATGAACTTCAAAACTATCAGGTTAAATTAGGAATCAGAAACAAAACCAATAAAAACAGACACAACAAGAGTAACACAGGAAGGAAAACGGGTGCAAAAACCCACAAACAGCCCGGGGAGCAAAACGCTGCAGAACACCTGCAACCATCAAAACCCTCAGAAAGAAACACCAGCAGATTAAAACCAGTAAACCAGCTTCAGGACCGACGTGCTCCTTCAGTCAGACGGTGGGAATAATGTAGCATTTCATGTCAATTCTCCATAAATACTTTTAGTTTTGATTTAAAACTCAAATGTTTTAAACATGTTTTCTGTTAATTTAAGTAACTTTGTACAGAATGTGTCTAAATGTGTCATTTAAAGACGTAATGACGTCATAACCTGTTCAATAAAGTGAGTCTCGCTGCAGGTTGTCGTTTATGTCCACTAGAGGGCGCTGCAGCCTCAGTCTGAGGATGAAAACTTTTACTCACAGGATGACTGATGTAGAGGATGAAGTCATAAAGAAACATAAATAAACTGTCCTTAGACTTGATCAGATTAGAAAGGTTTAATGGTTAAAAGTTTTAAAGGTTTAATGGTTAAAAGTTTTAAAGGTTTAATGGTTAAAAGTTTTAAAGGTTTAATGGTTAAAAGTTTTAAAGGTTATAATGGTTAAAAGTTTTAAAGGTTTTGATGGTTAAAAGTTTTAAAGGTTTTGATGGTTAAAAGTTTTAAAGGTTTTAATAGTTGAAAGTTTTAAAGGTTTAATGGTTAAAAGTTTTAAAGGTTTTGATGGTTGAAAGTTTTAAAGGTTTTAAAGGTTAAAAGTTTTAAAGGTTTTAATGGTTGAAAGTTTTAAAGGTTTTAATGGTTGAAAGTTTTAAAGGTTTTAATGGTTAAAAGTTTTAAAGGTTTTGATGGTTGAAAGTTTTAAAGGTTTTAATGGTTGAAAGTTTTAAAGGTTTTAATGGTTAAAAGTTTTAAAGGTTTTGATGGTTGAAAGTTTTAAAGGTTTTGATGGTTAAAAGTTTTAAAGGTTTTAATAGTTGAAAGTTTTAAAGGTTTAATGGTTAAAAGTTTTAAAGGTTTTGATGGTTGAAAGTTTTAAAGGTTTTAATGGTTGAAAGTTTTAAAGGTTTTAATGGTTGAAAGTTTTAAAGGTTTTAATGGTTGAAAGTTTTAAAGGTTTTAATGGTTAAAAGTTTTGATGGTTTACAGGTGGAGTTCCTCTCAGTGAGCGGTGGTTTCCAGTCTCACTAAACTCATTTCTAGACTCACCTGCATCACATTTTCTAACTTCCTGCTGCACCTGTGACATCACTTCCTGTCAGCTGACGGGCTCATCTCCCTGCAGGCAGCTGGAGTTGACTTCATGTATTCTGATCTTTTATTAAAACGGCTTCCTGATTTCTGATTTTTATTGCAACACGTTTAAACTCACCAAGGTCACTATCAGGAACAGGAAGTGGTTGGTTTTATTTTGAAGGCGTTGCTGGTTTTTAGATAATTGATGGTTCTCCAGGTGGGAGATGATGCACCTACAGGTATGATGAGGAGATATTTAATGTTTGGACAATAAGACTCTTCAGGGTCTCGTGGTTCTGGAGTTCTGTACCACTGTACCTTCAGAATAAAAGCACCAAGCAGGATACGTTTAGTTAAAGAATCCGTTTTCTTTTTAATAAAAACTTTAAATAAACAAAAACATTTCCTTTTATTTCTCAGATTTCTGCTCACAAAAATAAAAGGCTCCGCATCCTATTAAAGAGGTTTTAAAACAATTGTGAAATCTCGACTTTGTGAGGAGGTTCTGGGTTCTCTTCCCTCAGGTCACAGGAACAAAGTCAAACAGGCAGAAATTCAAACGATCAGACAAAAACGTAGAAAAAACATCAAAACTTCTGTCTGGTCTCAGGATTCATCCTGTGACCAGATCAGTAAAAACTGTTGATTTATTCAGACCTTTAAGAGTTTTCCTTATTTTCTGTTTCAGCTTGTGACCATCAGACCAGTTTAATGTGTGTAAATAACACACACATGCACGCACACACACATTCATTATTCACAGCATGTAAAACACACTTACTCCATGGTAAGGTGATACTCAGGGACACAACTGATCACTTTTCCTGTTCCCATGGCGACCAGACTGAGAGGTGTGTGATGTAACTCACCTGTCTGCTGCTCTGGTTCCAAATACAGGTAAAAATAACCTCAACAGTCAAATAATTTATTATAAAAACATAAAAAACTGAAGAAAAGGCTGAAAAATCTCAGCCCTCAGAAAGATTTGGCTCCAACGTTTAGTCAGCTGATTAGGATGACATCACCTGGTTAGTCAGCTGATTGATTAGGATGACATCACCTGGTTAGTCAGCTGATTGATTAGGATGACATCACCTGGTTACAGTCAGCTGATTGATTAAGATGACATCGCCTGGTTACAGCCAGCTGATTGATTAAGATGACATCACCTGGTTACAGTCAGCTGATTGATTAAGATGACATCAGAGGGTTACAGTCAGCTGATTGATTAAGATGAAATCACCTGGTTACAGTCAGCTGATTGATTAGGATGACGTCACCTGGTTACAGTCAGCTGATTGATTAAGATGACATCACCTGGTTACAGTCAGCTGGTTGATTAAGATGACATCACCTGGTTACAGTCAGCTGATTGATTAAGATGACATCAGAGGGTTACAGCCAGCTGATTGATTAGGATGACATCACCTGGTTACAGCCAGCTGATTGATTAAGATGACATCACCTGGTTACAGTCAGCTGATTGATTAAGATGACATCACCTGGTTACAGCCAGCTGATTGATTAGGATGACGACGTCACCTGGTTACAGTCAGCTGATTGATTAGGATGACGTCACCTGGTTAGTCAGCTGATTGATTAAGATGACATCACCTGGCTACAGTCAGCTGATTGATTAGGATGACATCACCTGGTTAGTCAGCGGATTGATTAAGATGACATCACCTGGTTACAGTCAGCTGATTGATTAGGATGACGTCACCTGGTTACAGCCAGCTGATTGATTAAGATGACATCACCTGGTTACAGCCAGCTGATTGATTAGGATGACATCACCTGGTTACAGTCAGCTGATTGATTAAGATGACATCACCTGGTTACAGTCAGCTGATTGATTAAGATGACATCACCTGGTTACAGTCAGCTGATTGATTAGGATGACGTCACCTGGTTACAGCCAGCTGATTGATTAAGATGACATCACCTGGTTAGTCAGCTGATTGATTAAGATGACATCACCTGGTTAGTCAGCTGATAGATTAAGATGACATCACCTGGTTACAGTCAGCTGATTGATTAGGATGATGTCACCTGGTTACAGTCAGCTGATTGATTAAGATGACATCACCTGGTTACAGTCAGCTGATTGATTAGGATGACATCACCTGGTTACAGTCAGCTGATTGATTAAGATGACATCACCTGGTTACAGTCAGGTGATTGATTAGGATGATGTCACCTGGTTACAGTCAGCTGATTGATTAAGATGACATCACCTGGTTACAGTCAGCTGACTGGATAAAGGTGACAGATGGTTTGAACTCAGGACTGGATGCAGTTCTTCTTCTGATGCCGCCGGCGGCTTCTTAGTCCTCCTGAAACAAAAGAAAGAATAAAGGATCCTATTAAATATTATATTGGAATTAACAGACTTTGTTTAATCTTTTTCTATAATAGTTTTCACTGATAAAAATGATTTAAACATAACAAATGACCTTCTTTAATTCAAGAAACAAATTATGACTTTTTGTTCTCATAACAGACCCGCCCCCTAGTGGCTTGCTGCAGAATACCCCGTTAGCGTCCTCTACGCTAGCCTGCTAGCTTTAGCTTTAGGTCAGAGTTAAACTAAGCTAGCATTTTATAAGACGAGCGGCTGATGAACAGCCGTCCTCTATACGTAGGACTAGTTATCTAGATATAAGACAGAGTAGACTACTGGGACCACGCACCGTCCTCGTCTCCCAGGTTGATCGTCTGCAGAGAGACGCTTTTCTGAAGGAGCTTCGATGGTTTCCTGGGTTTGGCTTTCAGAGGTCCTGGTTTCTCAAACAAGTCCTCCAGTTCATTTCCCGTAACGCCATTGGTCTCTGGTGTTCTACAGGTGGGGGTGGGGCTCTGGGGTGTGGCCACGCCCTCCTGTATAGTGTCTGCACTCTGATTGGCTCCTCTGCCTTTCAGGAAGTGCCTGAAGGAGCTACGCTGTCTCTTTAGGCCGGCTGCCTGGTTCTTCCTCTGGACTCCCTTCCCGTCCTCGTCCTCCTGCTCTGCAGAAGAGACTGGACTTGGGGGGGAGACCCGCTCCTCCTTGTTCTTGCTGGTATGAAGGAAGCTGTTCTGGAGCCCGATTCTCGGATTCAGCCCGTTCACCAGCGAGTCCTTCTGGGTGGAGAGGTCCTGCAGGGAGCCCGTCAGGCCCAAACTATTCCCAAAGACCAAGGAGTACTTCGGATTGTGGTACTTATGTGCAGGTACCTTCAAGTCGATTTGTCTGGAATCCCCAACCGAAACCTGAAAGCGTGACGTGGAGATGGGCGGGGGCCGGACGTGCTCCACCTTCGGCTTCAGAACGGGCGTAGGAAGAGGCGGCTTGGTGATGCTGAACTCCCTGTAGAGGTCCACCTGGTCCGACACGGCGTACAGCTCCCTGAAGTCGCTGTCGAAGAAGTCCACGATCTGACCGGACATCACGGTGATGGTGTTCCGGTCCAGGCGGGAAGAACTCCACGTGAAGCTGCAGGAAAGAAGACGAGCGTCAGTCAAATGTGTGGAGGAGGTTTTCAGACGGAGGCCTTAAAGGTGGAGTAAACACACCGTCGCCTTAAAGTAGATCACAGATCAATCCGAATCAGGAGGAGTCCTCATCGAGGTCATGTTTTAAACAAACTGCAGACACTGATTATCGCCAGCAGGTGGCAGAGTTCAGCTGTATGGTTTAATATATATATCAAATAAACATGATCAGAAATACGACCATGACACGTTTGAGTCGGTCTCAGTGTGTGCACTTTGCGGTTCTCTTGATTTTTGCCTTCGTTCCTCCTTAAACCTTCATAGACTTCCTCACATGAGAACGCTGGAGTCACCAGCCACTCATGGAGACAACACGCTGATAGTCACCTGTATGACCCGAACATGACCTTCTCTCCGTCCACCAACATGTACTTGGAGCTCATAGAGCCGGGCAGCTTTCCAAAGGACAGGGCGAGCCCAGCGCCTCTCACCGTCCGCACACGAAGGTTCTGGAAGGAAACACCCACTTAGTTACACAATCCAGGTGGGTCAGCATCCCTCAGGTGATCCTGAGTCAACGCCAAGTCAAACTGAGATATCACACCTCATAATGAAAAAAAAAAACAAGAATCTGAGGCCTTCAGCTGCTCATGTGGACAAACTGGGAGGAGGCTGTCAGAACCCTGGAGAAGCATCGAGTTTCTCTCTCTGGGTCAGTTCTCAACATCCATGAATGTTGGTTTGTAAGAAGTAAGAGTAACAGAGCCCAGAGCTCTGAAAAGGCCTTTCAGGGTGTAACCGACACCAACGTGGGTCTGATAAGGACGGGTATTGTGTCCCAGTGAGATAGGATGACAGAAACTCAGAGAGCTGCTGATTTCTCCTCATCAGCCCTCAGACTCTCCTCCACCTCACAAAAATAAATAGAAAAAGTTGATTTCTTGTAGAAATGCTGTCTGAATCCTGAGTGCCGAACACTGCGGAAGACATGAACAACCTTATTTAAGGAGGTCTTGAGAACATCACATTTTATATTCTTCTTTTGGTAAAAACATCTCTGCAGTCAGGCAGTGGTGCAGCTCATTATCAAAAACAACAATCTAGACCCTTCATTCTCTCAAACTCCAAACGAGTCGTTTTGTTAAAGCTGCTTCAGAAACATGTTAGCTAACCTCTACAGTTAGAACTCTACATTACCTGTTAGCTAACCTCTACAGTTAGAACACTACATTACCTGTTAGCTAACCTCTATAGTTAGAACTCTATATTACCTGTTAGCTAACCTCTACAGTTAGAACACTATATTACCTGTTAGCTAACCTCTACAGTTAGAACTCTATATTACCTGTTAGCTAACCTCTACAGTTAGAACTCTACATTACCTGTTAGCTAACCTCTACAGTTAGAACTCTACATTACCTGTTAGCTAACCTCTACAGTTAGAACACTATATTACCTGTTAGCTAACCTCTACAGTTAGAACTCTATATTACCTGTTAGCTAACCTCTACAGTTAGAAC
>SSNR01000005.1:982539-996695 GCA_006937965.1 Callopanchax toddi
TAACCTCTACAGTTAGAACTCTATATTACCTGTTAGCTAACCTCTACAGTTAGAACTCTATATTACCTGTTAGCTAACCTCTACAGTTAGAACTCTATATTACCTGTTAGCTAACCTCTACAGTTAGAACTCTATATTACCTGTTAGCTAACCACTACAGTTAGAACTCTATATTACCTGTTAGCTAACCACTACAGTTAGAACTCTATATTACCTGTTAGCTAACTAATTTGTCACTGATCTGCAGCAGTGTATCTCCTGAATTAACTAACAATAAGTATTGCGCTAGACTTGTCAGAGGACTACTTCCTCTTTCTAGAGATCTTTTGATGAAGAGAAAGAGAACATGTTCCAGTTCCTGAAGTTTTTGTGGAACTGTAAAGTTGGAGCAGATTGGTTGAACTTTCAGAATCATCACATCAGGTCTGAACTGGATCAGACTCACAGGATTTCAGCTTGTGGGGAATTTCCTCAGAAACCTTATTCCTGTTGTTTCAAACTGATCAAACTGCCGTCACAGGTTTTTTAAGAGCAGTTTTCCTTGTTTGCCTGCTCTTTTGTTTGCCGTGAGCCTCCTCCCTCCGAGGCTCTCCGTCATGTTTGCTCACCCGCAGATGCATGGCGTTAACCTGCAGTCGGGAGCACACATCCAGGAAGTGGGAGACTCCCCGGGCCTCCAGCACCACGTAGACGGCCACTCCGCGCCGCGACGAGGCGTCCAGCAGGTCCTGAAGGATCTGCAGGTCTGTCAGGAGGTCCATGACGATGGCCACTACCTGGAAAACACACAAAAAGTTACACCTGTACCTGTCCTCGGGTCTGCGGGAAGACCATCAACATAGTATTATACACAAATTGGTTTATATGGAAGTATAACTCCTGTTTGCATCTCTTTGCATTTAACCTTTGACCTCTGACAGGTTTTCATGTGAACCTATAAAATCTGTCAGGGACCTGACTGAATATTTCCTGCAGCCTCTGATTCTTTGGAAGAACTCGTTCATCCAGGTGATTAAAGGTGTTGTCAGAAAACTGTTTGGGTAAAGTCCTAACGGTCAGAGGCACGTGTTCTGGTAATCATTAACCAGGACCAGGAACTAACCCAGGAACAGCAACAGAACCAGGACCAGAATAAAAACCTGGAACTAAACCAGGACCAGAACCAGATTTTTTTTCTGAGTAAATTATTATTTTTTTTTTTCAGTTCATCTGTCTGAGATCAATTTTTCATTTGTCTTTCTGTCCAACATGTTTGGACACGATCTGTCTGACGCTGAACGAGCTCTGAGTCAAACTGGAGTTTAAACGGGACAAACAACAAACATGATGCAGCTGCTGGGAATCGATACACAACCAGACAAACTGTAGAGGTTATCTAACAGGTAATATAGAGTTCTAACTGTAGAGGTTAACTAACAGGTAATATAGAGTTCTAACTGTAGAGGTTAGCTAACAGGTAATATAGAGTTCTAACTGTAGAGGTTATCTAACAGGTAATATAGAGTTCTAACTGTAGAGGTTATCTAACCAGTAATATAGAGTTCTAACTGTAGAGGTTAACTAACAGGTAATATAGAGTTCTAACTGTAGAGGTTATCTAACCAGTAATATAGAGTTCTAACTGTAGAGGTTAACTAACAGGTAATACAGTAGAGTTCCAACCGTAGAAGGATCATCAGAAAGGTTTAATTCTTTAAATAAAACATCTGGACGTGAACTATCATGATCACAACATGCCTGATAGGTTCATTGTTACTTGTGTATGTGTTTGGTTAAAAGTGTCTGCTAAGTTAAAAAATATAACTAAGAATTTTATTTTATTTTACTCAGAGTCATTTAGGCAGCTGTGACCATAGGAGACATAAATCACACAGAAGGCAACGTCTGCATTAGGATAATCATTTTCTATAAAAGCTAAAGACTGACACGTGTGCGTGTGTGTCTTTGTATAAGAGCCAGATCTGAACCTCACCCTATCACAGCTCTAACAGACTCTTTCATGTCTCTGCCAGGTTGTTCTATGTGACTGATTTAATCACCCTCCGGGGGATGAATGGCAGCGTTTCATTGGCTGATCGGCTGTTAGCTCTGTGACTACATGTCTGTAAAAACATAATGAGCAGCACAAATTTATGATTCAAATTATAGACCTGCACATCTGATGAGCTGCTGTCGTGTCAGATCACTTCATCCTGAGTTGTTTATTGGATCAGCCAATGGTGTGCACACCTGGATCGTCAGCCAATCAGAAGGCTGGAAATCTGAGTGGAAAGCTGAAGCTGTATTTTGTTAGGAACCAAGATGAAGTGGGTGGGGGAGGTTTAATCTTCCTGCTGCGTGTCCTGGTGTGAAGCTCCTCTGCATCAAGGGCGACTCGACTTGTTTAAACCTGTTTGATCAACTCTGCTAATTCAGCTGTTTTACTAGAAGGTTCTGCCAGTTTAAGGATGTTTGAGTCACCCTGGAGAACAGTAAGAACCACACCCACTGGTGACATCAAAGAAAGCAAGCGGAGTCTCTAGAAACAGGAAGATGTCTTCTGACTGGAGCAATGAATCAGTCTTTAGCTTCATCTGGAGGAACTCAATGACTCTCATCAGACTGTAGCTCCATCCATCTTAATCTGACTGTCATTTCTGTGTTTGCTAACACTGGTCAGCTGTGGTGGCCATCTTGAATCTGGTTGGCTCCAACAGTAAATCAGCTGTAGATGTTTATCCAGTGATTCCTGTCTTCATCCAGGGCTTCAGGAGACATTTAGCTAACAGACAAACGCCCAGGCAAAAACATTATCATCTGTCAAAGGAAAGCAGTAATGATTTAGACTCCCTCTGCTGACTAATGATCTTCTGACTGGTCTCTTCTAACAGTTTACCTGGACGTCTCTAACCAGGATTTGAATGAATCGACTCAACGAGTCATCTGTTTATCCTCCTGTGGATTAGAACAAATCCTTTAGCTTCTGCTCAAGCCATCACCTGTTACAGGTGATTCATGCACACGACACCTGAGTGACAGTAATGACTCAGCCTGAGGAGACTTGTTTCTGTTAGGGTCACATGATCAGCTGCAGCCAATAGCAGAGCTGGGTTTAAAGCATTTTGGGAACCAAAGAGATCAGAGTTGTATTTGTGATGAGTCAGACGGATCAACCTGGAGGAGTTTACACAAATAATGGATCTGTGTGTTTAGTAGATAAAGGATATCTACAGAAGAACACCCACTGGTGACATCAGTCTCTAGAAACAGGAAGTGGTCCTCTGACCGTAGCTAGTCAGATCAGGAGAGTTCGGAGAAAAATTAGCAGCTAATTTTCTGGTGTTTGAAACATCTCTTGCTCTACGAATGCTATAGTACCTGTTAGCTAACCTACAGTTAGCTGACACATGCTAACAGCCTGAATTTAGCTGCACACGTACAACAAGGAGTACGGTAACGGAGCGGCTCAGCAGCTGGGAAGTGAACCAGCAACTCAGGAGCAGTTATGATGCAAATTATATGCTGATGGTGATAAAAGCAGCAGAGTCAGCTAACGACTAAACGATATCACAAAGTGTGATGTCTGGAGATGGAGAGGCCAGACAGAAAGTCTCTACATGCTAGCAGTAGCTCTAAAGCTGCTACCATAGAGAGCAGAACGTCAGCTGTCTGAAGTAAGATGGCCGCCGTGTAGGGACACTGTCGACTCCCACATACAGCATCTAGAAATATATATTATATCTACGGAATCAACATCCTGATAATGACGGTTAGCGATGTGATGTTCATGAACGAGTCGAATCTTTTGAACGGCTCTTCACTTTGAACGAGGAGAAACGAGTCCTCGAAAAGAACCGTTCATTTTTTGTGTTAACTGTGAAGTTTGAGGCCGGGAGGCGATATTCAACGACACTGGCTCTTTATTTTAAACATCAGTGAGAGTAGCAACACGAACCCATCAGTTCTATCGGGGAAGCTAATTAGCGACACACACGTGGGTGTGACAACAAAGAGTGTACCCAAACATAGTTCCACATTATATTTTTCTTTTAAAATATTGCAAAAAAAAAAAAAAACATAAAAGAGCCAGTTTTTTGAACGGCTCTTTGAGGTGAACGGCCCCCTAACGAACGGCCCCTAACGAACGGCTCCCTAACGAACGGCCCCCTAACGAACGACTCCCTAACGAACGGCCCCCTAATGAACGGCTCCCTAATGAACGGCTCCCTAATGAACGGCTCCCTAATGAATGGCTCCCTAATGAACGGCTCCCTAATGAACGGCCCCCTAACGAACGGCTCCCTAAGGAACGGCCCCCTAACAAACAGCCCCCAAACGAACGGCTCCCTAACAAACGGCCCCCTAAGAACGCTCCCTAAAACGGCCCCCTAATGAACGGCTCCCTAATGAACGGCTCCCTAAGAACGGCCCCCTAACGAACGACTCCCTAATGAACGGCCCCCTAACGAACGGCTCCCTAATGAACGGCTCCCTAATGAACGGCTCCCTAATGAATGGCTCCCTAATGAACGGCTCCCTAATGAACGGCTCCCTAACGAACGACTCCCTAACAAACGGCCCCCTAATGAACGGCTCCCTAATGAACGGCTCCCTAATGAACGGCTCCCTAATGAACGGCTCCCTAATGAATGGCTCCCTAATGAATGGCTCCCTAATGAACGGCCCCCTGAACGGCCCCCTAATGAACGGCCCCCTAACGAACGGCCCCCTAACGAACGGCTCCCTAAGGAACGGCCCCCTAACGAACGACTCCCTAACGAACGGCCCCCTAACGAATGACTCCCTAACGAACGGCCCCCTAACGAACGGCTCCCTTCAAAGAGCCATAAATCCCATCACTAGTGAAGGTGAAGAAACCCTGCAGGTCTTTATTGACCTTTGACCTTACCCTGTGAGCTCCCTGGATGAGTCTCCGGACCACCTCCTTGATGTGGGGTCCCGGCTCTTTAGGGGGGTGTGTGTACACGGACACCCGGGTCACCCCCTTGTAGACGCCGCTGCTGGCGGGCCAGCCGATGTCCAGAGACGGGACCTCAGTGTCGGACATCTGGGGCCAGTAGGTGGAGTGGACCCCGGAGTCGGCGCTGGAGGCCTCCTTGGGTTTGTCCTGCTCTCCGGACTCCGAGTCGCTGTCTGGGTCGTACTCCTGGAAGGTTTTCCGGATGGACTTGACCTCCCTGGAGCTCAGGAAGTCCCTGATGTTGTCCTCCTGGAGGCGCATCCTGAAGGCTCCGGCCCCGTTCCGGAGCAGCTGCTCCAGGGCGGCCCGCTGCTCCTCGCTGTAGTAGAACTCCGGTCGGGACTCCGGGACCTTCTCGTTAACGTGCTCGTTGTCCATGCACACCAGCTGGGACTCCGCCATGGCCGCGCTACCGACCGCTGCTCTCCGCTCACTCCTCACCTGGACCCACAGGTGAAGGAGGAGCTCAGGTAGCGGCAGGGGGCGGAGCCTCGGGCCCATGGAAAGAGCCCCGCAATGGTAGAGGTCGTTTCCGAAAAGATTTTCAGAGTAAAAGCATGGAACAAATAAATCAATAAATGATCATAAAAACTGTAAAACGTCAACAAGAACCTCAAAACCAACTGAATTCAAGACTTTAATCACATTTCAGCCTTTTCAATGTGTGTAAACAGCTAAACCTAACAGCTAGTCAAAGCTAATAACTAGTCTGAGCTAACTAGTCTGAGCTAACAGCTAGTCTGAGCTAACGGCTACTCTGAGCTAACTAGTCTGAGCTAACAGCTAGTCTGAGCTAACGGCTAGTCTGAGCTAACTAGTCTGAGCTAACAGCTAGTCTGAGCTAACTATTCTGAGCTAACTAGTCTGAGCTAACTAGTCTGAGCTAACGGCTAGTCTGAGCTAACAGCTAGTCTGAGCTAACGGCTAGTCTGAGCTAACGGCTAGTCTGAGCTAACAGCTAGTCTGAGCTAACGACTAGTCTGAGCTAACAGCTAGTCTGAGCTAACGACTAGTCTGAGCTAACAGCTAGTCTGAGCTAACAGCTAGTATGAGCTAACAGCTAGTCTGAGCTAACGGCTAGTCTGAGCTAACGGCTAGTCTGAGCTATAGGCCCTATTTACATTGAGTTCTGTGGTTATTATTCCAAATGAGGTCATTATTACAGAGCGAGACACAAGTCCAGTTGTCTTTCTTTTAAAACTCAAAACTATACTGAAAATACTCCAAAATAAACAAAAATTTACCACAATGGTATCACAATACCATAAAACCCTAATATATAAATAATTTGAAACATTAATCAATAAAAGTTGAGACACTGTAAGGCAAAGGTTTGTTACGCTGCATGAAGTTAAAGTATTCAAAACTTAAATGTTTGTATTAAAACTCCTATATGTAAGTGCTTCAGCAAAATGTCAAAACAAAACTAGCAATTCCTCACAGAATGAATAAAAGTAGTCAGAAGTTTAAAAAGTGTAATAATATCAGCAGACATACTCTGTAGTACACCATTAAAGTGTGTAATATTAATGATTTCAATTTACTGACAAAAACTTACCTAAAAGTACTGCTTTCAAATCTTTACAGAAAACACCAAATTAACTTAATTGGAATAAATGTCAAAATAAAATGTGTGCAGGAAAACTGTAAAATAAACTGAACAAAAAATGTTTTTTTCTACATTTTTATTTATTTGAAATTAATGTTAAATGTGAAAAAGCAGGAACAACTTTAAATCTCTATTTTGGACGTGGATCTGGTGGATTCTCCTGAAGTGCTTTTATTTTGAAGGCTGACTCTTGACTTTACTTTGTGCAGCTGAACAGACAGAAAACTACGGAACCTTAAAAAAATAAAAACAGGCATCCCAAAATGAACTGGAGTAAAGTATATGTAAGTATATCTATGTATATGTAAGTATATATGTATGTTCATGTAAGTATAGATGTATATATGTAAGTATAGATGTGTGTATATATAAGTATAGATGTGTGTATATAAGTATAGATGTGTGTATAGATGTGTGTATATAAGTATAGATGTGTGTGTATATAAGTATAGATGTGTGTGTATGTAAGTATAGATGTGTGTATAGATGTGTGTGTATATAAGTATAGATGTGTGTGTATATAAGTATAGATGTGTGTGTATATAAGTATAGATGTGTGTGTATATAAGTATAGATGTGTGTGTATAGATGTGTGTATATAAGTATAGATGTGTGTGTATATAAGTATAGATGTGTGTATATAAGTATAGATGTGTGTGTATATAAGTATAGATGTGTGTGTATATAAGTATAGATATGTGTGTATAGATGTGTGTATATAAGTATAGATGTGTGTATATATAAGTATAGATATGTGTGTATATAAGTATAGATGTGTGTATGTAAGTATAGATGTGTGTATATATAAGTATAGATGTGTGTGTATATAAGTATAGATATGTGTGTATAGATGTGTGTATATAAGTATAGATGTGTGTATATATAAGTATAGATATGTGTGTATATAAGTATAGATGTGTGTATATAAGTATAGATGTGTGTGTATATAAGTATAGATGTGTGTGTATATAAGTATAGATGTGTGTGTATATAAGTATAGATGTGTGTGTATATAAGTATAGATGTGTGTATATATAAGTATAGATGTGTGTATATATAAGTATAGATATGTGTGTATAGATGTGTAATATGCTATAATCTGGTCAGAAAGCTGCAGGAAGTGGTTGCAGTGAGAAGCGTTATGTGTCCCTAAATGACCTGCTGCTCTAACGTGCTCCTGGCCTGCAGCTCCTCCTGTTCAGGAACGAGTCCCGTCCTCCTGAAGGAGGCTCGCTGCAGGAGGAGGGTCTCCGCTAGAGGCCTGCACAGGGTTTACTCTAACGCAGAGGGCAGGGCCCGCGCCCCGCAGGCTGTGGTACCAGCTGGGCTTCCTCACAGCTGGATGGTGTAATTGGCAGGAAACAAGCCGCTTTTCCCCCGCAGCCTCCCCCTCCACCACGAAGCGTCAGAGCGGTCGAGCACCTCGATGACATCACCGGCGGCAAACCCGAGCTCGTCGTCTTCCTCCGCGGTGAAGTCATACAGCGCCTTCACGTGCAGCGTGGACGACCTCTGAGGAGGAAACAAACATGACTCAGCATTTCTCCATCACTCAGTTATTTATCAGCTGATCTGGTGTCAGAGCTTTGTTATCAGCTGGGATCCAAACAGCTCAGAGGTTTATTTTATTTTGTTGTGAGTCAGACGGATTCGACTGGAGGAGCTGACAGAACTTCACTAATCCCTGTTTGACTGCAGAGGTCACAGAGACACAGAGTCTGTCTTTTCAGGGACGGGTAGCTGATCTGACCTGCTGTTATCCCCAAGAGTCAATAGAACATCAACTTCAGATTAACTAGAACATTCAGAGTCTGGGAGAAACAACTTCCACATGGAGAACTGATTATTGCTAGAGGTAATTAGCTGTGGTGAGTTCATGGACCAGAAGAAATGTACAGTTTCTTCACAACAATGTGTTCATAGTTCCAAACAGATACATACACCAGGACAGTTAGAGCTCTGAGCTGAACATCCTCCTGAATGTCAGCTGACTCTGATCACCAGCTGACATTTTGGTGCATCTCTTTTTCAAAACCTTCAAAATTCCACTTTAAAATTCAAGCATTGTCAACAATATTAAGCATCTCTAATAACTTTGTAAAGCGCTTTAAACGTTGACACTTCTGCATTTTTGCACGTCTTTCCTTGCAGATACTTTCCAGTAAACTGTGACTGTGTGCATCATGGCTTCTGTGTTTTAGAGTCACCGACACAAACTCCTCGTTTGCAGAAACCAGATTCTGGTTCTAAAACATCATTTATAATATTTGACATGCAGATGATCAGATTTATGCTTTAAAACCCAGCTCTGTGCATCAGGCTGCTGATTGGTGCTGAGTCCAACAGCAGCCTGCTGCTCTGACTCCTTCCTGTCTTTAACCCTCAACGCGAGCAGGTTTCTGCTTCAGAGGAGCTCCAGGTGGTTCAAGGGGACTTCCAGGGCGGGCTTTGAGGGGAGGTCAAAGGTCATCTCTCTGGTACTGTACTTCCTGTGAAACCTGGTTTAGCCTCAGACTGGTAACCATCACATAAGAATGTTGAGATTCAACCATGACTTTGCTGTTGAGTTGAGATTTTGGGTTATGAGCTCAGAGGGTCGACGTCATCCTACAGCATCTGGTTTGTGTTTATTTGTCTTTTTGTTTTTCTTACTTTTAAAATGAATAAATAAATAAAAGTTAATACTTTGGGTTTTTCTTGACATCTTTAGAACTGATTTATAAAAACCAACCACCTTAGATTAAAAGATACTAGTTTTTATTGACATAAATAACAAGAAGGATCATCAAACTGACATTTAAAGGGTTAAAATCCTCCAGATGATTGACAGGTTGGTGGTTTAGAAGGACTGAGGTCGTTTGACTGATATCTGCTGGAAAAAACCTAGAAAATGGATTCATTAGAGAAGGGAAGCTGCTTTTGTCCTTACTGACTCTGGAGGTGAGTAAATCAAACAAACCCCTGAGGGCATTTCCACACAAGCAGCTGACCTGAGGCATGGTTTCTGAGGTGCGTCGGGGGGGAAAAGCAGAGCTGACAGGGCTGTTCCTGCCCGTGTGTCCGATGGTGTGAGCGCGCTCCTCCAGACCTGATACTTTAGGCTGAAACACACAAAAACAAAAGAAAGGAATCAGAAAACGGAGGATCTCCTGGAGCTCTGCTGGTCTGACGTCAGGACGCCGATCTGAGGTCTGTGAGGAGGATCTGGGGACCTGCTGGGTGTGAGTCTGGTCCGAGGCCCGGCGCTGAGACGGAGCTGCTGCTACGCCTCGCTGCTCAGGAAGACTCGGCCTCTTCACCTGACAGGAAGTAGAAACAGAGCAAAATGAGGCCAAACGTCACGCTGTCACCTCCATCTAGAGTCTAGATCAGGGCTAGATCAGGGCTAGATCAGGTCTAGATCAGGGCTAGATCAGGTCTAGATCAGGGCTAGATTCAGGTCTAGATCAGGGCTAGATCAGGTATAGATTCAGGTCTAGATCAGGTCTACATTCAGGTCTAGATCAGGGCTAGATCAGGTCTAGATCAGGGCTAGATCAGGTCTAGATCAGGGCTAGATCAGGTCTAGATCAGGCCTAGAACAGGTCTAGATTCAGGTCTAGATCAGGTCTACATTCAGGTCTAGATCAGGGCTAGATCAGGTCTAGATTCAGGTCTAGATCAGGTCTACATTCAGGTCTAGATCAGGTCTACATTCAGGTCTAGATCAGGTCTACATTCAGGTCTACATTCAGGTCTACATTCAGGTCTACATTCAGGTCTACATTCAGGTCTAGATCAGGTCTACATTCAGGTCTAGATCAGGTCTACATTCAGGTCTAGATCAGGTCTAGATAAGGTCTAGATCAGGTCTAGATCAGGTCTAGATTCAGGTCTCGATTCAGGTCTACATTCAGGTCTAGATCAGGTCTACATTCAGGTCTAGATTCAGGTCTAGATTCAGGTCTACATTCAGGTCTAGATAAGGTCTAGATTCAGGTCTAGATTCAGGTCTACATTCAGGTCTAGATTCAGGTCTAGATCAGGTCTACATTCAGGTCTAGATTCAGGTCTAGATTCAGGTCTACATTCAGGTCTAGATAAGGTCTAGATTCAGGTCTAGATTCAGGTCTAGATCAGGTCTAGATAAGGTCTAGATTCAGGTCTACATTCAGGTCTAGATCATGTCTAGATCAGGTCTAGATCAGGTCTAGATCAGGTCTAGATTCAGGTCTACATTCAGGTCTAGATTCAGGTCTAGATCAGGTCTACATTCAGGTCTAGATCAGGTCTAGATAAGGTCTTGATCAGGTCTAGATAAGGTCTAGATTCAGGTCTACATTCAGGTCTAGATCAGGTCTAGATAAGGTCTAGATCAGGTCTAGATAAGGTCTACATTCAGGTCTAGATCAGGTCTACATTCAGGTCTAGATCAGGTCTAGATAAGGTCTAGATCAGGTCTAGATAAGGTCTAGATTCAGGTCTACATTCAGGTCTAGATTCAGGTCTAGATCAGGTCTACATTCAGGTCTAGATTCAGGTCTACATTCAGGTCTAGATTCAGGTCTAGATTCAGGTCTAGATCATGTCTAGATAAGGTCTAGATTCAGGTCTACATTCAGGTCTACATTCAGGTCTAGATCAGGTCTAGATAAGGTCTACATTCAGGTCTAGATTCAGGTCTAGATTCAGGTCTACATTCAGGTCTAGATTCAGGTCTACATTCAGGTCTAGATTCAGGTCTACATTCAGGTCTAGATCAGGTCTAGATTCAGGTCTACATTCAGGTCTACATTCAGGTCTATATTCAGGTCTACATTCAGGTCTACATTCAGGTCTAGATCAGGTCTACATTCAGGTCTACATTCAGGTCTACATTCAGGTCTAGATCTGGTCTACATTCAGGTCTAGATTCAGGTCTAGATTCAGGTCTAGATCAGGTCTAGATTCAGGTCTACATTCAAGTCTACATTCAGGTCTAGATCTGGTCTAGATTCAGGTCTACATTCAGGTCTAGATTCAGGTCTAGATCAGGTCTAGATTCAGGTCTACATTCAGGTCTAGATTCAGGTCTAGATTCAGGTCTAGATCAGGTCTACATTCAGGTCTAGATTCAGGTCTAGATCAGGTCTAGATAAGGTCTAGATTCAGGTCTACATTCAGGTCTAGATCATGTCTAGATCAGGTCTAGATCAGGTCTAGATTCAGGTCTACATTCAAGTCTACATTCAGGTCTAGATCTGGTCTAGATTCAGGTCTACATTCAGGTCTAGATTCAGGTCTAGATCAGGTCTAGATTCAGGTCTACATTCAGGTCTAGATTCAGGTCTAGATTCAGGTCTAGATCAGGTCTACATTCAGGTCTAGATTCAGGTCTAGATCAGGTCTAGATAAGGTCTAGATTCAGGTCTACATTCAGGTCTAGATCATGTCTAGATCAGGTCTAGATCAGGTCTAGATTCAGGTCTACATTCAGGTCTAGATTCAGGTCTAGATCAGGTCTAGATAAGGTCTAGATCAGGTCTAGATAAGGTCTACATTCAGGTCTACATTCAGGTCTAGATTCAGGTCTACATTCAGGTCTAGATTCAGGTCTACATTCAGGTCTAGATTCAGGTCTACATTCAGGTCTACATTCAGGTCTAGATCTGGTCTACATTCAGGTCTAGATTCAGGTCTAGATTCAGGTCTAGATCAGGTCTAGATTCAGGTCTACATTCAGGTCTACATTCAGGTCTAGATCTGGTCTACATTCAGGTCTAGATTCAGGTCTAGATCAGGTCTAGATCAGGTCTAGATAAGGTCTAGATTCAGGTCTAGATTCAGGTCTACATTCAGGTCTAGATTCAGGTCTAGATTCAGGTCTAGATCAGGTCTAGATAAGGTCTAGATTCAGGTCTACATTCAGGTCTAAATCATGTCTAGATCAGGTCTAGATCAGGTCTAGATTCAGGTCTACATTCAGGTCTAGATTCAGGTCTAGATCAGGTCTACATTCAGGTCTAGATCAGGTCTAGATAAGGTCTAGATCAGGTCTAGATAAGGTCTAGATTCAGGTCTACATTCAGGTCTAGATAAGGTCTAAATCAGGTCTAGATAAGGTCTACATTCAGGTCTAGGTTCAGGTCTAGATCAGGTCTACATTCAGGTCTAGATCAGGTCTAGATAAGGTCTAGATCAGGTCTAGATAAGGTCTAGATTCAGGTCTACATTCAGGTCTAGATTCAGGTCTAGATCAGGTCTACATTCAGGTCTAGATCAGGTCTAAATCAGGTCTAGATCGGGTCTAGATAAGGTCTAGATTCAGGTCAACATTCAGGTCTACATTCAGGTCTAGATTCAGGTCTAGATTCAGGTCTAGATTCAGGTCAACATTCAGGTCTACATTCAGGTCTAGATTCAGGTCTACATTCAGGTCTAGATTCAGGTCTACATTCAGGTCTAGATTCAGGTCTACATTCAGGTCTAGATCAGGTCTAGATAAGGTCTACATTCAGGTCTAGATTCAGGTCTACATTCAGGTCTAGATTCAGGTCTACATTCAGGTCTAGATTCAGGTCTACAATCAGGTCTACATTCAGGTCTAGATTCAGGTCTACAATCAGGTCTACATTCAGGTCTAGATCAGGTCTAGATTTAGGTCTACATTCAGGTCTACATTTAGGTCTAGATCAGGTCCACATTCAGGTCTAGATCAGGTCTAGATTCAGGTCTACATTCAGGTCTAGATCAGGTCTACATTCAGGTCTAGATCAGGTCTAGATTCAGCTCTAGATTCAGGTCTAGATCAGGTCTAGATTCAGGTCTACATTCAGGTCTAGATCAGGTCTACATTCAGGTCTAGATCAGGTCTAGATTCAGCTCTAGATTCAGGTCTAGATCAGGTCTACATTCAGGTCTAGATCAGGTCTAGATTCAGGTCTAGATTCTAGACCCTCAGATATGAAATCATCTTTGTGTTTAGTGTGACTGAGTCAGAGGAACAGACAACATGAGTATTTAATACTATTATTACCAAACAACCAGTATTTAATACTATTATTACCAAACAACCAGTATTTAATACTATTATTACCAAACAACCAGTATTTAATACTATTATTACCAAACAACACCAGTATTTAATACTATTATTACCAAACAACACCAGTATTTAATACTATTATTACCAAACAACCAGGATTTAATACTATTATTACCAAACAACACCAGTATTTAATACTATTATTACCAAACAACCAGTATTTAATACTATTATTACCAAACAACACCAGTATTTAATACTATTATTACCAAACAACACCAGTATTTAATACTATTATTACCAAACAACCAGGATTTAATACTATTATTACCAAACAACCAGTATTTAATACTATTATTACCAAACAACCAGGATTTAATACTATTATTACCAAACAACACCAGTATTTAATACTATTATTACCAAACAACACCAGTATTTAATACTATTATTACCAAACAACCAGGATTTAATACTATTATTACCAAACAACACCAGTATTTAATACTATTATTACCAAACAACCAGGATTTAATACTATTATTACCAAACATCACGAGTATTTAATACTATTATTACAAAAC
>SSNR01000005.1:997653-1061931 GCA_006937965.1 Callopanchax toddi
ATTTAATACTATTATTACCAAACAACACCAGTATTTAATACTATTATTACCAAACAACCAGGATTTAATACTATTATTACCAAACAACCAGTATTTAATACTATTATTACCAAACAACCAGTATTTAATACTATTATTACCAAACAACCAGTATTTAATACTATTATTACCAAACAACCAGGATTTAATACTATTATTACCAAACAACACCAGTATTTAATACAATTATTACCAAACAACCAGTATTTAATACTATTATTACCAAACAACCAGTATTTAATACTATTATTACCAAACAACCAGTATTTAATACTATTATTACCAAACAACATGAGTATTTATTAACCTCTGACCTCAGCCTGAGGGGACAATCAAACTCTCTGTCTCATAATGAAATTAGTACTAATGTACATTAATACTAATACTAAGGTAATAGTAATACTAGGGTAACACTAATACTAAGGTAATACTAATACTAAGGTAACACTAATACTAAGGTAACACTAATACTAAGGTAACACTAATACTAAGGTAATACTAATACTAAGGTAATACTAAGGTAACACTAATACTAAGGTAATACTAATACTAAGGTAATACTAAGGTAACACTAATACTAAGGTAATACTAATACTAAGGTAATACTAAGGTAGCACTAATACTAAGGTAATACTAAGGTAATACTAATACATAGGTAACACTAATACTAAGGTAATACTAATACTAAGGTAACACTAATACTAAGGTAACACTAATACTAAGGTAATACTAATACTAAGGTAACACTAATACTAAGGTAATACTAATACTAAGGTAACACTAATACTAAGGTAACACTAATACTAAGGTAATACTAATACTAAGGTAACACTAATACTAAGGTAACACTAATACTAAGGTAACACTAATACTAAGGTAATACTAATACTAAGGTAACACTAATACTAAGGTAATACTAAGGTAACACTAATACTAAGGTAACACTAATACTAAGGTAACACTAACACTAAGGTAACACTAACACTAAGTTAACACTAATACTAAGGTAATACTAATACTAAGGTAATACTAATACTGATGTAACACTGACACTAAGGTAACACTAATACTAAGGTAATACTAAGGTAACACTAATACTAAGGTAATACTAATACTAAGGTAATACTAACACTAAGGTAACACTAATATTAAGGTAATACTAAGGTAATACTAATACTAAGGTAATACTAATACTAAGGTAACACTAATACTAATGTAATACTAATACTAAGGTAACACTAATACTAAGGTAATACTAATACTAAGGTAACACTAACACTAAGGTAACACTAATACTAATGTAATATTAATACTAAGGTAACACTAATACTAAGGTAATACTAAGGTAACACTAATACTAAGGTAATACTAATACTAAGGTAACACTAATACTAAGGTAACACTAACACTAAGGTAACACTAATACTAAGGTAATACTAAGGTAACACTAATACTAAGGTAATACTAATACTAAGGTAACACTAATACTAAGGTAACACTAATACTAAGGTAATACTAAGGTAACACTAATACTATGGTAATACTAAGGTAACACTAATACTAAGGTAACACTAATACTAAGGTAATACTAAGGTAACACTAATACTAAGGTAATACTAAGGTAACACTAATACTAAGGTAATACTAAGGTAACACTAATACTAAGGTAATACTAAGGTAACACTAATACTAAGGTAATACTAAGGTAACACTAATACTAAGGTAATACTAAGGTAACACTAATACTAAGGTAACACTAATACTAAGGTAATACTAAGGTAACACTAATACTAAGGTAATACTAATACTAAGGTAATACTACGGTAACACTAATACTAAGGTAATACTAACACTAAGGTAACACTAACACTAAGGTAACACTAATACTAAGGTAATACTAAGGTAACACTAATACTAAGGTAACACTAATACTAAGGTAATACTAATACTGATGTAACACTGACACTAAGGTAACACTAATACTAAGGTAATACTAAGGTAACACTAATACTAAGGTAATACTAATACTAAGGTAATACTAAGGTAACACTAATACTAAGGTAATACTAATACTGATGTAACACTGACACTAAGGTAACACTAATACTAAGGTAATACTAAGGTAACACTAATACTAAGGTAATACTAATACTGATGTAACACTGACACTAAGGTAACACTAATACTAAGGTAATACTAAGGTAACACTAATACTAAGGTAATACTAAGGTAACACTAATACTAAGGTAATACTAATACTGATGGTTATTGATAATACTCCCACCTGGGTGCTGGAGGGGCTCCTGCTCTCCGAGCTGCCGTCATTCAGGAAGATCTGCTTGGTTTTAGAGATGGAGGTACTTCTGTAGAACTCCACCAGCTTGTTGATGGAGGAGAACTTCTCCGACCACAGGAAGTACTGACCTTTATTGTCCTTCATCACCTTGAAGTGCTGGACGTCGTTCTCGTGTCTGAGGGGAGACAGAGTCTTCATCACCTGGACTCAAATCAAACTGTCTCCTCCAGATCATCTGAAGGTCCAGACCTCTGGTTCAGGTTTGAAGGGACCAGAACTATCTCTGAGATTTATTCATTAAAACATTCTGAGTACATATAAAAGGTTGTCATGGTGATCTGATCCTGTTGTGTAGATCACAGAACTGATCCTGGAACAGGATCTAATCTGGACTCTGAGGTTTTCCAAAATAAATGTGAAGAATGTTGTTTTTAAATTTTATTTTGAAAACCAAAATGATTCCCAGTTTCCTGGATTGTATTGTCCTCTGCTGGTCAACCTGGAAAACTACAACCTAGGTCCACTCCTAGAATACTAAAGTAAAAGTACTACACGGCAGCATAAAGTACACAGAAAAACAAGTCAGCAATAAAACAAGAACGTAAAATAAAATAAGATCCAAATAAACAAAAGCATCAATCTAGAACCTCATCAGAACCTCCATGTTTACAGAACCTGAAGGCTCTGGAACATAACTTCAGCCTTGTTACCCTGTCTCACTGTCTGTCTCACTGTCTGACTGTCTCACTGTCTGTCTCACTGTCTGTCTGTCTCACTGTCTGTCTCACTGTCTGTCTGTCTGTCTGTCTGTCTCACTGACTGTCTCACTGTCTGTCTGTCTGTCTCACTGACTGTCTGTCTGTCTCACTGTCTGACTGACTGTCTCACTGTCTGTCTCACTGTCTGACTGTCTCACTGTCTGACTGTCTGTCTGACTGACTGTCTGTCTCACTGTCTGACTGTCTCACTGTCTGACTGTCTGTCTGTCTCACTGTCTGTCTCACTGTCTGTCTGTCTGTCTGTCTGTCTCACTGACTGTCTCACTGTCTGTCTGTCTGACTGTCTGTCTGACTGATTGTCTGACTGTCTCACTGTCTGACTGACTGTCTCACTGTCTGTCTCACTGTCTGACTGTCTCACTGTCTGTCTGTCTGTCTGTCTCACTGTCTGTCTCACTGTCTGACTGTCTGTCTGACTGACTGTCTCACTGCCTGACTGTCTGACTATCTGTCTGTCTCACTGTCTCTCTGTCTCACTGTCTGTCTGTCTCACTGTCTCTCTGTCTCACTGTCTGTCTGTCTGTCTCACTGTCTGACTGTCTCACTGTCTGACTGTCTGTCTGACTGACTGTCTCACTGCCTGACTGTCTGACTATCTGTCTGTCTCACTGTCTCTCTGTCTCACTGTCTGACTGTCTCACTGACTGATTTTCTGATGAAGAAAAACAAGTCTGTTTTTAGGACACTGGTTGGGACAGACGCTGTGATCGAGAACAAACTCTGACAGGTTTTTGTCAAAATGTATAGATAAATGTCTCCGTTTAAACTCCGTCTCCTCCCAGAGTCGTCTCACCTTTCACCACTTTCACTGAAAGTAAACTGAGATGAGTTCCAGATGAGTTCCAGATGAGTTCCAGACTCCATTTTGACAGTAAAAAACTCATGGAACCTTTTTAAAAAGTTCAACCTGAAACTCACTGGGCTGCAGCTGTTAGCAACAAACTACAAACTGTGGTTGCAAGGGAGTTTTCAAAATGTCTCGAATTGTTCTCAAAGGTTCTCAGTTTTGTCCCGTGAGTCTCAGGGACTTGCTGTCCTGTTGCAGGATTGTTGAGCATGTGAACTCATCTAGGACTCGTCTCAGTTTATGTTCAGTGAAAGTGGGGAAACGTGAGACAACTCTGGGAGGACATGGAGACAAAACTGAGACACTTTAAAAATAAACTGCAACAAAAACACTTGCAGAACCTTCATAGTTTGTTCTCGATCACAACCAGGCCGATTCCAACTGAAGGTTTTCAGGTGTTCTCCTGATCTGGTGTCTCTGACTTGTCTCCAGTGAGGTTCTGGGTCTCTGCTGCTGAAGGTCCGATCAGACGTTCTGGTCCACCTACTTGACAGAAATGGAGAAATCTCCAGGAGAACTCTGAGATCCTCGGATCAGGAAGTCGCCCATCAGTTTGTTTCTCAGCTGCTCCTCTGCAGCGACGCGACTGATGTTCTCCCGAAACCACCTGGACAGAGCAGCAGGTGCACGTCGGGTTTAGTGTGTGTGTGTGTGTGTGTGTGTGTGTGTGAGTGTGTGTGTGTGTCTCACGCTGGGTGCTGCAGGTCGATGTAGTTCTTTGGTACAAATCCTTCCTGTCCACTTATCTCAGCTTTACACCAGTCGTCCTCCAGGCTGATGATCTGAGCAGGAACAGGGAGTCAGTGAGGGCTTTCTGAGGATTCACATCAACCAGAGCGGGAGGTTCCACCAGCAGATAAAAGACTACAGACGTCTGCAGGCCTGCTCCTAGAACAGTCACCCATCAAACCACTGATTGGTGTAAAAACGTGAAAATGATGAAACCTGGAGGTTTTAGTCTGACAGACCTGGAACTTCCTGCGGTAATAAACTCCGCCCCCTGATGGAGGCTCTAGAGAAGATCCAGATCCAGACTCACCTTCAGTATGTCGCCCTTCCTGAAGCTCAGCTCGTCGTCGGCGGTGGCGCTGAAGTCATACTTCCCTCTGGCCTCCATCTGGAGCGGCGCTGGTCACAAGGACAGGAGAGAGGAGCGTTTCTGCAGGGAGGAGAAAACAGGAGGTCTAGACTGAGTCTGAGGAGGAGCAGCAGGTTACATCATTAGGAGTAAAACAACCAGCAGCAGAAGAAGAAACCAGGTTTGGCTGTTAGTGACTGTAAATCATGTTTGAGCTCCAGAACCAGCTGATCCATCCTGAGTCACACTGGGACCATTAAAGGCCTATTCTACCTTGTTCTAGCCCCGCCCACTTTACACTAAAATGTACACATAAAAGTTGGTTTCTGACAGATCCACAGCCTGTGGTCACAACACAAGTTAAACCACATCAGCATGTAGAGGCGATAAAACACACGAGTGTTTCCTCCGTTCTCAGAAACTCATCAGAAAAGATTAAAATCCTCTGCAGCGAGACCGACGCTGGAGCTACAGGACCTGAATCCAGCAGCAGCCAACACTTCCTGGGTGCTTCGTTTTCCCACCGATGAGCTAAAGCTGCGCTCATGCTGTGGTGAAGGATGTGGTGAGTTTATCTGAACGAAAGTCTGCAGCCGTGCTGCTGCAGAGCACGCTGCAAACTCACGAGTCTCTTCTTCAAGTTCGAACAAGTCCCAGATTAAAAGAAAGAATCCTCAGTCAGGAGCAGAGCCGCCCCAGAACCAAGGACTCTGTTTACAGACGAGGTTCACAGAGTTCTGATGGATACATCAGAGCAAGACTGGGAGAAAAGTCTAGAATCAAAAGAGTGAGACAGAAGAATCTATGAAGCTGTTTAAAAATGAAACGAAAACAGGTGATGGCGACTCGAACAGAGAGACATCCTGACAGGAAACCTCTTCTAGGAGATCTCCTGACAACGGCTCACATTCACCAACCAGCCAATCAGGGACAGGATTCAAAATGCATCAGTCCTGAATAAAACCCCAGCCCATGAACTCATCATCACTATATGTGTGTGTGTGTGTGTGTGTGTGTATACATATACATATGTATATGTATACATATATACGTGTATATATGTATATACACGTATATATACATATGTGTATATACACATGCATATACACATGTATATATGTATGTATATATATAAAAGCAAAAAAAGGATTATTATGGTGCACTACTGAATAAGAATAAAGACAACAGTAAAGCAACATGGGGAATAATTAATAGTGTGACAAATAGAGATCAAACTAAATCAAGACTCCCAAACCACTTTGTCAAGGACAATAAAGACATTCATGAAATAAAAGAAATCACTAATGAATTCAATCATTTTTTTGTAAATGTAGGGAAGAGTTTGGTGTACAACAAACCAATAATAGAAGACAAACTGGGTACAATAACTAACAATGTCAATAGTATTTTCCTTGACAAAGTGGAGAAAGAAGAAATAAGAAGTATTGTAAAAAAACGGTGGAAGCAAAAAATCAACCGATGATGATGACCTGGATATGATGACTGTTAAAACTATTATAGACTCTGTTATTGATCCGTTCACTTACATCTGTAATCTGTCACTTTCTACCGGAGTGTTTCCTGATTTAATGAAAACCGCTAAAGTCATTCCATTGTTTAAGAGTGGTGATAAACACAGCTTCAATAACTACAGGCCGGTGTCACTACTTCCACAGTTTTCAAAAGTATTGGAAAAAGTGTTTGTAACAGGGTTGGATAAATTCATCGAAAAAAATAATATTTTAAACCCAGAACAGTATGGATTCAGAAGTAAACACTCCACAGCAATGGCAATAATGGAGTTAATGGATAAAATATCAACAGCAATAGACAATAAAAACGACTTTATCAGTATATTTATTGATTTTAAAAAAGCATTCGACGTCATTGATCATTCAAGGTTACTTCAGAAATGAGATCAGTATGGGGTAAGAGGAGTGGCTCATCGGTGGGTTCATAGTTATTTAAAAAATAGAAAACAGTTTGTTCAAATAAACAATACCAGATCAGAACTAAGTGATATAAATTGTGGAGTACCACAAGGGTCGGTACTGGGACCCAAACTGTTTATATTATTTATTAATGATTTTGTAAATGTGTCCAAACTACTTGGTACTGTTCTCTTTGCTGATGACACTACCTTGTTTTATTCAGGTTCAAATATAAATGAAGTAACTCAAGTGATAAATAATGAACTGATTAAAGTAAAAAACTGGTTTGATATCAACAGACTGTCACTGAACCTGAACAAAACTAACTTTATGTTGTTTAAGAACAAAAAATGCAGTGATGTATCTTTAAAAATAGATGGAATAGAAATTCAAAGAGTAAAAGAAACTAAGTTTTTAGGAGTTGTGTTTGATGAGGATCTCACTTGGAAATCACATATAAGTTATACTGTATAAAAGGGAAAATTGCAAAATCCATCACTGTATTCTATAAAGTCAAGTTTCTACTAAATAGTTCTGGATTGTTAGCACTGTATAACTCACTGATTGGACCAGACTTCATTTATTGTTTGGAAATCTGGGGCGCCACATGCAAAACTTATACATGACATTTCATGACCTGGTAGATTGGAAAATATTACAAACCATGTACAGAGCAAATACAAGTACATTACCAACAAATATTCAGAAAATGTTTCAAAAGAGAGTCAGTGAATACATGTTGAAAGGAGTCGAGGTCTTTAAAAAACCTCCATTCAGAACCATAATTAAGGAACGCAGTATTTCAGTAAATGGTGTAAAATTGTGGAATAACCTCAGCAGGGAAATAAAAGTCTCACGGTCACTTACCATATTCAGAAAGCATATTAAATCAAGTGTATTAAAACGTTATGAAATAAAAGTCTAAGATTACTCTGTAATTTGGAAAATAACTGTTTAAATGAACTCTATGTCTGACAGTTTGAACTGAGACTGTGTTCATAATTTTCTTTTGTTTAAAAGGGGCAGAAATGATAAGTTCTTCTATCTGCTCCGTTTCATTCAAATTGCTTGTGTTATGTATATATTTTGTTGTTGTTATTGTTTTTTATCATTTTATTTTTATTTGAATGAAATAAATTTTAATAAAAAATAAATAAACAAATAAAAAAACCAAAAGTCCAGTCCAGAGTTCTCAGAGCTGAAGAAGAAGTAAAGGTTGAAGGATAAAACCGAACCGGATCCGTTCTGCTCAGATCCAGATGAACAGGTCTAACTCTAACAAACCACATTAAACCTGAAGGTCCAGAGACTGGCTCTGATTTAAGTCTCATTCTGATCCATCTGAGAACGATAAAACAGGTAACGGTGCGTTCACTGACCGCTGATGGTGCATTCATGAACCTTTATCTGAGAATATCGTCCTAAACGGTGACGATACTGGTTTTTAGAATCTGTTTAATAAATGGTTTACTCCTATAAATAATTTGCTTTCATTAAACTTCCACCTGGAAACCTGACCCATCGTTAAACATCAGACTGATTGATTTCTTATTTTAAATCCTTTTTGTAACATCACAGTTTGGGTTTCATAAGAATTTGATCAAAACCTGGTGATGTCATCACTCCAGAGGTATTTGTTCAAATCTAATTCTTATTTCTTCCATCTTCTGTCGCACAGAAACTAATTTCACATCCAAACAGAGATTTTTTAAATATATTTTTTCCTCTTTCAGGACTCGTGTCCCTCGTGGTTCTTGGTGCTCTGGTTTCTCACAACCTGCCTCCGTTTTAGAGTTTCAATGTTTTCATGTCTGCTCAAACTTCAACTCGTGCAGATATTTCAGCTAATACCAGAAAATTTTAATTCATAAACTTTAAAGTTTCAGGTAAAAACATGCAGCTTCAGCTCAGATTCTTCAGCCGTTTTCAGCTTTTTCATTCAGCATTCAAAACATTTTAATGATATTTTCTATTTAACCGAGAGTCCGTAATGAGCGGACTGTGTGTGTGTGTGCAGCTGCAGGATATAGACCTCCTACAAAAACTATTTCTGTTGACAAACTTCCATCTTGAAACCTAATAAAGAACAAATTCTTAAATTTACCTCCTGGTTCCTGTTTCTTTTTCTTACAGTTAAAAACTTCCTCAAAGCGACGCGAGGAAAAACGTTCAGCTGGAAAAAAGTTTAAACTCATTAAACTAAAAGATCTATTTAGTAAAAACAAAAACTGTAAAATCATAAATGTGAGGGGAAACGGAGTTTTATAATCAGATCAAATAGAATATTACATTTCCTGCTTAAGAGGAAAAAACAGCACATGAGACGAAGGAGCAGAAAGTCAGAGAAAAGAAGAGGAAGGAGAAAAGTGAATAAACTCTGTTTAACAACTGAAAGCTGTTTAAAAAAATCACAAAAAGCTATAAAAAAAAAGCTCAGTAAGTCCTGACAGATTAAAACATTTTCATGTGTATTTTCTTAAAACAGCTGAAAAGCTGTAAAAGAAAAAGAGTTTAAAAACATGGGAGAAAAAATAAACATTGAATCGTTTAGTCTAAATGCTGAATGAAAAATTAAAATGATAGTTTATGAAATGCTGTTTAAATGCTGAGTGCTGAAAGGAGCCGCTGAACGCTGCTGAAGACCTGAGCTGGAAAAATATCCTGATAAGTGTTTAGGAGGAAAATACTATGAAGAACAGCAGCAGATAATTAGACCCAGGAGAAGAAAGTTGTGGATAAAAGTGAATAAATGTAATCAATTAAAATGACTGAAATCTGTTTAAAAACTGAAGACCGTTGAAGAGGCTGAAATCCCTTCAAAACACAACAAACTGACCAGAATCAAAAGCAAAACCTGTGAATGATCAGGGTGTTTACAAAAGATTTTTAGAAATATCTATCAGACTTAGAGGGAAGTGATGACATCAGAGGGAAGTGTAGACATCACCACAAAGAAGGAAAGTTGTTCTTTTTTCACACATTTTCTGTGATTTAGGATATTTTTTAAATGCCTTCAGCATGATATAAAAGTGGGTCTTTAGATGTGTTTAAATTATGACTCAGGTCAAAAAATAAAATCATCTGAATCAAAGCTAAAAACCTTAACAACGGTCAAATGTATTAAGTACAAAGGTCAAAGCCAGAAGTCCTGAATGAGCTGAATGATTTGACAGATAATGTTTTGACAGATAATGTGATGACATGAATGAAAAATTGTAGGAGGAGATTCACAAAACAGTGAAAATAGAATGAACACGTTGAATGCTGAATGTTAATGCTAAATGTTAAATGTTAAATGTTGAATGTTGAATGCTGAATGCTAAATGGTGAATGTTAAATGTGGAATGTTGAATGTTGAATGCTTAATGTTAAATGTTGAATGCTGAATGCTGAATGTTGAATGCTAAATGGTGAATGTTAAATGTGGAATGTTAAATGCTGAATGTTAAATGTTGAATGTTGAATGTTGAATGTTAAATGCTAAAGGCTGAATGTTGAATGCTGAATGTTAAATGCTTAATGTTAAATGTTGAATGCTGAATGTTGAAAACTGAATGTTAAATGTTGAATGTTGAATGTGGAATGTTAAATGCTGAATGTTAAATGTTGAATGTTGAATGCTGAATGTTAAATGCTTAATGTTAAATGTTGAATGCTGAATGTTGAAAACTGAATGTTGAATGCTGAATGTTAAATGTTTAATGTTAAATGCACCCTGCATTCAGTCTACCAGATAAAGTTGTGTTTTTGCATTTACACAGTAAAGCTGCTGAAATAGGACTAAACGTTTTGGCCTCATCTAGATGAAGTTTAAATTTCAGAAACATCTAGAGCGAAACCTGGCTGTTAAACATGTGTGATGGTTCAGATCAGAGCTGAGAAAAGAACAGAGAAGTGAGAAACAAACAGAAAGAGGAAGAGGAGTTAACCGACCTGAACATCGCTCATCTGAACCTGAAAGCTTCGACTCTCACTGGTTGGGTTCTGGACTTTTCTCTACTCACCTTCAGGTTCTGATCCTGGTCTTGGTTCTGTTTTCTGAACCTCTCAGCTTCTCCCTCCTGGCTGGCAGCTCAGCAGCATCATCCAGGGCCCAGAAGATCCTTCTGCAGGTCCAGATATACCCAGATCAAACCAGATCCTGGATCAGAGTCTGGGTGAGGAGAGGAGAGGAGGTGGAAGAGGACTGAGATCAGTGGGTCTGCTGCTGAACTGATACAAGAACTGCCTTTCTCATCTCCAAAGCAAATGATCAACTTCCGTCTGAGAACACACCATCTACAACCTGAAGCTGCAGAATGGCAGCTCAGCACAGCGCCCCCTGCTGGATGAAATCCCTCAGGGCTTCAGTGAAATCATCAGAGGAAAGTTGAACTTTAACCATCAGTTAAATTTACTCAGTACGAACAAGCATGTCCAGTTCCTGTAACCTGCTTTAAAACCTTGATCTGTTTTCCTGCATCGATCAGTGACTGGAGTGGAAACAACCTCAGTCCTGACTGAGTGAGTGGCTGGAGGAGTTTTATCTAAAATCCCAAAGTATTCATTATCAGTAGTTCTTCTGAAGCATAAGTTTGTCCTGACATGAAGACTGATTTAAACCATTCTCCTCCAGAATAAACCAGTTTGATGGAAATAACTGGTTTTGTGTTTTTTTGTTTATCCACTAAAGACACAAACCAACGTCTCTGAAAGCAAAAACAGGAAAAATCCTCCATCCATCCATCAGGAGGCTCACATGACAACAAGGAGCTACAAGAGCCAGGGCATGGCTTCGCCCCTTTCTGGACCCTCTGCATCATCAGAGGTCTAGTTGCCATGGTTACCTAGGACTGTTACTCTAAGTTTGGTTAAGGTTAAATTAGTCTAACTAGAAGCTTCAAACATCTTGTTTTTTTATTTGTTTCAATCAGCTGATTTAAAAAAGTCGACAGAAATAAAAATATCAGATTGAAGTTTAATTTCCTTGTTTTCGAGGTGACAGTGGGTCGCTGTTGGATCCCAGCTTCTGACAGGTCACATGGTCGTTGTGTCCTTGGAGAAGACACATCACCTGGTGGTCAGAAGGAAGATGGCCGCCTGTCCTCTGTCCCAGGGCAGCTGATGAAGTTCACCTCCACCAGAGTGAGTGAAGAATGGAGCCTCTGCAAAGAGCTCTGAGGAAACTCGGAAAGAAAAACCTCATAAAATGGAATCCATGGTTATTATGATTGTTGTTGAAGGATCCAGATGTTCCTCAGTTTGTTTGATGTAATATTGTCTGAGTTGTGTTTAGGTGAGCGCTGAGTCTCTGGATGTGTTTGCATCAGGTTGATTTCTCTGAGCGTCGACGTCTGCAGGAAGGAGGAGACGTGACCTGATTCTCTGAACCGCTCGCTGAGCAGCAGCTGCATCCTGATGCTGACATCCGCCTCTCACCTTGTTACCCCGAACCACAAGATCTGTGTGTGTGTGTGTGTGTGTGTGTGTGTGTGTGTGTGTGTGTGTGTGTGTACTAGGGGACAGTAAAGATGATAAACATCATTTTAACAACTCACAATAACAATTAACATTATTATAACAATCGGTCGGCTCCAAAGAGGTTCTGGCAAACCATCCGGCGCCTCAGGGGAGGAAGGCAGCAACTCGCTCACACTGTTTACAGTGGGGACGGGGAGCTGCTGACATCAACTGGGGCTATAGTCGGACGGTGGAAGGAATACTTTGAGGAGCTCCTCAATCCCACCGACGCGCATTCCGAGGAGGAACCAGAGCTGGGAGACCTGGGGACGGACTGTCCAATCTCTGGGGCAGAAGTCTCTGAGGTAGTCAAACAACTACGCAGCGGCGGAGCCCCGGGGGTGGATGAGATCCGACCTGGGTACCTCAAGGCGATGGATGTTGTAGGTCTGTCGTGGCTGACACGTCTCTGTAACATTGCGTGGTCATCGGGGGCAGTTCCTGTGGAGTGGCAGACCGGGGTGGTGGTTCCCATTTTTAAGAAGGGGGACCAGAGGGTGTGTTCCAACTATAGGGGGATCACACTCCTCAGCCTCCCTGGAAAGGTCTACTCCAGGGTCCTGGAGAGGAGGGTCCGGTCGATGGTTGAACCTCAGATTGAAGAGGAGCAATGTGGTTTTCGTCCTGGTCCTGGAACTGTGGACCAGCTCTTTACCCTCGCTAGGGTGATGGAGGGGTCATGGGAGTTTGCCCAACCAATCCACATGTGTTTAGTGGATTTGGAGAAGGCTTATGACCGTGTCCCCAGGGACACCCTGTGGGGGGCGCTCCAGGAGTACGGGGTGGATGGTCTTTTGTTAAGGGCCATTCAGTCCCTGTACCAGAGGAGTGTGAGTCTGGTCCGCATAGCCGGCAGTAAGTCGGACCTGTTCCCAGTGAGGGTTGGACTCCTCCAGGGCTGCCCTTTGTCACCGGTCCTGTTCAGAACCTTTATGGACAGGATTTCTAGGAGCAGCCGTGGTGTGGAGGGGGTTGAGTTTGGTGACAGGAGAATCTCGTCTCTGCTTTTTGCAGATGATGTGGTCCTCCTAGCTTCATCGAGCTCTGACCTACAGCTCTTGCTGGGGAGGTTCGCAGCCGAGTGTGAAGCGGCTGGGATGAGGATCAGCATCTCCAAGTCTGAGGCCATGGTTCTCGACCGGAAAAAGGTGGATTGCCAACTCCGGGTCGGGAGAGAGGTCCTGCCTCAAGTGGAGGAGTTCAAGTATCTCGGGGTCTTGTTCACGAGTGAGGGAAGGAGGGAGCGGGAGATCGACAGGCGGATTGGGGCAGCGTCTGCAGTGATGGACGCTGAACCGGTCTGTTGTGGTGAAGAAGGAGCTGAGCCAGAAAGCAAGGCTCTCGATTTACCGATCGATCTACGTCCCAATCCTCACCTGGTCATGAGCTTTGGGTAGTGACCGAAAGAACGAGATCGCGGATACAAGCGGCCGAAATGAGTTTCCTCCTCAGGGTGGCCGGGCTCAGCCTTAGGGATAGGGTAAGAAGCTCGGACATCCGGGAGAGACTCGGAGTAGAACCGCTGCTCCTCCATATCGAAAGGAGCCAGTTGAGGTGGTTCGGGCATCTGGTAAGGATGTCTCCTGGACGCCTCCCTCGGGAGGTGTTCTGGGCATGTCCTGCCGGCAGGAGGCCCCCAGGTCGACCCAGGACAAGCTGGAGGAAATACATCTTCAGTTTGTCCTGGGAACGCCTGGGCGTCCCAGCTGAGGAGCTGGTGGACTTGGCCGGGGAGAAGGTGGCCTGGGCTGCCCGACTTGGAATGCTGCCCCCGCGACCCGGACCCGGATAAGCGGAAGAAGGCGAGGCGAGGCGAGGCGAGACAATAACAATTAATAGTTCAAACTTTAAATTCCATAGACTTTAGTGACACCGTTTAAAAACATATGTTAAAAAGTTTTAGAAACATCTTAGACTTTGATTTTTTTCTCATTACTGTGAAAAACCTTCAACCTGGTTTAATTTGTTCACTTTTGTTTTTCTGACTGGCCACTAGAGGGAGCGCTCAGCACACAGTTAAACATCAGCTGGAGGCCTGTGAGTAGTACTGTAGTACTACGAAAATACATTAAACAGTTAGTATTTCATAATATGAATCAGACGAACACATGTACAAACGCTGTATCAGTTTTTAAACCTGGTTTAGTGAAGTCACCTGGTTTAAACCAGCTGTTCTAGTGAAGTCACCTGGTTTATACCAGCTGTTCTAATGAAGTCACCTGGTTTAAACCAGCTGTTCTAATGAAGTCACCTGGTTTAAACCAGCTGTTCTAGTGAAGTCACCTGGTTTAAACCAGCTGTTCTAGTGAAGTCACCTGGTTTAAACCAGCTGTTCTAGTGAAGTCACCTGGTTTAAACCAGCTGTTCTAATGAAGTCACCTGGTTTATACCAGCTGTTCTAGTGAAGTCACCTGGTTTATACCAGCTGTTCTAGTGAAGTCACCTGGTTTAAACCAGGTGACTTCATTAGAACAGCTGGTTTAAACCAGGTGACTTCATTAGAACACCTGGTTTAAACCAGCTGTTCTAGTGAAGTCACCTGGTTTAAACCAGCTGTTCTAGTGAAGTCACCTGGTTTAAACCAGATGTTCTAGTGAAGTCACCTGGTTTAAATCAGCTGTTCTAGTGAAGTCACCTGGTTTAAACCAGCTGTTCTAATGAAGTCACCTGGTTTAAACCAGATGTTCTAATGAAGTCACCTGGTTTAAACCAGCTGTTCTAGTGAAGTCACCTGGTTTAAACCAGCTGGTTTAATGAAGTCACCTGGTTTAAACCAGCTGTTCTAATGAAGTCACCTGGTTTAAACCAGATGTTCTAGTGAAGTCACCTGGTTTAAATCAGCTGTTCTAGTGAAGTCACCTGGTTTAAACCAGCTGTTCTAGTGAAGTCACCTGGTTTAAACCAGCTGTTCTAGTGAAGTCACCTGGTTTATACCAGCTGTTCTAATGAAGTCACCTGGTTTAAACCAGCTGTTCTAGTGAAGTCACCTGGTCTAAACCAGCTGGTTTAGTGACGTCACCAGGTCTAAACCAGCTGGTTTAGTGATGTCACCAGGTCTAAACCAGCTGGTTTAGTGACGTCACCTGGTTTAAACAGTAATATTAATGGATTACATTTATAAAGTGTTTTCTGACTCACTCCTCTGAGTCAGTGTGAGTGGCCACGCCCACATTTCGATGGCCCCGCCTCCTCAGCGGTCGCCCGTGACGTCACTGGGACGTCTCGCGCTCGGCGGCTTCATTCAGTCCGCTCCCTCCGTGTAACGGGACCTAACGGGTCTCACCATGAACCGGACCCGGACTGGAGGAGCTCCCGCTCTGCTTTCACTGAGAACCGGACGGACGACCCGTCAGAGCTTCCCGCTTTTCTCCGTTTGTACGAAACTTTCACCCTGTTTCGGATTTTAACCCGAAGGATTCCGAAGTTTGGAAGTTGTCCCGAAGAAATCCGATGTTTTCTCTGAGGGAAGCCGTGAAACCACCGGGCTAACAGTTGGACTACCGGGCTTCAGTTGGACTACCGGGCAGCAGGAGGACTTTCGACCCGGGTCTGGAGTCTTGTTTTCGTCAGAAGGAGTCTCCTGGTCCCGGGACGTCCTGCTAGCTCCGGTCCGGGGACAGGAATGCTGCTGTCTCCGGTCCACATCGGCGGCCCCGGTGGTTTCGTTGTGTTTATGTAAAGGATCAAAATAAAGCAGGATGATCTCGGAGGAGAGAAGCAGCCACGTCAGTAAACAAAGCCTGAACTTTCCGGTGGGTCTGCTCATCCGCTCCCCGAAGAGGCGCCTGGCCAAGCTGGGGAGGAAACCGAGCAATGGATCCGTTCAGTGAGTCTCCGGTCCGGGACCCAACCGGGTCTCTACCGATCACCGTTTATTTAGACAGAAAACGGGTTTCAAATGAGGCTTTTATCAGTAACCATATCAGAATCAACCTAAAGTTTTTAAAAAGTACAAATGTATTTTCTTTATTCGTAACCTCAGTGTTTCTGAGGCCAGTTTTATACTTACCTGTAGAGTTTATACTTTCTTATTTTAAACTTTTCATGAAGGTTTCAGGTTCAGGCTGCTAATCAAAACACATCATTATTATAAAACCACGTCTGAGTTCAACGTTTTAGAGCAGACATGGTTTTAAAACCTCAGCGCTCCAGTCAGAGGACTGCTTCCTGTTTCTACAGACTCCGCCCACCTGGAGTGACGTCACCAGTGTGCGTACCCCTGGAGACCTGAGCCATGGTTGATTTTCTGTAAACGTCAGCGTTCTGTTAGTAAATCAGTTCAGCTGAGGTAGAGTACCAAGAAATGTACTTAAGTAGGAGTAGCACTACTTCAACATATTTTTACTTAAGTAAAAGTAAAAAGTTGCTATCCCAAAAATACTTGAATATGAGTAAAAAGTCTACTTGAGTACTGAGTGACGTCGATCTGATTTTTTAAATGATGTCATCAGACAGATAAAAATATAAAGTTTGGGGGAATTCTACTATCTTAAAGGCTAAAATGAAAAACACTGATACAAATACATAACATGATATCAAAACAGCACATTTTAAGCAGAAGAAACACTTTAAGTATTTTTAAAATATAATACCAATACTAAGTAGAGCTAGCTATGTGGCTATAAATCTAGCTAAGTAGCTATCTATTTAGCTAGCTATGTTTAGCTTTTGTACAAGCTAGATAAACATAGCTAGCTAGAAAACGAGAGTAGGAAGACAAACATGTGGTCTCCTTTAGTAAAGTGTAGGTCTGTCTGGTGTATTTTTGTTAAAACATTGTTTTTCCTTTAAAGTTACTCGCAGTAGGAAGAGGATTCAGAGATTTTACTCAAGTAGAAGTAGTGATACTTAACAAAAATAATACTCAATTAAGAGTAAAAAGTACGGTGAAGTAAAACTACTCGTAAAAGTAAATTTTTTTCCAAAAGTTACTCAAGTAAATGTAACAAGTTCCTACACACCTCTGACTACAACAGTTTTCATCAGGTCCAGGTTGAAGCCGTCTGTAACAGGAGATGGTCTCTGAGAGCGTTAGGACTAACTAACTAGCCTTAACCCTAACTAGAGCCTCCAGTGGAGCTGGTGGCTGGTCTAACTCGTCGTTTGGAGTTCTTTGTGTTGGTTTGGGGCAGTGGACGATCAGAGACCTGACTTTTGACGTTTCAGGTCCCTCTGCTCAGGAAAGACGACCCTCTAATGAAACTCACCTTTCAGGTCGTGATCTAAGCTGACAGTAAAGGTTAACGAGCTGTTACCTGATTTATTCTTAACGTTTGAATCCGCTCAGAGAGCTGGAGTCGGGTTGTTTCTACGGTCAGTGAGATGGTTGAACTCTACGTTTTCGCCTTAGGTCCAACAAGTCAGACAGCACCGTCCGCTCCGCTGAGAGCGGCGCTGTCCGGCAGCCGGCCAAGAGCAAGATCAGGCGTCACAACAACAAGTTCTCCTCGGTTTTCAACCACAGCCCCAACCTGCGGGACGGCGGGCGCCGTGGCCAGACGAGGGGCGGCGGGAGCCTGTCCGGGGAGCTCCAGGCCGCCGCCGACCCGGCGGAGCTGTCCAGCCAGTCGTCTGTTCCGGGAGTCCTGAAGATCTTCGGTGGCGACATCTGCCACGGGACCCACTACAAGAGCGTGCTGGCCACCACCCAGTCCAGTGCAAAGGAGCTGGTGAGAGAGGCGCTGGAGAGGTGAGACCCCGTTAGCACTTCCTGTGTCCGGTTAGGAACCCTCAGCGTGTCTAAAGGGATTCTGGGTAATGACCAGGTTTCTAATGGGATGTCATATCTGTTATCTTTATAAATCCGACCGTTTCATGAAGTGTCTATACATCTTTGTAGACATGAGACATAAAAACAGCCTCTAAATGAAAACAGGCCTCTGATTGGTCGGTTCCCTCCATGACCAGAACCAACAGGACCTGGTCTTTGTCCAGTCCTGCTGCTGGATGTAGTCTAAAGGCTAGCATTAGCCGATCTGCAGCAGCGTCTCTCCTGATCTGACTGACTTCCTGTTTCTAGAGGCTCCGCCCACTGAGTTAATATAAACACGCAGAGCGGCAGCGGCGGCGCTGTGAGGTCAGACAGGAAGCTGCTCATCGTGAAGGAGGATGTCTAGATCGCCATGGTAACGGAGCAGGATTAGTTCTCTGGTTCTGGTCCAGTAGAACCCTCAGACTCCTCCTGGTTCTCAGAGTCCAGTCCCTCCACGGCAGCAGGGTCCCGGTTACCATAGAAACCAAACTCGACATGTTTGAATCCTGATTTTCTGACGAGTTAAACTTCACATCAGCTGTTCCCCTGACCCTCATCCCGTCTCCAGGTACTGTCTGGAGAGAGAGGAGCCCGGCGACTACGTGCTGTGCGACGTGATTGGTCAGACGGGGGCCGATAACCAGTGGAGGAGGGAGTGCTTCCGGGTGGTGGGGGATGGCGAGCGGCCCCTCCTGCTGCAGGCCCTGTGGAAGCCGAAGGAGGGATTCGCCAGGAGGTTTGAGATCCAGCGGCGAGCGACGGTGAAGGAGCAGAGTCTGAAGGACAGGGACACCCTCACAGCAGGTACTCACGGGACCTGGTCCAGTCTAAAGCCAGGTGGCCTTTAGTCCTGGGTCGGGGGGGGGGGGTCACTGGCTCAGTGGTCACAGGTTCAAATCCCACGCTGGCTGTAGTTTTTATACTTGTTGTGGAATGCTGGTAAAGTTTTATATCTTTACTCATCTATCAGTTCGTCCCCTGTTCTCCCCCCCCCCCGTCATGGACCAGGAAGTCCTCTGTAGGTTTTAGAACCCTGTTTCCTCTCAGACAATGAGGAAAACACCCACAGCTGATAAGGGTCTGTGGACCTTAGTGGCTCCAGATCAGCTGAATGGTGTTTGTGTTGAGTCCCACATCAGACACAGGCTGGTTCTGGTTCTGGTTCTGGTTCTGGTTCTGGGATCAGGTTCTGACGGGATTCGTTTGGTCAGCAGGACAAGAACCAGAACTCAGCTCGTGTTGAGGCAGAGAAACCTCTGAGACATGCTGGATACCGGTCCTCCAGGACCAGGACTGGACTCCACTGGTCCAGAGACTCTGAGGAGACGGGAGGCAGAACTGGAGGTAGCAGATGAAAACGCTGAGATTCGGTTTAGGAGACAAAGATGGACAGGATGAGGACTGAGACCATCAGAGGGACAGACCACGTTAGGGGATCAGATCAGAGACGTTTGGACCTGTAGAGGGGGGACAGTGAGTCTATCAGTAGGAGGACGTAGAGGACAGGGTTAGATGGAGACATGATGGAAGGAGAAGAAGACTCCTAGATGTGACCTGAAGGTGTGACTGGTTTTATGATGCAGTCAGTTTTGAGCCCAAAGTCCAGACCTCTGACTGGTTTACTGGTTTTTAGTTTCCTGTTCTGGTTCTGGTTCTGGTTCTGGTTTCAGTAACAGCAGGTCCTCACTGCCCCGTTGATCCAGGTATCAACGCTCAGGCTCGTAAACTTCAGAGGAACCGCTCCAGAGGGGCCTCCCTGTTCGTGGACGGCAGCGGAGACGACGCCGACGGACTCGGCTTCTGGAGGAGTCTGAGTGAGATGGATCTGTCCGCGATGGGTCGGGAGGCGGGCCGAGCCCAACAGAGCGCGCTCAGAGAGGACCCGGAGGCCGAGGCCGACAAGGAGGTGCTGCGACTGAGCGTGGAGAAGGAAGAGACGGAGAGCAGCGACGATAACGCCACCCAGTACTCCATCCACCCGCCGTTCGACTTCCCCTACTTCCTCCTGCTGCAGGGCTACAGCCACAGACAGGTGAGCTCCCAGGTTCTGGTTCTGGTTCTGTTTGAGCTCACATCGTCCTGTTAGGATCCCAGGAGGTCCAGTACCTCACCGAGTGACTCAGCATCGTGGTATTGTCTCAGTCTGATTCAGGAGGTCCCGCTGAACCTGGATCAGAACGAATCTTTCACTTTAATGTGAAGACGTTGTGATTTCTGAGGGCTCAGACCTGCTGAGGGTCTCCTGACTGTTTACAGGTGACGTACCAGAGACACCAAGGTGTCAACACCTCCTGTTAGAACATCCCAGCTTTAGTCAGCTGGTCAAACAGGACGGAGGACTTCAGGCTGCATTTCTCACAGTGGATTTGTGAGGTGGAGTAAATAAAAGCAGCAGATCTATTTTAACTCCTCACAGGATAAGCTGACTGTGATCGTGAGCCAGGAGAGGGACGGGCTCACCACAGGCTCAGAGGGAGACCTCGTCAGCAGCACACACAGAGATCAGACACCAGAGCAGGTCTGGTTTTAGACCCACCAGTCCTGAGACGAGTCATAGCTCCTCTCAGACCACAGAGGCGTGTTCTGGCTTTCCTCAGCTCATCCCAGGACCAGAAACCTGATTCTGATCAGGTTTTTAGTTCTGCTGGTGGAGATGGGACTGGATTAGCTCTGCAGCTAGCAGAGCGGTCTGGTGGTCCCGTGGAAACCAGCGAGGAGAGACTACATGTTGTCTCAGGTCACAGACAGGAACTGGAGGAACAGAACTAGAGCTAGTCATTACTGTAATTATAGGCTGAGCTGAGAGGAACTTCCTCAGACCAAAACTATTTCCATTCAAATCAACACAAATAGAAAAGTTTCACAACAAACAGCCTGAACTCACTATAGCATCATTATGAGTTACGTCTTTAACCTTTATAGGAAATAAAAACTAGATTTGATCAGTTGGACATGTTTTAAACTTTCATTTGAAACTTAAACCTTCAGGTTTTCACAAAAAGCAAAAAGGTTTTTAAAAATGTTAAAAGTAAACAAGGTAGTAAGGTTTTTAAAAAGGAAATAATGTAAGAAAATAGAAACTAACACAATATTCATGTTTAATGAATGGAGCTAAAAGATTTAAAAAACACAAAGTGTTTAAAAAGTAAGGTAAAAACTAACGTGCTTTAAAAAGTCAAAGATAAAAATGAAATAAATAAAAACACAAAGTTAAATGTGCTTTAAAACTCCTCAGTAAACGCTTTAATGGATAAAGTCCTATTTAATAAATGATACGAGGTCAGAGACGTCACAGGCCTCAGCACACGGGCCGAGACGCTAACCGCTAACCTGTAGCCTGAACACAACACCACAGAGACGCTAACCTGTAGCCTGAACACAACACCACAGAGACGCTAACCTGTAGCCTGAACACAATGTCAGAGAGACGCTAACCGCTAACCTGTAGCCTGAACACAACACCACAGAGACGCTAACCTGTAGCCTGAACACAATGTCAGAGAGACGCTAACCGCTAACCTGTAGCCTGAACACGATGTCAGAGAGACGCTAACCTGTAGCCTGAACACGTCATCACAGAGACGCTAACCGCTAACCTGTAGCCTGAACACAATGTCAGAGAGACGCTAACCTGTAGCCTGAACACGTCATCACAGAGACGCTAACCGCTAACCTGTAGCCTGAACACGATGTCAGAGAGACGCTAACCGCTAACCTGTAGCCTGAACACAATGTCAGAGAGACGCTAACCTGTAGCCTGAACACGTCATCACAGAGACGCTAACCGCTAACCTGTAGCCAGAACACAATGTCAGAGAGACGCTAACCTGTAGCCTGAACACGTCATCACAGAGACGCTAACCGCTAACCTGTAGCCTGAACACGATGTCAGAGAGACGCTAACCTGTAGCCTGAACACGTCATCACAGAGACGCTAACCGCTAACCTGTAGCCTGAACACAATGTCAGAGAGACGCTAACCTGTAGCCTGAACACAACACCACAGAGATTTTATTATTTTTTTAACGACATCACAGAGATGCCCGGAGGAAACCAGCCTCGATGATGTCATCAGCTGACTAACCACGTGACCGCGGTGAACTCGAGGTCACAGGCGTCACCTGTAATCCCTTGCTGTCCCGCGTCACTCCTCCGTGGTATTTATAGCAGCTGATCCTGGTGCTGTTTACGTCCACTCAGCTGGTTCAGATCCGGCGTCTGACACCAGGAGGTCGACCCCCGACTGACGCTGAGGAGCAGGACGGGGAACCTTTTCTCTCTCAGGGTGTTTTTTAATGTCACAGTCAGGTTCTTTTAAAGTGAAAACCAAACCTGCTCATCCAACATGCCAAAGTTCAGTGAGAAGAAACAAAGTGTGAGAAGAAAATCTGTGTAGGTTTGAGACAGAAAGGTTCCTGTTCATTAATAAACAGATCAGATTCTCTGGTTGGTTTAGGGAGGAGGATTATGATCATCTGAGCTGTGATTTATGACTTATTCTTATTCATTAACATGTCGGCTGCTGAAACGCTCTGATTGTGTTGACCTTGTTATTAAGTATAACCTGTATTTATTCAGGTAAAGTCACATAGAGACTCGGGACCTGGGGACAGTTGTGGGTTCAGCTTCCTGCTCAGGGACACGCGGTCGGGTCGGGGATTGAACCTCGTAGCCTCTGTTCCTCCAGACCACGTTATTAATGTTTGAGTGACTGAAGACTTTGTGCAGTTTTACTGGTTTGATCTGAACCTCGTTGTTTTTCTGACATTATTTGACCTTTTATTCGTGGATCCTTTGTTTTTATTGGCGTCTTTCAGGACTTCGTCATCTACCTGATGAGTGGGACCACCACCATCTTTGGCTGCTGCAGGGAGCACAGTAACGGGGAGGACGAGGAGCGGTTGAAGGTGGACATCCTCCTGTTTGCTCCTGATGTGCTGACGCAGCACTGCTGTGTCCGGCGGCTGGACTCCAGCTCTCTAACCTCCACAGGGAAACACAGGAAGACGCTGACGATGCTGAAGCCGCTCCATGGTGCTCCTGTGACCAGGAACGGGTTCCTGCTGAAGGAGGAAGTGGAACTGGATCCGGGGGATTTGGTCGGTTTGGGGAAACACTACTTGTTCATGTTTAAAGATCCTACGAGAGGAACCGTGGACAGTCCACCCTGGATGACCAGACTCTGTCTGAACTCGGACTCCTGCTCCTCATGTGGATCCTCCGTCACCTCCAATCGGGTCCAGAGGAAACCGTCGCCTCCTCGATGGAGGGACCTGGAAGGCAGCGAGGCTTCTCTCAGCTACGAGCTGGAGCAGGAGGACCGAGTCCTTCAGGAGATCCTGGACACGGTGGACCCCAGCAGGGACGACCCAAAGCTGACGCCGGCGTTCCTCCTGATTCTCTGCATTCGCCACTCGGCCTCCACCTTTGAGTTAACGGACTTCAGGCAGCTGCTGCTCCGGATAGCGGGTCAGATCCAGCTTGTTGCGTGGGTAAAGATCCAATCTTTATCTCTGAATTCATCACCGACTGATTTAATACTGATGAGATCCATTAAATCAATATTTGTTCTCGTTTCATTTCAGGAGAAAACAAAAAAACTTGCTGCCATTCAACCAGAAACGTGAGTTACTTTAAACCTGAGCGGCTGGTCACCTGACCTCTGAGATCTCACAGACCACAGTTAAATATCTCCTTTATTATTAATAGATTGGTTTGGGTTTAAATCTTGAAACCCATGGTGAAAAGTGCCTGAATTTGAATCTGCAAAGGTGTTTGAACCCTGTAGCTTCAGGAGTAGAGACCTGATGATATTCAGGAAATGAAAAAGCTTGTTTTCTTTGTTTTTAGTGGTTTTACTGGTTGTATTGTCTCATCAGGAGCTCCAGTGACGGACAGCCTGAGCATCTCCAGCTGCTCTGCATGGAGGAGCTGATCCCAGGTCTGCAGCCGTTGGTGCTGTGGATGGCCAACTCCATCGAGCTGCTGCACTTCATCCAGCATGAGGTCCCTCAGCTGCTGCCCCAGAGGCAGGACCTCCAGGATCCAGGTGGACGTCTCGTCTGTAAGCTCTCAGCTGTCAGACCTGAGGATTCCTAACCTGTTTCCTGTTCTGTCAGACCTGCTGGACGCTGAGATGTCCTCCACTCAGGTGGCCTGTGAGGAAGCAATGACGGTCCTGGAGGAGGTCATCATGTTCACCTTCCAGCAGACCGTCTACTATCTAACTAAGGTCAGGCCTCACAGCACGATGTGACATCAGCATGTGAACGCTGAGGCTCCCACATGTGAAACAGGAAGCTGGACTGTGTGAACACAACATTGTGTTTTCATTGAGCGTAATCCAGACAGAAACACAATAACAGAATGGAAACACAAAGTGTGGGTCAGGAAGGGCTGTGAGATACTGGAACACAAACACTGACAGGCTGTATCTGAAGGTTACAGAGACTCAGTCAGAACATTTACCATCAACTGAAACTGACGAGGTTTATGGAGTGGCTTCCTGTTATTTACCTACAGTCATGACTACACACACTGATGACATCACTCAATGTGGGGCACTAGAAACAGGAAGTAGTCCTCTGATCAGAGCAATACTCATTACTAGGCAAACCAGGAGAGACACTGCTGCAGATCAGATTGAACAACCCTTACCCCAACCCTAAGAGTCATATTGAACCCTTGTGTTCTGACTGTAGAGGTTAGCTAACAGGTAATATAGAGTTCTAACTGTAGAGGTTAGCTAACAGGTAATATAGAGTTCTAACTGTAGAGGTTAGCTAACAGGTAATATAGAGTTCTAACTGTAGAGGTTAGCTAACAGATAATATAGAGTTCTAACTGTAGAGGTTAGCTAACATGTAATATAAGAGTTCTAACTGTAGAGGTTAGCTAACAGGTAATATAGTGTTCTAAATGTAGACGTTAGCTAACAGGTAATATAAGTGTTCTAACTGTAGAGGTTAGCTAACATATAATATAAGAGTTCCAACTGTAGAGGTTAGCTAACATGTAATATAAGAGTTCTAACTGTAGAGGTTAGCTAACAGGTAATATAAGTGTTCTAACTGTAGATGTTAGCTAACAGATAATATAGAGTTCTAACTGTAGAGGTTAGCTAACAGGTAATATAAGTGTTCTAACTGTAAAGGTTAGCTAACAGGTAATACAGTATAGAGTTCTAATTGTAGAGGTTAGCTACCAGGTGATACCATACCTTATCAAAGTTATTTTTAAAAGCACAGTTAAACACAGCGTGTGAGCTGACCAAAGCGCTGCACACCACAAAAAAACATACAGAGACCAAGTACAAACAAAATAAAGCAATTAATAAATACATTTACACCTAAAACAACATTAAGATAAAAAAAACAAAAATAGCCAAAAGGTTGACCAGCAGAGAGGAACTCCTCTTCTCTCATGGTGCCAGAGGGAGACCTCCTGTAGACTGACTTGTTACACTACTGACGTTTAGCCTGTAGATGGTCTTTCATGTGGTCATTATGGTGTTTTTATATATTTCTTCTCAGAAATAGAAAAGGGTATTTTATATTGCCTCATCAACAGAACTGAGCTTGAGGATGAAGAACCGATGCTGTATTCTTTCTGCTCTAAAACTATAAACACTCAGTCACTGTGTAATGAAGCTCAGGAACATCTGAATTTGTTTTGGCACGTTTTACAGCTCAGACTCTCCCAGACTGAGTTTATCTGACTGCCTTCTGTTTTTCTTTTTATGTAAACCGTCTGGTTTCTGTCAAACCCAGTAGGCTCAGAGAGTTTTATGTCTCCTGATTTTTAGGTCTTCACTTTGAAGATTGAGCTTTAAAGAATGTGTCTATAATATGAGGGAGGGAAGTTTATTAGGGTTTTATTTTCTCCTCTTCATCATAAACCAGCGTCGAATCAGATTAAAGGATGATAAGAAGGATTAGATGTAATTAAACTAGACTAGACAGCAGCGTTTTATTAGCTGTAAACATCTGTAGGAAACAGCAGCAGAAACACCCCTCTCACACACACACGCACACACACACACACACACACAACAAGGAACACTGTCCTGTTTAGAAGAAATATTTGTAAGGGTTTAACTCCAAAGTGTGTACTTCCTCCTCTGAAGTCAATGCGTCTTTATTAAAAGTTACTCACTTGAAGGCATATTATTTTCTAAAACTGTTTTCAGTCGTTTGTGACTTTTAGGATTTGTGTGAGTCAGCTGCAGCTCGACTTCTATGAGTAACAAGTGAATTTTGTCTTTGTGGTACGGTCCGTTGACTTAATGTCTCTGAAGGTAAAAAAAGCGATGATTCACCGTAACGAGCGGCGCTGTTTCCTGCAGACAAGAACAGGCTGTCATCAGAGAAACACTCAGAGGTGAACAGGAAGGGAGGACAGAGAGAGAGAGGAAGGTCTTTTTGTTCATTTCCTGTCAGTGATTGAGCTCTCATGTGTATCAACAGGATTCTGTTCTCTTGCTTTAGGCTCAGAAGTTTTATTACTGGTTAAAAATAATATTATTTTAACATGTCAGTGCATTTGTTAGGGTATATTAGTGTGTGTTAGGGTATATTAGTGTGTGTTAGGGTATATTATTGTGTGTTAGGGTATATTAGTGTGTGTTAGGGTATATTAGTGGGTATATTAGTGTGTTTTAGGGTATATTAGTGTGTGTTAGGGTATATTAGTCGGTATATTAGTGTGTTTTAGGGTATATTAGTGTGTGTTAGGGTATATTAGCGTGTGTTAGGGTATATTAGTGTGTGTTAGGGTATATTAGTGTGTGTTAGGGTATATTAGTGTGTGTTAGGGTATATTAGTCGGTATATTAGTGTGTGTTACGGTATATTAGTGTGTGTTAGGGTATATTAGCGTGTGTTAGGGTATATTAGTGGGTATATTAGTGTGTTTTAGGGTAAATTAGTGTGTGTTAGGGTATATTAGTGTGTGTTAGGGTATATTAGTGGGTATATTAGTGTGTGTTAGGGTATATTAGTGTGTGTTAGGGTATATTAGTGGGTATATTAGTGTGTGTTAGGGTATATTAGTCGGTATATTAGTGTGTGTTAGGGTATATTAGTGTGTGTTAGGGTATATTAGTGTGTGTTAGGGTATATTAGTGTGTGTTAGGGTATATTAGTGGGTATATTAGTGTGTGTTAGGGTATATTAGTGGGTATATTAGTGTGTGTTAGGGTATATTAGTGGGTATATTAGTGTGTGTTAGGGTATATTAGTGTGTGTTAGGGTATATTAGTGGGTATATTAGTGTGTGTTAGGGTATATTAGTGGGTATATTAGTGTGTGTTAGGGTATATTAGTGTGTGTTAGGGTATATTAGTGTGTGTTAGGGTATATTAGTGTGTGTTAGGGTATATTAGTGTGTGTTAGGGTATATTAGTGGGTATATTAGTGTGTGTTAGGGTATATTAGTGGGTATATTAGTGTGTGTTAGGGTATATTAGTGGGTATATTAGTGTGTGTTAGGGTATATTAGTGTGTGTTAGGGTATATTAGTGTGTGTTAGGGTATATTAGTGTGTGTTAGGGTATATTAGTGTGTGTTAGGGTATATTAGTGGGTATATTAGTGTGTGTTAGGGTATATTAGTGGGTATATTAGTGTGTGTTAGGGTATATTAGTGGGTATATTAGTGTGTGTTAAGGTATATTAGTGTGTGTTAGGGTATATTAGTGGGTATATTAGTGTGTTTTAGGGTATATTAGTGTGTGTTAGGGTATATTAGTGTGTGTTAGGGTATATTAGTCGGTATATTAGTGTGTGTTAGGGTATATTAGTGTGTGTTAGGGTATATTAGTGTGTGTTAGGGTATATTAGTGGGTATATTAGTGTGTGTTAGGGTATATTAGTGGGTATATTAGTGTGTGTTAAGGTATATTAGTGTGTGTTAGGGTATATTAGTGGGTACATTAGTGGGTATATTAGTGTGTGTTAGGGTATATTAGTGTGTGTTAGGGTATATTAGTGTGTGTTAGGGTATATTAGTGGGTATATTAGTGTGTGTTAGGGTATATTAGTGGGTATATTAGTGTGTGTTAGGGTATATTAGTGGGTATATTAGTGTGTGTTAGGGTATATTAGTGTGTGTTAGGGTATATTAGTGTGTGTTAGGGTATATTAGTGTGTGTTAGGGTATATTAGTGTGTGTTAGGGTATATTAGTGGGTATATTAGTGTGTGTTAGGGTATATTAGTGGGTATATTAGTGTGTGTTAGGGTATATTAGTGGGTATATTAGTGTGTGTTAGGGTATATTAGTGTGTGTTAGGGTATATAGTGTGTGTTAGGGTATATTAGTGTGTGTTAGGGTATATTAGTGGGTATATTAGTGTGTGTTAGGGTATATTAGTGGGTATATTAGTGTGTGTTAGGGTATATTAGTGTGTGTTAGGGTATATTAGTGGGTATATTAGTGTGTGTTAGGGTATATTAGTGTGTATATTAGTGTGTGTTAGGGTATATTAGTGGGTATATTAGTGTGTGTTAGGGTATATTAGTGTGTGTTAGGGTATATTAGTGGGTATATTAGTGTGTGTTAGGGTATATTAGTGTGTGTTAGGGTATATTAGTGGGTATATTAGTGTGTGTTAGGGTATATTAGTGTGTGTTAGGGTATATTAGTGGGTATGTTAGTGGGTATGTTAGTGTGTGTTAGGGTATGTTAGTGGGTATATTAGTGGGTATATTAGTGTGTGTTAGGGTATATTAGTGGGTATGTTAGTGTGTGTTAGGGTATATTAGTGTGTGTTAGGGTATATTAGTGGGTATATTAGTGTGTGTTAGGGTATATTAGTGTGTATTAGGGTATATTAGTGTGTGTTAGGGTATATTAGTGGGTATATTAGTGTGTGTTAGGGTATATTAGTGTGTGTTAGGGTATATTAGTGTGTGTTAGGGTATATTAGTGTGTGTTAGGGTATATTAGTGTGTGTTAGGGTATATTAGTGTGTGTTAGGGTATATTAGTGGGTATATTAGTGTGTGTTAGGGTATATTAGTGTGTGTTAGGGTATATTAGTGGGTATATTAGTGTGTGTTAGGGTATATTAGTGTGTGTTAGGGTATATTAGTGTGTGTTAGGGTATATTAGTGTGTGTTAGGGTATATTAGTGGGTATATTAGTGTGTGTTAGGGTATATTAGTGGGTATATTAGTGTGTGTTAGGGTATATTAGTGGGTATATTAGTGTGTGTTAGGGTATATTAGTGTGTGTTAGGGTATATTAGTGGGTATATTAGTGTGTGTTAGGGTATATTAGTGTGTGTTAGGGTATATTAGTGTGTGTGAGGGTATATTAGTGTGTGTTAGGGTATATTAGTGGGTATATTAGTGTGTGTTAGGGTATATTAGTGGGTATATTAGTGTGTGTTAGGGTATATTAGTGGGTATATTAGTGTGTTTTAGGGTATATTAGTGTGTGTTAGGGTATATTAGTGTGTGTTAGGGTATATTAGTGTGTGTTAGGGTATATTAGTGTGTGTTAGGGTATATTAGTGTGTGTTAGGGTAGATTAGTGGGTATATTAGTGTGTGTTACGGTATATTAGTGGGTATATTAGTGTGTTTTAGGGTATATTAGTGGGTATATTAGTGTGTGTTAGGGTATATTAGTGTGTGTTAGGGTATATTAGTGGGTATATTAGTGGGTATATTAGTGTGTGTTAGGGTATATTAGTGGGTATATTAGTGTGTGTTAGGGTATATTAGTGGGTATTTTAGTGTGTGTTAGGGTATATTAGTGTGTGTTAGGGTATATTAGTGGGTATATTAGTGGGTATGTTAGTGTGTGTTAGGGTATATTAGTGTGTGTTAGGGTATATTAGTGGGTATATTAGTGTGTGTTAGGGTATATTAGTGTGTGTTAGGGTATATTAGTGTGTGTTAGGGTATATTAGTGGGTATATTAGTGGGTATGTTAGTGTGTGTTAGGGTATATTAGTGTGTGTTAGGGTATATTAGTGGGTATATTAGTGTGTGTTAGGGTATATTAGTGTGTGTTAGGGTATATTAGTGGGTATATTAGTGTGTGTTAGGGTATATTAGTGTGTGTTAGGGTATATTAGTGTGTGTTAGGGTATATTAGTGTGTGTTAGGGTATATTAGTGGGTATATTAGTGTGTGTTAGGGTATATTAGTGGGTATATTAGTGTGTGTTAGGGTATATTAGTGGGTATATTAGTGGGTATGTTAGTGTGTGTTAGGGTATATTAGTGTGTGTTAGGGTATATTAGTGTGTGTTAGGGTATATTAGTGGGTATAGTAGTGTGTGTTAGGGTATATTAGTGGGTATATTAGTCTGTGTTAGGGTATATTAGTGGGTATATTAGTGTGTTTTTGGGTATATTAGTGTGTGTTAGGGTATATTAGTGTGTGTTAGGGTATATTATTGTGTGTTAGGGTATATTAGTGTGTGTTAGGGTATATTAGTGGGTATATTAGTGTGTTTTAGGGTATATTAGTGTGTGTTAGGGTATATTAGTCGGTATATTAGTGTGTTTTAGGGTATATTAGTGTGTGTTAGGGTATATTAGTGTGTGTTAGGGTATATTAGTGGGTATATTAGTGTGTTTTAGGGTATATTAGTGTGTGTTAGGGTATATTAGTGGGTATATTAGTGTGTGTTAGGGTATATTAGTGGGTATATTAGTGTGTGTTAGGGTATATTAGTGTGTGTTAGGGTATATTAGTGTGTGTTAGGGTATATTAGTGGGTATATTAGTGTGTGTTAGGGTATATTAGTGTGTGTTAGGGTATATTAGTGTGTGTTAGGGTATATTAGTCGGTATATTAGTGTGTGTTACGGTATATTAGTGTGTGTTAGGGTATATTAGTGTGTGTTAGGGTATATTAGTGTGTGTTAGGGTATATTAGTGTGTGTTAGGGTATATTAGTGTGTGTTAGGGTATATTTTTGGGTATATTAGTGTGTGTTAGGGTATATTAGTGGGTATATTAGTGTGTGTTAGGGTATATTAGTGGGTATATTAGTGTGTGTTAGGGTATATTAGTGTGTGTTAGGGTATATTAGTGTGTGTTAGGGTATATTAGTGTGTGTTAGGGTATATTAGTGTGTGTTAGGGTATATTAGTGGGTATATTAGTGTGTGTTAGGGTATATTAGTGGGTATATTAGTGTGTGTGAGGGTATATTAGTGTGTGTTAGGGTATATTAGTGGGTATATTAGTGTGTGTTAGGGTATATTAGTGGGTATTTAGTGTGTGTTAGGGTATATTAGGGGTATATTAGTGTGTGTTAGGGTATATTAGTGTGTGTTAGGGTATATTAGTGTGTGTTAGGGTATATTAGTGTGTGTTAGGGTATATTAGTGTGTGTTAGGGTATATTAGTGGGTATATTAGTGTGTGTTAGGGTATATTAGTGGGTATATTAGTGTGTGTTAGGGTATATTAGTGTGTGTTAGGGTATATTAGTGGGTATATTAGTGTATGTTAGTGTGTGTTAGGGTATATTAGTGTGTGTTAGGGTATATTAGTGTGTGTTAGGGTATATTAGTGTATGTGAGGGTATATTAGTGTGTGTTAGGGTATATTAGTGGGTATATTAGTGTGTGTTAGGGTATATTAGTGGGTATATTAGTGTGTGTTAGGGTATATTAGTGTGTGTTAGGGTATATTAGTGGGTATATTAGTGGGTATGTTAGTGTGTGTTAGGGTATATTAGTGTGTGTTAGGGTATATTAGTGTGTGTTAGGGTATATTAGTGGGTATATTAGTGTGTGTTAGGGTATATTAGTGGGTATATTAGTGTGTGTTAGGGTATATTTGTGGGTATATTAGTGTGTGTTAGGGTATATTAGTGGGTATATTAGTGTGTGTTAGGGTATATTAGTGGGTATATTAGAGTGTGTGTTAGGGTATATTAGTGTGTGTTAGGGTATATTAGTGGGTATATTAGTGTGTGTTAGGGTATATTAGTGGGTATATTAGTGTGTGTTAGGGTATATTTGTGGGTATATTAGTGTGTTAGGGTATATTAGTGGGTATATTAGTGTGTGTTAGGGTATATTAGTGGGTATATTAGTGTGTGTGTTAGGGTATATTAGTGTGTGTTAGGGTATATTAGTGGGTATATTAGTGTGTGTTAGGGTATATTAGTGTGTGTTAGGGTATATTAGTGGGTATATTAGTGTGTGTTAGGGTATATTAGTGTGTGTTAGGGTATATTAGTGTGTGTTAGGGTATATTAGTGGGTATGTTAGTGTGTGTTAGGGTATATTAGTGGGTATATTAGTGGGTATGTTAGTGTGTGTTAGGGTATATTAGTGGGTATATTAGTGGGTATATTAGTGTGTGTTAGGGTATATTAGTGGGTATGTTAGTGTGTGTTAGGGTATATTAGTGGGTATATTAGTGGGTATATTAGTGTGTGTTAGGGTATATTAGTGTGTGTTAGGGTATATTAGTGGGTATATTAGTGGGTATATTAGTGTGTAACCCAGGGGTTATCGTAGCTGCGAGGCGTCGTTCAGGCGGTTCTGGACTGTTTATCTTTATTTGTTTTTTAAACGTTGAAATGAAGGAACTGGTTTCTCTGTCAGCTGCTCTGTCTGAACTGACTGTAGCAGAAACATTTAATCAGTCATCCTCTGATGTTTAGGGTTAGAGGTTAAACAGAAACTTGTTATGATGACAACATGAACTTCAAATTGGTGACGTGTTTCATTCCTTTAGAGAATCTGGGCACAAACTGTGGATTCAACAGTCCTTTACTCCTAACTCCATCAGCCTTCTTCACTTAATAAAACAACCAGCTCACAGTAAGAAAAGACAACGTTTCCACTTTGATGCACAGAATGTTGTTTTATTCTCTTCTATTCTAGTCAGATCTACTTAACTGTAAGTGAAATGGTCACATCTCAAACTAAGACATTTATTTGTCAGACTGTTCACATAAAGTGCAGATCAGAATCAGAACAAAACATGCAATTACATAGAAACTAATCAATAAAACATCAGTAATAAAATGCAGCGACTTTTTAGAGTAAAAACCATAAAAAATGTATTTAAATGTATGTTTGCTCACTTAGTTGAAATGTAATATAAAAATGAAATATTGCAAAGAGACCAAACTAATTTGTAACAAAATGAGGGAATGCAGCAGTTCTTATAAATGGAATGACTGAATAAAATATGAGAAATGTAGAAATGTTAATATAAAAAAATAATGAAAAATGTAAATTTAAAAAAATTCTAGAACAACAATGAGAAATAGAGAAACATCAACACTAAGCTGATAAACTCAGATGATATTTTAACGGTTGGATTTATTTCCTTTATACGTAGTTCCTCCTAGTAGTTTTAAATCAAACTTCTGTGAGCTCTGATTCAGACCAGATAACAGATGTTTTAGGATCATTAACTGGATCGCTGTCTCTTCTCCCTACAGAGCATGTACTCATCCCTGTCCGGTCTGCTGGATGGGAACCCGTTCTCAGAGAGCGGTCAGCTGAGAGCTCCAGACGAGCTCAGCAACATCCTGGAGGTTCTGAAGGAGGCGCTGAAGCTCCTCACTGTGTTCCAGGTGCACCCAGACATCTCCTTACAACTCTGTGCCTACCTGTTCTTCTTCATCAACGCGTCGCTTTTCAACACTCTGATGGAGCGAGGTAGGGCTCAGCTGACCAATCAGCATCATCAGCAGTGTTTGAGAGGGTCATTAGGGTTGTTTGGAAGTGACGTCTTTCAGTTATTTATCTAATGTAAGAACCACACCCCCTGGTGGTAGAGTCTCTAGAAACAGGAAGTAGTTCTCTGACTGGAGAAATAGCCATGGCTCTACAGTTAGAACTCTATATTACCTGTTAGCTAACCTCTACAGTTAGAACTCTATATTACCTGTTAACTAACCTCTACAGTTAGAACTCTATATTACCTGTTAGCTAACAGTTAGAACTCTATATTACCTGTTAGCTAACAGTTAGAACACTATATTACCTGTTAGCTAACCTCTACAGTTAGAACACTATATTACCTGTTAACTAACCTCTACAGTTAGAACACTATATTACCTGTTAGCTAACAGTTAGAACTCTATATTACCTGTTAGCTAACAGTTAGAACTCTATATTACCTGTTAGCTAACAGTTAGAACTCTATATTACCTGTTAGCTAACAGTTAGAACTCTATATTACCTGTTAGCTAACAGTTAGAACACTATATTACCTGTTAGCTAACCTCTACAGTTAGAACACTATATTACCTGTTAGCTAACAGTTAGAACATTATATTACCTGTTAGCTAACCTCTACAGTTAGAACTCTATATTACCTGTTAGCTAACCTCTACAGTTAGAACTCTATATTACCTGTTAGCTAACAGTTAGAACTCTATATTACCTGTTAGCTAACCTCTACAGTTAGAACACTTTTATCTTTTTATTTCTGTGTTGATCCATTAAATCAACTTAGAAACTTGAATCAGAATCAGGTTGTTAACTGAACTTTTAACCTCATCTCTTGTCAGGTAACAGGGTCTTGTACCACTTTCTTTTCTGCTTCTGGTTCAGGTTCTGTGTCTGGATTCTACCAGTGGTCCCGTGGTGTGCAGATCCGGGCCAACCTGGACCTGCTGATGGACTGGATCCAGAGCATCGGTCTGGGCGATCTAGCCTCAGAGTTCCTCCAGAAGCTCTCTGCTGCTGTCAATCTGCTGGCCACGCCCAAGGAGACCCTGCTGCAGGTCAGCAGACGTCCTTTTGTCTCTTCTTGTTTGTCTCAGGCAGGCATAGGATGGAATGGACGTTTATCTGACTGGTGTTAAACTCTTCATCTTCTTTTAAACCACACAAACACAGCTAAGGGTTTTCATGACTTTACATTTACCAATCATGATAAATATATATAGTTTCCTGATCTCACTGAGGTCACTCTGTTCCTGTAGGAAGCTCAGTGAGTAAATATTTAAAATGTTTCAATCATGACATCATAGCACCAGAGTAGGCTTGGCCATTAGCACAGGCCATGTGGATGAGGTCACATCCTGTTTCCTGAACTAATATTTACCATCTCCAGGTCAGAGTCACAGAATGTCACAGGAGTTACAGGAAACACCTTCATATCTGGTATCAGACTGTATCAGTGTGTGTCATTGTTTACTTTTAACTTGGTGATTTTGGCCTCTGTCATGAAAACCTCAGACATCCAACACAAAGGAAAGAAGCTGAACTCACTCTTATGAAATCCTGAGGCAGAACAGACAGTCTCACACACGTCCAGCCCTCCTGACCTGACAGTCAGCTCCTGAAACATGAAGACTGTTTTAGTGAAGTTCATGTCCGCCCAGCTTCCTGTGCCGTCTCCGTTAGAAGACGGCGTTTAGATCAAAGCCTGCGTGTGAAGACAAATGGGTTTAGGCTAATGTGTTAGCTAGTTGTTGAGGGACGTGATGCTCAGAGGGATTAGTTTAGGTCAGAGGTCACTAGCAGCTGACTGGGGGCGTTGCTGTTTTTAGTCATTTATGTTTCCAGATGTTTGTTCTCGTTAATATATTCAAGTTTTTTTTATTTCTGAAATATTATTTAGTAAAGCCTTCTATATTCACATGTTGATGCTCGAACAAACGGACAGAGCCGTCCTCTGCCTGCCTGTGGTCCCAGTGTGTAACGAGGAGGTTTCAGGGTCTCGGGTTCAGAACTCTGTTGTCGTGTTGACTCAGGCATCCTGGACGTCTCTCAGGACGGAGTTCCCTGCTCTGAAAGCAGCTCAGCTCCACCACATGCTGATGGAGTACGGCGCCGGTAAGACCTGCCCCGCTGGCTGGAGTCCGTCTCCAGAGGACGCCCTGAGGACAGGTGAGACATAAACACTGGAAGAACTCATCAGGTTTCTGATAGAAAGACTGAAAATAACTTTGTAGTTAACGGTATCTCAACTTTAGGACCTGAACGAATGACTGTGCTCCTCCTAATGAGCTGTAAAGACACAAGATCGAGTTTCATTAGAGGTCGTTGTGAAGGTCGGGCGCTGGCTGAGTGACGTCTCCTCCTTTCTACAGCAGACATCCTGGAGAGTTTCGATGACCACCCGCCGCTCATCCTGCCCAGCAGCACCTTCCACCTGGAGCTGGGTCAACCCACGGTGGACCCGGCTCTGTTTGAACAGCTCGCTCGTCTGCAGGTCTTCACAAGTCGTCTTCCTCGTCGTGAAACCGGAGCCGAGCAGAACGGAGGAGAGACGGTAACGAGGAACAGGGGCTGAAGGGCTCTGAAGGTCCTGGTCCTGGTACTAATTAACTTTATGTCGCACAAACTCAGGTCTTTAATGGTCCGTCGATAAACTCACATTCCGCAAGAGTCTGTAAGGACCCGCCCCCCCAGGCGGCCTCTGAGCCTTCAGCTGGCTCCGGTCCTGAGGGGGACCTGGACTCTCCCTCTCCTTCAGAACCAGCTCAGACCCGAGGAGCTCACGTTCACCTGAGCTGCTGTGAAGCGGTTCTCGCCCAGAAGCTGAAGAACCTGCAGCTGCAGAACACGCTTCCTGGACCGGCTGACACGGGCTACCACAAGACCCTGGCCCTGGACCCGTCCTGCCTGCTCACCCCCCCCAACACCCCACAGGGGATGGACCTGTCTGAGCTGGAGGCCGGTCTGCAGGAGGGCGCCCGGCAGCTGAGGAAAGGTACCTGGACCAGACCAGACTAGACCCCAGACCAGACTAGACCCCAGACCAGACTAGACTCAGACCAGACTAGACTCAGATCAGACTAGACTCAGATCAGACTAGACTCAGACCAGACTAGACTCAGACCAGACTAGACCCCAGACCAGACTAGACTCAGACCAGACTAGACTCAGACCAGACTAGACTCAGATCAGACTAGACCCCAGACCAGACTAGACCCCAGACCAGACTAGACTCAGACCAGACTAGACTCAGACCAGACTAGACTCAGACCAGACTAGACTCAGACCAGACTAGACTCAGATCAGACTAGACTCAGATCAGACTAGACTCAGACCAGACTAGACTCAGACCAGACTAGACTCAGACCAGACTAGACTCAGATCAGACTAGACTCAGATCAGACTAGACTCAGACCAGACTAGACTCAGACCAGACTAGACTCAGACCAGACTAGACTCAGACCAGACTAGACTCAGACCAGACTAGACTCATATCAGACTAGACTCAGATCAGTCTAGACCCCAGACCAGACTAGACTCAGACCAGACTAGACTCAGACCAGACTAGACCCCAGACTAGACTCAGACCAGACTAGACTCAGACCAGACTAGACCCCAGACTAGACTCAGACCAGACTAGACCCCAGACCAGACTAGACTCAGACCAGACTAGACTCAGACCAGACTAGACTCAGACCAGACTAGACTCAGACCAGACTAGACTCAGACCAGACTAGACTCAGATCAGACTAGACTCAGATCAGACTAGACTCAGACCAGACTAGACTGACTACATTAGAACCTGGTTCCTGGATGTTTTAAGGACATCCAGACCCCGTTCAGACTGAAACAATTCATCAAATAATTCAACAAAGTCCTGTAGGGTCCAGGTCTGGTGAAGTCCTTATATAATGTGAACCTGAGACTGTTTCTCTGACTGGATTGTCATCGTTATTTAATATTTAGGATGCTGTTCAAACTTTAAAGAATCACAGGATTAATGAGCCGGACCTGGTGGACCAGCTGTGTTCTGTCCCTGGAGGGTCCAGGTCCAGACAGAAGACCTCCTCCCCCTTCATGTGGAGGTCAGGAAGGCTGCAGGGTGGGTTCTCTGTAAAGAGGAAGGACTGCTTCCTCTTCCTCTCCAGCCCTGTTGTTTATGGGCGCCTCCATGATGAGGTCATCTGGAGGCGGAGTCCCCAGAAACCAGAGGGTCTCCGTTAGGAACCTGAACGGTCTGAGACCCTGGAGAGACGTTGACCTGATGACCCTCCACTCACTTTAAAACTAAGTCAACTTTCATTTAGAAACATGTCAGTCGCCCCCTGGTGGTCACTTATAGTAGCGCCTCACCTTAAAGAACTCCTTAACTAAGAAAAACATGGAGGCTGTAGGAATCAAAGGTCGTGGGTCATCTGGATGCATCAGATATGATCTGCTGTTTGTTTTATTAACACCATAAACTGAACAGGTTTGTAGTTTTATAAAGTCTCAATCAGGGGAGACATTTTACTACTGCGTCACCGCGAAGAGCACACAGTGTTACCAGACGTATATTTATCATATTTGTAGGATAATTCAGCTCTTTATGATCAATAATTCCATGAATACGATCATTTGAGGCCTTTGTTGTGTTAGAGATGCTTGTTTTCATCACCGTTTCACTACTTTAAAGGCTGTAATGTTCCACAGTGTTTGATCCACTGATAAATAGGGTTAGAGGAAAGAAGTGGACCAGTTAATAATAGTAAATGGTCACCAGTTAACCTGAGACATACTGATGATGTCATACTCGTATAAAGAGCGCTTCTCCAACAGACACCAGATTTGACCTCCTCTCTCTTTTCTACCTGAACCCGACGCAGCCCGAACAGTTAGTCTAAATATCAGACCCGACCCGACCCGACCCGACCGTTCAGGTCGGTAGAAAATGAGAACTGTAAATAAAACACAACCTTTGATATAGAGCTGCAGGTCGTCCACCACTGGTCTAAATACATCAAAGTCATGGAGCTGGAGTTAGCCTCCTGCTAACGCTAACGGGCTGAATGTTAAATCATGACAGCAGAAACTGCTGTTTTTGGTTGTTAGCGTTAGCCACTGAAGTGAATTCCACGTTTACGGAACATTTTCACTAAAAACAAACCTCCAGAGCCACTCCCTGTTTAAAGACGGGGTTAGCTTTTAGTCCGGTGCTGGACTCAGACCCCAAACAGTCTCCTGTGATCCTGGTTCAGCTGGTTTACAGCCGCCCCCCCTTTAAGCTGCAGGATTTGGCTGATCTTAATCAGGTGTCTTTACTCTCAGTGCTTCTTGTTTTCTCTGTGATTTTATTTAAACCACTTGGTTTAAATGCTCGGAGGATTAAACAGAAACCAGAACCATCTGGTCCAGTCTGGGTCCTTAATGGATTAAATGACATCCTGAAGAGTTAATGAACTAGAACTTCTTAGAATGGTTTGTTCTGGTCTGACAGCCGAGTCATTTAATGACTTGTTACATTTTTATACCTTCATGATAGTCCAGTTGTATTAGGGTTTATGGGGGGGGGGGTTGGTTGAAGAGATGTTTGGGTATTTTTTAAAGGGACGTTCTGTAGTACAGACCATGCCCGCCAGTGACATCACTGAAAGTGGGCGGAGACTCTGAAACTATAGGTGTTTAAAACATCTGAGACTCAGGAGCCCCGTCGTCTGTTTCAGGTCAACGTTCTGACCTCCGGGTCTGTTTCCCACCAACAGCTGAGAGCGGTTCTTGTGGGGGTTCTGCGTCGAGCCGTGTCGTGGCGAGCGGGCGTCCGTTATGTTGAAAGTTGGGTAATCCTTTAATCTGTCCAGAGGAGCTACAGCGAGGTGGTGATGTCAGGAGAGAAAAGAGCAGCAGCCGATCCGTCATGGGAATTTACAGCTGGGTTGGTGCGTGGAATCTTAATCGGCAGCAGCATTGTTCAGGACAGGTCCTGCATGGGGGGGGCAGGCAGGCTGCATGCTGGGAAAAAACAGGGGGAGGCTGCTGTGGATGAGACAGAAGAAGGAATCACAGACAGCAAAGGGAAGGAAAACGCCTCCTAGTGGCTGGTTCCAGTATGAGCTTGAAGCTCCGCCCCTTCCATACAGACCAATGGGAGAATTTCCAGATTCTAAACAAAAACACACCTCAGGTCCTTTTCCCAGGTCTCTGACCTGATGTGGTTTCTGTCCATTCAGCTAACGCCAGCGCTGAGAGCAGGACAGGACGTGTGGACGAAGACAGAGAGGACGTGTTCACAGTGGAGATCCACCGAGGGCCCCACGGTCTCGGGCTGGCGCTCGTCGACGGAACGGTGCGACAGCATTCAGCTCTCCTCCTCCTTCGTCCTCGTCCTGCTCTGAAAGTTTCTCTTCTTTCTTCAGAAAACTCCTCTGAAGGTAAACGGCATCTACGTGAAGTCTGTCGTTCCAGACTCTCCGGCTGATCGCTGTCAGAAACTGAGAACAGGAGACCGGATTCTGGCTGTGAACGGGGTCAGCCTGGTCGGGATGGAGTACAGCACGTAGGTCCAGCTCAGCCGATCGGCTCAGAGCCAGGTTCTGATCATTCTCTGTAGACGCGCTCCCATCTCACTGCTCCTTTCCTGCTTTTCCAGAGGGCGAGAGCTGATTCGTTCATCAGGAGATTCTCTCAGGCTGCTGGTCGCCAAGATGGACGCAAAACCAGGCAGCGAGACGTCAACTACGACCAAGTGCTGAAGGATCAGGTGTGGTTAGGAAGTACCAGAGGAACAATTCACTCAGGACGCATCGAAAGACCAAAGAACACGAGTCTCCTGCTAGTCACTTTAACTCGCTGTAGAATGGAGCTGTTTGTCGTGACCTGAGGTGACCTGATACAACCTGACCTGAGGTGACCCGAGACCCCTAAGAGGACTGACCTGCGACCAGAAGCAGCCTGGAGGCTTTCTGCTTCCAGACGGAGGAACGTTTTTTCTCTGGACAATAAAAACCTCTTTGTTCTTTTCTCCTAAATGTTGAAGAGAAAACCAGCATCTGTCTGGTTTCCACTGAACTGGTCCAGGATCAGCTCCCACTGGAATCCTATAAAGACTCTCATTCAGTTCTACTTAAGGAAATGTGACGTTTTCACAATGTTTTCTCAGTTATTTAGTTTATGAGAAGCTTTAAAGGTTGTTCTGCCGCGTTAGAAGCAGCATCATTTAATCTGTTGTTGATTAAAAGATGATTTTTTTTTTTTTCAAAAATGAGCTGAACTAAGAACAGTTTTACGTTTTAGGAGCATCACAGATGTAAAATGTTGTTTCTGGTCTAAAGCAGCTGTTTCCTGTTTAGCTGGATGATCTGAGGTCTCTCCAATCCTAAAGAATAAGACTGATACCTGCTGCTGTAGAACAAACACACTCCTAAAGAATAAGACTGATACCTGCTGCTGTAGAACAAACACACTCCTAAAGAATAAGACTGATACCTGCTGCTGTAGAACAAACACACTCCTAAAGAATAAGACTGATACCTGCTGCTGTAAAACAAACCTTTGGGTTTTTACGGCCTATCAAAACGTTCACACCTTTAGTTCAGATTCAACTTGTTTTCGTTCATCGTTGTTGATATTTTCACTTCTTCCTCTCAGCTGTATCCAGGCTCTGAAACGGTGAAATCAGCAGATCTGGGAGCAGCTGAAGGATGGGATGTAAACACTGTTAATGTGTTTTCTAATATTTATATTGGGCAAGAAGTTGAATAAAACTGACTTTGAAATGTTGACTTTGTGTTTCAGGCTGTTTTAAATGTTTAGAAGTGAAAGATATATTCTTTTGATTTGAAAAGAATCACAAATGAATGTGTTTCTATAGGCTCACTGTTTGTTGGAAGTTTTCATTTTGTGTTTATGAAAGTTGACAAATAATATGAAAAGTGTTTTAGAAAACCAAATTAGCTGTCATTTAAATTCTTACTGAAGTAAAACAATTACTGTTAGCTAACCTCTACAGTTAGAACTCTATATTACCTGTTAGCTAACCTCTACAGTTAGAACTCTTGTATTACCTGTTAGTTAACCTCTACAGTTAGAACTCTTATATTACCTGTTAGTTAACCTCTACAGTTAGAACACTATATTACCTGTTAGCTAACCTCTACAGTTAGAACTCTATATTACCTGTTAGTTAACCTCTACAGTTAGAACTCTATATTACCTGTTAGCTAACCTCTACAGTTAGAACTCTATATTACCTGTTAGCTAACCTCTACAGTTAGAACTCTATATTACCTGTTAGTTAACCTCTACAGTTAGAACTCTTATATTACCTGTTAGTTAACCTCTACAGTTAGAACTCTTGTATTACCTGTTAGCTAACCTCTACAGTTAGAACTCTTGTATTACCTGTTAGTTAACCTCTACAGTTAGAACTCTATATTACCTGTTAGTTAACCTCTACAGTTAGAACTCTATATTACCTGTTAGTTAACCTCTATAGTTAGAACTCTATATTACCTGTTAGTTAACTCTACAGTTTAACAGGATGTTGTTCTTTTCAGTGATTGGGTTCTTATCCAGGACTACGTGTTTAGAGTCTTTGTTAAATTGATTTCTGGTTTATTGTAATTTAACGTTTGTTCCTGAAAACAGTTGATTTTGTTAAAAAGTCTGAATTTAAAGAAGTGAGTCAGACCCAGTGCTCTAGACTAAACATCCAGCATGTCTCTGTTATGGAGAAAACATGTTTCTATAAAGGACTCTGAACAATGAAATCAAAGGTTCCACAGAAACCCAGTTCTGGGCCACAGAACCAGCAGTCTGTTACATCTGTTGTTTTCTGAGTCTGTTTTAATTCTGGGCGTCTGAATGAGTCTGATTTAGAGCTCACAATAGCTCTGGTTAACCCCCCCCCCCCCACACACACACACACACACACACACACACACACACACACACACACACACACTGTGTATGAATGAAAAACAAAAAGTGAATACTGTCAAAGACGAAAGTGTTTGGTTACCAAGTGGATTCCAGTAAACTGAGCTCTGGGATTTGTTTCTCTTTTTATCCTGATTAAACTACAGAACAAAAACAAACCTGAGTTCAGGTGAATCAGCTTCAGGGACAGAAGGAAGGAACATCTGGATGTTTAGTGATAGCTCATCCTTCCTGCTCCGCTCAGACAATGGAGGCAGGAAACAGAAACCGTGGTAACCAGTAAACTCCCACCACTGGTCCCAGAACCAGCCAACTCCCTGTATGAGCCTGAGAACTGAACCTGGAGCCTCAGAACTGAACCTGGAGTCTCAGAACTGAACCTGGAGCCTCAGAACTGAACCTGGAGCCTCAGAACTGAACCTGGAGCCTCAGAACTGAACCTGGAGACTCAGAACTGAACCTGGAGCCTCAGAACTGAACCTGGAGCCTCAGAACTGAACCTGGAGTCTCAGAACTGAACCTGGAGACTCAGAACTGAACCTGGAGCCTCAGAACTGAACCTGGAGTCTCAGAACTGAACCCAGAGTGGGCCCAGAGGGGGGTTCAATCCCCGTGTCTCTGAACGAGAGACTGGACTGGTTCTTAACTTTTACCTGGATAAATTAAAATAAAAACAGTTCCTCCTTCTATAAAACATCAATACGTTAATGAACTTATTGATGAGGAACTGGGAAAAGTGTTTAAAGAAAAGAAACTCCTGGTCTGAACTGGGTTTCCTCTAAAGTCTTCGTCTCCAGTGAATTTTCTCCTAAATGGTTTTTGTTTTCTTACTTCTCAGGTTCTGTTTTGTCTTCCTTCCTGTTAAAATCACATCCGTTCTAGACTGAAATCAGAGCGCTGATCCAGACTAGAGCGCCCTCTGGTGGCCGTCTTTAATTCCTTCAGTTACATTTATTTCAAGCATAAAAAGAAGAACAGCGGCTCTCCGGGTCCGGTACCGGTACCGGGGAGATTTAACTCAATAAAGCAGAACTTTTATCAAATCAGGGTTTTTATAAAAAATTTTTAAAAACATGAGAAACAAAACGTGGATCAAAAACAAGGGATGCAGTTCCACCTCTGTCCGCTAGATGTCGCTGCTCACTCAGATTTTATGTTCCTGCAGGTTTTTCTTCTTCAGACAAAATCAACATGGAGGAGCTAAAAAAGAGCAGAATAACATTTAAACAAAGAACTAAACTCTGGGCTGTTTCACTAAGTGAACACAGAAACATTCCTGCTGTAGAGGCGAGAGGTCAGAGGTTAAACTTAGTAAACCTCAAAATGGTGTGTCCTTAATGACCTTCCTGTCCATCACAGACCACCAGAAGGTCACATCAGGTCACATTACATGACCTGATCCATCATCATAGATGACCTGATCCATCACATAGATGACCTGATTCATCAACATAGATGACCTGATTCATCACATAGATGACCTGATCCATCAACATAGATGACCTGATCCATCACATAGATGACCTGATTCATCACATAGATGACCTGATCCATCAACATAGATGACCTGATCCATCAACATAGATGACCTGATCCATCAACATAGATGACCTGATCCATCAACATAGATGACCTGATCCATCATCATAGATGACCTGATTCATCAACATAGATGACCTGATTCATCAACATAGATGACCTGATCCATCATCATAGATGACCTGATTCATCAACATAGATGACCTGATCCATCAACATAGATGACCTGATTCATCACATAGATGACCTGATCCATCAACATAGATGACCTGATCCATCATCATAGATGACCTGATCCATCATCATAGATGACCTGATTCATCATCATAGATGACCTGATTCATCACATAGATGACCTGATCCATCAACATAGATGACCTGATTATCACATAGATGACCTGATTCATCAACATAGATGACCTGATTCATCATCATAGATGACCTGATCCATCAACATAGATGACCTGATTCATCACATAGATGACCTGATTCATCAACATAGATGACCTGATTCATCATCATAGATGACCTGATCCATCAACATAGATGACCTGGTTCATCAACATAGATGACCTGATTCATCACATAGATGACCTGATTCATCAACATAGATGACCTGATCCATCATCATAGATGACCTGATCCATCAACATAGATGACCTGGTTCATCAACATAGATGACCTGATTCATCACATAGATGACCTGATCCATCATCATAGATGACCTGATTCATCACATAGATGACCTGATTCATCACATAGATGACCTGATTCATCACATAGATGACCTGATTCCTCACATAGATGACCTGATTCATCACATAGATGACCTGATCCATCAACATAGATGACCTGATTCATCACATAGATGACCTGATCCATCAACATAGATGACCTGATTCATCACATAGATGACCTGATTCATCATCATAAATGACCTGATTCATCAACATAGATGACCTGATTCATCAACATAGATGACCTGATTCATCACATAGATGACCTGATTCATCAACATAGATGACCTGATCCATCAACATAGATGACCTGATTCATCAACATAGATGACCTGATCCATCAACATAGATGACCTGATTCATCAACATAGATGACCTGATTCATCAACATAGATGACCTGATTCATCATCATAGATGACCTGATTCATCAACATACATGACCTGATCCATCAACATAGATGACCTGATTCATCAACATAGATGACCTGATTCATCAACATAGATGACCTGATCCATCAACATAGATGACCTGATTCATCAACATAGATGACCTGATCCATCATCATAGATGACCTGATTCATCAACATAGATGACCTGATTCATCACATAGATGACCTGATTCATCAACATAGATGACCTGATCCATCAACATAGATGACCTGATTCATCAACATAGATGACCTGATTCATCAACATAGATGACCTGATTCATCACATAGATGACCTGATTCATCAACATAGATGACCTGATTCATCATCATAGATGACCTGATTCATCAACATAGATGACCTGATCCATCAACATAGATGACCTGATCCATCAACATCATTAAAAAGGCTTTGAACTAACCATTAGCCTATCATTCCTGAAGGAAGTAAACTATGTTTCTCTAAACTGAGGCTGTTCAGGAAGCTAACAAGTAAAAATAGATTTTTAAAAAACTTTTTTACGGGATTTATTAGGATAAATTTATATAAAAATTAAAAATAAAAATCTGGGCTCAAACAGAACCTTCTGTTTATTGTTGTTTTTATTAAATCGGCTGTATGAAGGTCTGTTTCTGACACTTTTAACATCAAATCTCATAATTATGACTTAAAGTTAAATGGTCATTCTTTGTCTTGCAGGAATCTGTTGCTCATCTTAAAAATAATGTGTCAAAATCAGACAAAAATATAAATAATAAATAAATAAAACCATTAAACGTAGCTTTATTTTAACTATTAGTTCTAATAAATAATCAATATCCTGCATTTATCCACAGATCAGCTCTAATCGCTGTTGTTTACGTGATGAAGTTATAAATTCCTACGGTCCTTGAAGGCATCATGGCCTCAGAGAAGCGCACCGCCGCTCTGCGCTCTGATTGGACGCTGTGGATGCGGTGGGCGGGGCCTCCGGCGGACAATAGAGAGCGGCTGCGGGAGGCTGATGTTCGGTCGGACGGTGCAGAGAACCGGGACCCGAAACAAGCCCGACCCGGAACCGGAGCCCCGTTCGGGCGGAGTGAGGGACAACCGGGAGACGCAGGTCGGTTCCGGTTCTGCTGCTCGGTTTTAACGGGTCCTCGTTTAAAGGGACGCCTGTCTAGATGTGTGCGTGTGCGCGTGCGTGCCTTAAAGCCCCTGAGCAGGTTTTGTTTCCACATCTGGATCCAGGTCTGTGGGTCCTGCAGTAAAAGTTTAACCGGATCCGTTCTGGAGGTCCGTCTGGGCCTGTAGAGGTCCAGAGGTTCGGATCCGGACCGGAAGGAGCTGCAGCCGGACTGGAGGTCCAGACCCAGACAGATCAGCTGCTGCGGTTTATTATTATTAATTATGGCTCAGTAATAATCTGATTCTTAATAATTGATCAAAACAAACAGGTGAGTCTGGATGTTGAACCAGGAACATCTGTTTTTATAGATCTATGATCAGGTTCTGGATCAGCTCAGACCTGGATTCAGTTTCTGGGTTTTTAAAATATTTTGTCACCAAAATATGAAAAATAATATTTAAAAAAGAATGTAGAAAAGAATGTTTGTAAAACTCAGATTTAACATAGAAGTCTTCAGATTGAAGGGTTTAGAGTCCACGTGAACAACGATCTGGTCCTGGTCCTGGTTCTGGTTCTGGTTCTGGTTCTGGTCCTGGTCCTGGTTCTGGTTCTGGTCCTGGTCCTGGTCCTGGTCCTGGTTCAGGTTCTGGTTCAGGTTCAGGTTCAGGTTCTGGTTCTGGTTCTGGTTCTGGTTCTGGTCCTGGTTCTGGTCCTGGTTCAGGTTCAGGTTCAGGTTCTGGTTCTGGTTCTGGTCCTGGTTCTGGTCCTGGTTCAGGTCCTGGTTCAGGTTCTGGTTCTGGTTCAGGTTCAGGTCCTGGTCCTAGTTCTGGTTCTGGTTCTGGGAGGTTAACACATCCACCTCTCTGCTGCAGGCTGATCTCACGGTGAGTTCACAGGCCAAAATAAAAGTTTGCTTTTTGAGCTTCAGATCATCCTGGTTCTCTGATGAAAGCCTTAGTTTGGTCTCATATTTCTATCCTTTCTTTGATTGTGAGAATCAAAACTCGTTTGTTGCGTCGCTGCTCTTCAGATCTTTGGGTCTTCAGGTCTTTGGGTCTTCGGGTCTTCAGGTCTTCGGGTCTTCAGGTCTTCGGGTTTTCGGGTCTTCAGGTCTTCGGGTCTTCAGGTCTTTGGGTCTTTGGGTCTTCAGGTCTTCGGGTTTTCAGGTGTTCAGGTCTTTGGGTCTTCAGGTCTTCGGGTCTTCAGGTCTTCGGGTCTTCAGGTCTTCGTGTTTTAGGGTCTTCAGGTCTTCGGGTCTTCAGGTCTTCAGGTCTTTGGGTCTTCAGGTCTTCGGGTTTTCAGGTCTTCAGGTCTTCGGGTTTTCAGGTCTTCAGGTCTTCGTGTCTTCAGGTCTTCAGGTCTTCGGGTCTTCAGGTCTTCGGGTCTTCAGGTCTTCGGGTCTTCAGGTCTTCGGGTTTTCGGGTCTTCAGGTCTTTGGGTCTTCGGGTCTTCAGGTCTTTGGGTCTTCAGGTCTTCGGGTCTTCAGGTCTTCAGGTTTTCAGGTCTTCAGGTTTTCGGGTCTTCAGGTCTTCGGGTCTTCAGGTCTTCGTGTCTTCGGGTCTTCGGGTCTTATTGAGTCTTTAACCCTTACTGTATTAGTTGTTGCACCACAGCTGGTTGTTAGGGATTCTTTCAGTTCTTCTGACATTGTTTAGATTTTGCAGGTTTCTGTCGGAGCTGTCGTCATTTCTTGGAAGATTCCTGGATCTTTGAGCAGAGAGGGGCGTGTCAGAAGAATGAAGAGATCAGCGATGACAGCGTGGCGTCGCCTGAAGTTCACCGTCTAGTGTTAAAGGACCGACAAACACTAAGGTCCTCAGAGGCTCCGGGTAGACGAAGAGAAGCTATGAAGACACTGGTCCATGGTAACCATGGCAACTGGACCTAAGATGATGAAGGGGGCGGAGCCACGCCCTCAGTTGGAGCTGTCAGATGGTTGTTCCTGGTAGTTCCTGGTAGTTCCTGGTGATGAATCGTCTTCTGAATGTGAGCGTGAAACGCTCTAAAGCGAATCCATTATTCATCAGATTATTCAAACAGAGGCGTTCTGTTGAAGCTTTTATTGTGAAAGAAGAAGAAAACACCTTGTGAAGATCAGAGACTCAAAGACCTGAGTGGCGTCTGATCTTCATCTCTGATGATGAGGACTGGCCTCCTTGTGATGGTTATGAGGTCACTTTGGTTCATAAAGGTGTGTGTGTGTGTGTGTGTGTGTGTGTGTGCAGCTGTCAGGAGGGTGCTGATTGGATGCTGATCGACAGCCAGTCGGTTCCTTCAGGTTCTGCTGACTCATCAGGTTTTATTTGCTTGCTGGACTTTGAGGCTCAGCAGAAACCGTTAGAGGTCAAAAAATGTCCATCACGATTCACCACAAGCTAATTATTTGCGTGTGTACACTATTGTTTCTCTTGTGCACTAGATGGTTTCTCATGTGACTAACTGTCCTTTTCATGGTTTTTTTTTGTGTTTGATAGAAATTTGCCCGTCTCTTTAGCAGAAGGTCAGAACCTGTTTCCCTACAGTAGTCGGTCTGTAGCAACTCTGTATCTCATCATAATAATTGAATAAATCGTGGATTCAATTCCAACTTGGTGAGATTTAAATTGTAATCACAGCTTCTGTGTCTCTGTGCTCCTTCCTGTTGGAGCATACTGCATGTTGCTGTTTGCTTTCATTGTTTTCACACTCTTCACTCACTCCCTGTGCACGCTGCCTCATCCTGCACAGACGGACCTGATGCACAGGACGCAGCCAGCATCCCGTCTCCGTCGACACCCTCTCATCCCCGTTAATGAGCGATGGTACGAATCCGCTGCGCCATCAGGGCTGTGAAATCCCTCCAGTCATTCAGACGTCGCTCAGCAGATGAGTGTTGCTAGCTCGTCCTGGTAGCAGGAGGAGGAGGAGGGAGACGATCTGCTGAGAGAGGAAACACATGGGATCAGATTTAGATATTTATTGATGGATCAGGATCATAATCTACCTGCAGGCTTTTACTTCTCTATTTCTTTTCTTCTATAACTTCTCTGATTGTTCCAACATGACTTTTTAAATCTGTAAGAAAATCATTTTGAAACCAAAGGTTTTTATCTCCTGTAAACAAGGCTGAGCAGCGCCTGGACCTCAGAGACGTCAGATGGTCCTCACAGTGAGCTTTCCTTTCCTTCCTGCTCCTCCTGTCCCACAGGAACATCAGTCCTGACCCGTCGGCCGTCCTGACCCGTCCCTTCCCTCCAGCATGATGAACTCGGCGGCCCACAGCTCCTCCGTCGACATCCTGGAGGAACTCCAGCTGATCGCGGCTCAAAACCTGGAAAAACTGGACATCAACAAATACTACGAGGTAGTCCGTGAGCTGGGAAAGGGAACCTATGGGAAGGTGGACCTGGTGATCCACAGAATCAGAGGTAAGGTCTGCGGAGCCCTAAGCTAACGTTGTTAGATAGGGGCTAATACTTTTTCTATACAGCTCTGTAGCCACTTGCTCTATAATGAGCTGTGACATAAATCCTCCAACGTTACGTCCTGTCTGCGATTTCAGGCTCTAAGATGGCGTTAAAGTTTCTGAGGAAGAAGACGACGAAGCTGAAGAGCTTCCTGAGGGAGTACAGCATCTCGCTCTACCTGTCGCCCTGCCCCTTCATCATCAACATGTACGGCATCGCCTTCGAGACCGACGACAGTTACATCTTTGCTCAAGAGTACGCTCCAGCCGGAGATCTGTTCGACATCATTCCCCCGCAGGTGAGAAGAAAGCGTGGGAAAACATCAGAACCATCATAAACACCCGGTTTAAGTCCACCAGGTCCAGAGACGGTCCAACTGGAGATGGACTCCTTCTGGTTTGGAGGACTCATACCGGTACCTGATTCTGATGACGCTCTGACCGACTGATTTCAGCTGATTCACATTAAACTCAAATTATAATTTAACTTTTTTCTGATTAACTTGAAAATTTTGATTCTGGGAGTAAAATCTTCTAGATTAAAGATCACAGATCAGCCTATAAACTCAGACTAGCTGTTAGCTCAGACTAGCTGTTAGCTCAGACTAGCTGTTAGCTCAGACTGACTGCTAGCTCAGACTAGCTGTTAGCTCAGACTAGCAGTTAGCTCAGACTGACTGCTAGCTCAGACTAGCTGTTAGCTCAGACTAGCTGTTAGCTCAGACTAGCAGTTAGCTCAGACTAGCTGTTAGCTCAGACTAGCTGCTAGCTCAGACTGACTGTTAGCTCAGACTAGCAGTTAGCTCAGACTGACTGCTAGCTCAGACTAGCTGTTAGCTCAGACTAGCTGTTAGCTCAGACTAGCTGTTAGCTCAGACTGACTGCTAGCTCAGACTAGCTGTTAGCTCAGACTAGCAGTTAGCTCAGACTGACTGCTACCTCAGACTAGCTGTTAGCTCAGACTAGCAGTTAGCTCAGACTAGCTGCTAGCTCAGACTAGCTGTTAGCTCAGACTGACTGCTAGCTCAGACTAGCTGTTAGCTCAGACTAGCTGTTAGCTCAGACTAGCTGTTAGCTCAGACTAGCTGCTAGCTCAGACTAGCTGCTAGCTCAGACTAGCTGTTAGCTCAGACTAGCTGCTAGCTCAGACTAGCTGTTAGCTCAGATTGACTGCTAGCTCAGACTAGCTGTTAGCTCAGACTGACTGCTAGCCCAGACTAGTTGTTAGCTCAGACTAGCTGTTAGCTCAGACTGACTGCTAGCTCAGACTAGCTGTTAGCTCAGACTAGCTGTTAGCTCAGACTAGCTGCTAGCTCAGACTAGCTGTTAGCTCAGACTAGCTGTTAGCTCAGACTAGCTGTTAGCTTAGACCATAGCTATCATATATATAAAAGCTAGATATCTTACACACGCTGTTCACCAATGGACCCTGACATAGCTACACGGCGGCCATCTTGCCACCTACAACTGCCCCCTTTCAAAACATTGGTGTCAATGGAGCATGTACCATTAAATACCTCTAACTTGATCAATTTTTGCATTTTTATAAACGTCAGAGACGTGGCTATGAAATATATCCATAATGGTTGGGAAAATCATAAACTGTGAAAGTATTCTATCTCAAGTCTATACACAATAAGGTTTGAAAGAAAGGTTGGTTCTGATCTGGGTTCTGATCCGGGTTCTTCGGTTTTCCTGACTTCCTGCTCTCTCCCTTCAGGTCGGACTTCCTGAGGCGGTGGCGAAGTGCTGCGTTCATCAGGTGGCCATCGCTCTGGACTACCTGCACTGTAAGAAGCTTGTCCACAGGGACATCAAGCCTGAGAACGTCCTGATCTTTGACACAGAGTGCAGAAAGGTCAAGCTGTCAGACTTCGGGATGACCCGGCGCGCCGGCTGTCCGGTGAAGCGAGTGAGCGGCACAATCCCATACACGGCACCTGAGCTGTGCGACGCCTCGCGACACGAGGGCTTCTGCGTAGACTACAGCACTGATGTGTGGGCGTTCGGCGTGCTGCTGTTCTGCATGCTGACAGGAAACTTCCCCTGGGAGAAGGCCATGCCCAACGACACCTTCTACCAGGAGTTTGTTCGTTGGCAGCGTCGTCGGACCAGCGCGGTGCCGTCACAGTGGCGCCGCTTCACCGATGAGGCTCTCCGGATGTTCCGCCGGCTCCTCTCCATCGAGCAGCAGCGCCGCTGCTCCGTCAAGGAGGTCTTCAGTTACTTCAACCAGAACTGGATGTTGGACACAGAGAACAGGAACGGAGCATCAGTAGGAGGCGCGCCACCGCTGGACCTCGCTTCGTCCTCGTCTGAGGAGGACGCGTTAGTGGACAGGCTGAAGCAGCAGAGCCTATCGGCTGCCTGCACGGCGGCGAAGGGCGGGTTCGTGATGGACACCCACTACTCCTCCGCCAACAGCTCGCCAGCATCCTCTGGCAGCTACGAGCGAGACAACAGGGACAGCAACGAACGGGGACGCATCCTGGTGACCACGCCCATTGAGATCTGCGTGTAGAAGCTCGCTGCTTTCAGGGTCCCACTCACGCATCGGCGCGTTGAGGTAAAACGTCTCCGACCAGGAGGTGTCAGACGGTAGGAACGGAGGTCAGCGTCCGAAAACAACGGACCGTCTGTTGTAGCTTCACAGTGGATTCGCTCGTTTCTGAGGGAATGAGCTGCCTGACAAACTGTAGCGCCCCCCTGTGGTCTGGAGTTTAATGACTGAAAACTACAACAAGTCTGTAAAGAAAACCGTAAGAAAACAACGACACTCAGAACTTTGAGCTTGAAACGAGTCGTGTTTTATGTCGTGAATCGTGCTTGTGTGACGTGTTCTTATTTTATTTTTAATCTTATTTTTAATTTATTGTGTTTTGTAGCTGCAGCTGTCGAATATTTGATCAACTCCTCCAGTCGTCTCCGACCCACTGCTGTAACGTCAGAGCTAACCGCTGGAATCAATAAACTCTGATTCATCCTCTTCATTATTTCAAGAATAGAGTTTAGTGTTTATTTCATTATTAATGTTTTAGAAGATAACTCAGCGTTTGACCTGCCTGAGAACAACAGCTGATCCTTTAATGATCCTACTGTCGTCGTTCTAAAGACTTCTTCACCACTGAGTCAGTCTGAAGGCAGGAGAAACAACCTGCATGCTGTTCACTCCTGACGGTTTCTTGTTTTTATGTTACAGACGTTTACAGGTTGACTGCTTCAGCAGATCAGCTGATCTGAAGCAGGACCTGAGAGAACCAGGTGGTCAGAGTCCTCGCTCCTGCAGCCTGGAGCAGCGTGCGCTCCAGAAGATGCTCTCTGCAGCGTCAACATGCTGCTATTCTGGGCCCAAACTGGGAGGTGGAAACGTCTCGGGTCAACACCAGCGCCGCTAACGAGGCGACAAGCAGGAGGTGAAAAACGCTTCCAAATATAGAATATAGCTGCTAGATGGGTTCAACACACCGACGCTCCACAAGAACTGTTCTTATTTTAAAGGTTCTCTCAACATTTAGTCCTACCGTAAGTTACTGGAGAAATCAGGTTCAATATTTCAGTTTTTGTTGTAGCGGCTAAACGTGATCAAATGTAGCGGTTAAAGTTTTAACAGCCAATAAAAACAGAGTAAAGATGACAGACAGGTTGAGCTGGAGGTGATCCGACCGACCTACTGCAGCTCTAATGGTGGCCACAAGGGGGCTCCAGAAAAACCTCAGGATGTTTTAAATGATCAAAACAAAACCTTCCATGAAGACGACGTCGGGCATGGCACCTGCTGCCTCACAGCGAGAAGGCTGCCGGTTCAACTCCCAGCTGCTACGCTTCTGCGTGGAGTTAGCATGTTCTCCACATGCATGTGTGGCTTTCCTCTGGGTCTAACCTGACCGGAACCCATCTAGAACCTGACCGGAACCCATCTAGGACCTGACTGGAACCCATCTAGAACCTGACCGGAACCCATCTAGAACCTGACCGGAACCCATCTAGAACCTGACCGGAACCCATCTAGAACCTGACTGGAACCCATCTAGAACCTGACCGGAACCCATCTAGAACCTGACTGGAACCCATCTAGAACCTGACTGGAACCCATCTAGAACCTGACCGGAACCCATCTAGAACCTGACTGGAACCCATCTAGGACCTGACTGGAACCCATCTAGAACCTGACTGGAACCCATCTAGAACCTGACCGGAACCCATCTAGAACCTGACCGGAACCCATCTAGAACCTGACTGGAACCCGTCTAGAACCTGACCGGAACCCGTCTAGAACCTGACCGGAACCCATCTAGAACCTGACCGGAACCCATCTAGAACCTGACCGGAACCCATCTAGAACCTGACCGGAACCCGTCTAGAACCTGACCGGAACCCAGATCTTGTGTGATCCTCTGATTTTTTTGGTTCTCATCTTCTGTGTCCATAACCATCAAAATGTCTTGAAACAAAGACTTGAAGCGCTGGACTCTCTGAGGTTCTCCTCCTGAAACCAGAGACCAGACGATCTGGTCATGAGGTTCTAGTTTGGAGCTGCACCTGCAAAGCTTCACTGGAGGAACCGGTTTCATCCAGATCCCTCTGAGCTTCATCAGACGCTGAGCAGAGGAGACCGAGTTGAAAGGTTCAGAAACAACAGGACGCTAATCACTGCTGCCATGGCAACACGAGCAGCTGGAGTTTACAGAACAGAAGCTTCAAAGAGCGCCGACTCTGGATCAAAAATACTAAAATAATTAGAATCAAGTCTGAAGTCAGAGGGAGAACAACGGGTTCAGACTGGAGTTCAGTTTTCTCTCAGGCTCCAACTACAGACCCAGCTCATTTTATCAACTTTAATCAGACTGATGAAGAGACAAAGATCAGCTGATTTAGGAAAAACAGGAAGAAAAACAGGAACAATCATCCATCCATCAGGAGGTCTGACGGAAAAATGTCTCAGTTTGGGAGGAGGGTTCACATTTAACTAGATCTGTTCCTGACCCACTTATTACAACCTGATCATTAGTAATAACATGTTAATTATCTGATCGTTAGTAATAACATGTTAATTATCTGATCATTAGTAATAACATGTTAATTATCTGATCGTTAGTAATAACATGTTAATTATCTGATCGTTAGCTAATAGTGTTTAATAACATGTTAATTACCTGATCGTTAGCTAATAGTGTTTAATAACATGTTAATTACCTGATCGTTAGCTAATAGTGTTTAATAACATGTTAATTACCTGATCGTTAGCTAATAGTGTTTAATAACATGTTAATTACCTGATCGTTAGCTAATAGTGTTTAATAACATGTTAATTATCTGATCGTTAGCTAATAGTGTTTAATAACATGTTAATTATCTGATCATTAGTAATAACATGTTAATTATCTGATCGTTAGTAATAACATGTTAATTATCTGATCGTTACTAATAGTGTTTAATAACATGTTAATTATCTGATCGTTAGCTAATAGTGTTTAATAACATGTTAATTATCTGATCGTTAGTAATAACATGTTAATTATCTGATCATTAGTAATAACATGTTAATTATCTGATCGTTACTAATAGTGTTTAATAACATGTTAATTATCTGATCGTTAGCTAATAGTGTTTAATAACATGTTAATTACCTGATCGTTAGCTAATAGTGTTTAATAACATGTTAATTATCTGATCGTTAGCTAATAGTGTTTAATAACATGTTAATTACCTGATCGTTAATAATAACATGTTAATTATCTGATCATTAGTAATAACATGTTAATTATCTGATCGTTAGTAATAACATGTTAATTATCTGATCATTAGTAATAACATGTTAATTACCTGATCGTTAGCTAATAGTGTTTAATAACATGTTAATTATCTGATCGTTAGCTAATAGTGTTTAATAACAAGTTAATTACCTGATCGTTAATAATAACATGTTAATTATCTGATCATTAGTAATAACATGTTAATTATCTGATCGTTAGCTGCTAATAGTGTTTAATAACATGTTAATTATCTGATCGTTAGCTGCTAATAGTGTTTAATAACATGTTAATTATCTGATCGTTAGCTGCTAATAGTGTTTAATAACATGTTAATTATCTGATCGTTAGCTGCTAATAGTGTTTAATAACACGTTAATTACCTGATTATTGGCTAATAGTGTTTAATAACACGTTAATTACCTGATTATTGGCTAATAGTGTTTAATAACACGTTAATTACCTGATTATTGGCTAATAGTGTTTAATAACATGTTAATTACCTGATCGTTAGCTAATACTGTTTAATAACATGTTAATTTTTAATTGCGTTGTGGACCTTTAACTTCACTGAGGAGTTATCAGAAGACCACATTTTATTTCTCTTCATCATGACATCATTCTTATGATCAGCCAATCAGAGCGCTGTATTTCATCCACAGGACAAACAGGCTGCTTCTCTCTGACTCTGAAGGAGTGAAACAGAAAATATGACAAACTGTAAATTAATCTCTTTTTATTCAATCTTCCAAATCAACGTTACACCAACAAAATAATGAAAACATAAAATCTTCTTTATAAAGGAGCTGAAATGCATTTTAGTTCAATAAATTACTAAAACTTCACAGAACATTTGAACTAAAAACCCTAAAATCATCTGAACGTCTCTCCTTTATAACCAGTTTGTGGTTTTAGCTGAACAAATTCCAGTTTATTTCTACAAAACCTATTTGATCTCAAACAGAAATCTCTTGAATGGTTGATGTTTGTGGCGTTTCCTGGTCGCTTGAGCAGAGAAACCCGACAGAACCCAGATAAATGAACCTGAAGGAGAGGAATGTGCAGGTCTGAGCGTAAAGCAGCTTCATGTTCAACTTTTAGACCAACAGAAGGAACAGGTTGAAGAATTAATGAGAGAAAACTAGAATATAAAGTGCATAGTTGTAAATACCAACGGCATGCAACCAAAGGAAGTAAGTTACACAATGAGTGAAGCTGGAGAATAGAAAAGTCGTAGAAAAACCTGTAGAAAAGTGTCCCTGTTGGGTTTAAACGTCTGATACCAAGGTCCATAAAAGTCTGGGTTGGCCACAACGTTCAGACGTCAGAGGGTCCAGGAGACGAGGACCAGGAGGTCCAGTCCAGGACTGGAAACGTCCAAGACCCAACAGAACCAGGAGAACAGAGCTGATTCTAAAACCAGAGACCAGATGTCCTCTGCGTTCTGGTTATTAGAGGTGACTCATCGTTCAGGTTCTAAACAGCTGAGGTGAAGTCCCGCCGCTCTCGTCCCGCCCTGAGGAGATCTGAGGAACGTTCTGCATCAAAACGCAAAGAGAAGACGTGTCAGCAGAGAATTAGCTTCAACATCCAATATTTCTCCAAACGAGACCAGAAAATATGAAGGACGAGAATCAAACTGCTGCTTCAGCAAAGACGTGAAGGTCAGAAACTAAAAGGTTTAATGTAAAAACTCAAGAAGAGGAAAGAGTTTCATCAACATGTGCTTTAATCACAACCCAACAGGTTCTACTGACAGAACTGCTAAAGGCCCAGCGGGTTAAAGGTCACGATGGAATCAGAGACTGAACTCTTCTCGTCAGGACAAAACCTGGACTCATACTGCCCCCACATGGACGGACCACAAACTGCAGCTTTAGATCCAGGAGAATCGGATCCCATCTTTAAGTTTGACGTCTGCTTCATGAAGCTTAAAACCAGACAGAAGGCGGCTTTCTCTCGTCTGATAAAGTCCTACTTCGCTCTAAAACACTGAGGAGAAGAATAAAGTGGCACACCTGCATGGTCCCCACTGGTCTTCTGGGTCATCTCTTCTCTGGTCTGGTTGTAGATGTGATGGTTTTATTCTGGTTAAAAACATTAAAAATGACATTAGCAAAAAATAAACCAATAAAACCTGTTATGGTGAAAGAAAATTTGGGATGAATAAAGTGAAATTAAGCTAATTAAACAATGTTGAAGCTCAACAATAAAGATGACTATATTATGAACTTTATTAAATAAAAGTGATTCTTGAATTTAGAAAATGGGACTTGTTTCCATCAATTAGAGATTTAATATTTATTAGATCTAATCTCTTGTTTAAAAACGATTTTCTATCAATTATTTTATTTTACTTCGACTAATTTCCTGTCTGATGGAAGCGTCTGAGCTGGGAGGAGCTTACTGCCCCCTGCTGGACACAGCTGGTATCACCTTGTGTTCTGGACACCTCATGGAGAAGTTGTCTTCGTTGAGGACGCAGCCTGAAAAATACAGAGACCTTCAGTTGGCGACCCGTCTCCTCTCAGACCCAGAAACCCAAAGTGACTCGAGCTGGGAAACGTCTTCAAACATGTTTACTTTTCTTTTTCAAAACCGGAGAAATAAACAAACAACGGGGTGGCGTTCTGATGGCGTACCTGACTGAACAGCACAGGTGTAGTGGTAATTTCTCAAGCAGCTCTTCTGGAAACATCCCATAATCGCTCCGGCTTGTTGGCAGGTTGAACAAACCTAGAAGACATGAGTTGTGTCATCGTCCACATTCAGGGCCTTTTCTACACGAAAACATGAGAAACTAAACGCTGGTGATCAGCCGAGTCGGAAACGTCACCAGAGCTCAAAGCGGGAAATCGACTTTAAATTAAAACAGTAGGAGCTTAAGACCTTTAGTTAGTATTTTATACTGTGTCTACTGTGTCAACACACTCAGATTTGTTTGGATAAATGTTATGAGGTTCTTCATTACCCGGCCCTAGAACTAGGGAACTACAGAGTAAAAACCCAGAACAAGGTCAGTGTTGGAGAAATGTGGATCTACAGCAGCTGGTGTGTGTTCCAAGGTCTCCACCTACTGGACAGAAGTGGAAAGAATCCTCAAACTGATGACTGGGTTAGACCTGGAGGACGGTTCACCGTCAGCTATCTGGGCCATATTCCAAAATATGGAACAGAAGAAAACAGAAGGCCTTAACAAGAACATGGTTACAGGAGGAAACACCAACAGTCTCAGAATGGATGGATATAATTCACTACCCCTACGTCATGGAGCGATTCAATTTTCTCTCAGAAAAATGCAAAAAAACCTGGAAAAAATGGAGACTTTACCTGAGAAGGGCTGACCCCTGAACCAGTTTACGTATAACAGTCATTATGTTAGATTTAGATTGTGTTCTACAACGGTCAGTCCACCTGTGTTACCCTGGTTTTTATTTTATTCTGTGTGTGAATGTACATGTTTTCTGTGTATAACTGTGAAAAGTCTGAGAAAATGAAATAAAAAAACATTAGGGATGCCCCGATACCAGTACCAACATCGGGTGTTGGTTTGGTACTACTGGTACTGGTAAGTACTCCGATACTACAGAACGGCTCTACGACAGAACGGCTCTACGACAGAAAGGCTCTACGACAGAACGGCGCTCCGACAGAACGGCGCTCCGACAGAACGGCTCTACGACAGAACGGCGCTCCGACAGAACGGCTCTACGACAGAACGGCTCTACGACAGAACGGCGCTCCGACAGAACGGCTCTCCGACAGAACGGCTCTCCGACAGAACGGCTCTCCGACAGAACGGCTCTACGACAGAACGGCTCTACGACAGAACGGCTCTACGACAGAACGGCGCTCCGACAGAACGGCGCTCCGACAGAACGGCTCTCCGACAGAACGGCTCTCCGACAGAACGGCTCTACGACAGAACGGCTCTACGACAGAACGGCGCTCCGACAGAACGGCGCTCCGACAGAACGGCTCTCCGACAGAACGGCGCTCCGACAGAACGGCTCTACGACAGAACGGCTCTACGACAGAACGGCTCTACGACAGAACGGCTCTACGACAGAACGGCGCTCTGACAGAACGGCGCTCCGACAGAACGGCGCTCCGACAGAACGGCGCTCCGACAGAACGGCTCTACGACAGAACGGCTCTACGACAGAACGGCTCTACGACAGAACGGCTCTACGACAGAACGGCGCTACGACAGAACGGCGCTCCGACAGAACGGCGCTCCGACAGAACGGCGCTCCGACAGAACGGCGCTCCGACAGAACGGCTCTATGACAGAACGGCGCTCCGACAGAACGGCTCTACGACAGAACGGCTCTACGACAGAACGGCGCTCCGACAGAACGGCGCTCCGACAGAACGGCTCTACGACAGAACGGCTCTACGACAGAACGGCTCTACGACAGAACGGCTCTACGACAGAACGGCGCTCCGACAGAACGGCTCTACGACAGAACGGCGCTCCGACAGAACGGCGCTACGACAGAACGGCTCTACGACAGAACGGCTCTACGACAGAACGGCTCTACGACAGAACGGCTCTACGACAGAACGGCTCTACGACAGAACGGCTCTACGACAGAACGGCTCTACGACAGAACGGCTCTACGACAGAACGGCGCTCCGACAGAACGGCGCTCCGACAGAACGGCGCTCCGACAGAACGGCGCTCCGACAGAACGGCTCTACGACAGAACGGCGCTCCGACAGAACGGCTCTACGACAGAACGGCTCTACGACAGAACGGCGCTCTACGACAGAACGGCGCTCTACGACAGAACGGCTCTCCGACAGAACGGCTCTCCGACAGAACGGCTCTACGACAGAACGGCTCTACGACAGAACGGCGCTCCGACAGAACGGCGCTCCGACAGAACGGCTCTCCGACAGAACGGCTCTACGACAGAACGGCCCTACGACAGAACGGCTCTACGACAGAACGGCTCTACGACAGAACGGCTCTACGACAGAACGGCGCTCCGACAGAACGGCGCTCCGACAGAACGGCGCTCCGACAGAACGGCTCTACGACAGAACGGCGCTACGACAGAACGGCTCTACGACAGAACGGCTCTACGACAGAACGGCGCTCCGACAGAACGGCGCTCCGACAGAACGGCGCTCCGACAGAACGGCTCTACGACAGAACGGCGCTCCGACAGAACGGCTCTACGACAGAACGGCTCTACGACAGAACGGCTCTACGACAGAACGGCTCTACGACAGAACGGCGCTCCGACAGAACGGCGCTCCGACAGAACGGCGCTCCGACAGAACGGCTCTACGACAGAACGGCGCTCCGACAGAACGGCTCTCCGACAGAACGGCTCTACGACAGAACGGCGCTCCGACAGAACGGCTCTACGACAGAACGGCGCTCCGACAGAACGGCTCTCCGACAGAACGGCGCTCCGACAGAACGGCGCTCCGACAGAACGGCTCTACGACAGAACGGCTCTACGACAGAACGGCTCTATGACAGAACGGCTCTATGACAGAACGGCGCTCCGACAGAACGGCGGTGAAAACCTGCTTTGAACAAATTAACGACACGTCGACTGTTAAATTCGTCACTGACGATTTTACCAGTCGACTTGGTCGCGGCGTTTCGTGGCAGCCCTACTGCCTGGTGGCTGAGTTTCGGTACAGACAGGCTGAATCCGTCGATGTGGGTTAGTGACACCTGGTGTCTGAGCGTACAGGAGAGCGAGGCGGGGACAGCTGGTCGTTTACGTCAGAGGAACCCTGGACACTCACTAGCTGAGACCCTCTGAGGAACACCTGACTTTAACCTGCTTCCAGTTACTCACCGTTTCTTGAGCGAGCCGAGCCGCCTCCTCCAACCCGTACAGCTTCCCTCGGACCAAGAAGACCCCGGCAGACCAGATCCCACAGTCCTCGTGGACCCAGCACTCATCCAGGAGGGGCGCCTTAGTGGGGGCGAGGCCGTCGGCTCCCAGCAGACGTTCCTCAGCGTTGCGGTCGTCCTCAGATGAATTTGGCAAATGTCCGTTTGAGAGTTTGTGTAGTTCCTGGTTCTGCTCAGTCCTGCGGGTGAGACCGTCCAGCGACGGGACGGTGGGACAGTACGGCCCGTGAAGGTCGCCGAGGCCCAGGATGTTGGCGGTCTGCCCACACAGGCAGCAGATCAGCTCCGTCCGACCCCGGCCGTCCGAGCTGTGCCGACCCAGCTGGAAGCAGGACGTGGACGGGACAAACCCGGGCAGGGACCCAGAGGTCGCCTGCTGACCCCGGCTGCTCCGTACTGAAGCCTCCTCCTCCTGGTAGTTCACCACCCGGCACACCCGCCGCTCCACGTGAACAAACGGGCAGAACCCATCCAGCTTCCTGTCCTTCCTCCGCTCTTTGGCGTTGAGGTATTTGAGTAAAATCTCCGGTTCTCCTGAAGGAAACGGGTCACGAGGTCCAGGCCGTTGGAGCTTCCTTCTCTTCCGTCTCACAGCCGTTTTCCTCCTTGCCGGGCCCTTGGGGGCCGCCTGCTGCCGGAGGACCTTGCGGGTCTGGTTCTGACTGGCTTTACTCAGTCTTTTAGCTTTGGGACCAGCGGGAGGCTCCTGGCGTTTCTGAGTTACGGCTTTTGAGCTCTGCGCTTTGCGACGAGGCTGCTCGTCTCTTGGAGGAGACTTCCCATCGGTCTGGACGTCCACATCGGACTCCTCCGATTGGTTGCTGGCTCTCACCGGCTGGGAGACGGACTCTTCTGAGCTGGAGAACTTCACCGCCAACTCCATCAAGTCGTCAGAGTCACAGTTCTCGTTGTAGATGCCCACGGCGTCATTTTTGACCCGCCTCTTCAGGCTGTGCCGTAGCACGCCACAGGAGAACGAGGGCGACTCGGAGACGGACTTCCTGAGTCTGGAGCTGCATCTCCTCTCTCTGGGTCGGCTCTGAGGAGGAGGACTCGTACAGCAGTGGCTTTTCTTCTTGTTGTCGGTCACAGAAACTTCAATAACGTCGCTGTCTTCACTTGAAACGTCCACGTCGGACTCGGGGGGGTTTCTGTAGACGGTGCTGAGGTCCGACAGGAGGACTATGGGCCTGGCGTGGTGCACGGGAACGTCCGCCGAGCTGTCTGAGGACTCCTCGGAGTATGAGCTGTCGGGACTGGGGGAACTCAGGGGCTGAGGCAGCAGGTAGCACCCTCGCCCTTCGTCCGGTGAGGACGCCGTGGGGGACAGCGGCTCCACCATGTGCCCCACGCCGTCCTGGATGAAAGAACCGCACAAGAGCGGCTCCTTTGCCGAGGACACCAGGAAGATGACATCAGAGCCGCTGTCGCTCTCCTCCCCACCACTGCTTTCAGGAACCGGGCCGCTGCTTGGGTCCGTTCCGTAGAAACCGGCGTGCCACAGGCTGCCGTGAACCCCGTCATGGAACAGGTCCAGTCCCGGAGTGAGGGACGAGTTCATGTAGTTCCCCAAAGACTCGGCGCCCGGCTGGATGGGTGCCACTGGCGAGCTGTAGGACCCGGACACTCTGGACCTAAACGTGGAGGTTCCATCTGCGCCGCAGCTCGACGGGCGGCGGTGGTACCACTCGGGCTTCTTGGCCAGGTCCATGGCCTCAGCGTGGCTGCAGGTCCGGGAGCCGTAGCTCTTGGACAGGTCCATGGCCATGAGAGGGGGGTCCTGAGGGGACACTTCCATCCCTGCTGAGACAACAAAATGAAAACCAAAATAAGAAAATCAGACGGCCTCATGGGGTCCACCGACCCAGCTCAGGACAGGAGCACCACGGCCTTCAGGAAAAAAACCCAAAGTGTTGATGATCAGAAACAGGCTGCTGGATCAGAAGTCCGTACACTGGAGTCTGACATCTGGGTCGCTTGGAACAAACTCACAAAAGACCGACGACACTTCACTGATGAAAACGACCATCAGGAAGTCCCTCAGGGCTCTGCACTCGGCCCATTTCTGTTTTAGATAAGAGACACCTGGGTCAGTCTCAAGAGCAGTTCTATCAGTAAAGACCACACCCACCGGTGACATCACTCACTGGGGGCGGTGTCTCTAAAACAGGAAGTAGTCCTCTGACTATATAAGAGAGTAAGTTTTAAAACTCGTTCTGCTCAAAGTAAATAAATAAACCATCAACGTTCATATTTACATCTATAGGGCGCTAACCAGTGGGGAAACATCTTAGGTTTTTGTTTTTAAAACAACAAAGATATTAGATATTATAAATTACTAAAAGGTAAGTTCAGATCTTTGCAGAAACAACAGCAGACACTCTTATTAAAGGAATGTGTTGAGAAGTCAAAAGTCTTAAATATGAATGAAACGACAGTGTTTTGATTAAAGCTTTTTAAGTAAGTAAGTTTATTCAGCACAGTGCAATACTATAAACAGTGTAATTAAATGATATAAACAAAGTGAATCCAGTTGGTTTCTGTGTCTGACAGGATGTAGGCAGAAGCACCCCCCCCCCCCCCCCCCCCCCCC